>JAYESA010000007.1:118642426-118982627 GCA_036927795.1 Iris macrosiphon
TAGTATAGCTAGGTGGGTTTCACTGGGTTGCTCCCAGTTGGTATTCTGGATTACTGTATTATTATTATTATTTTGCTGCTGTGTGATGTTGTAGACTTTTAGACTTGGACTGTATATTTGGATATTGTACTTGCTCTCTTTGGTTCTTTGTTTCTTTGTTGATATCTTATCGTGCTTTTACTCTTCCCTTAGTTATTGTGATTGAGTTTATATATATTGTGATGTTGTCCTCCTTTTGGAGAGGTTATCTTGACAGGTTATTGTGAGATTTATATAGTTGTGACCTAGAACGGACCTAGACAATATTCTACCGCCGATTCTGCAGCGTAGGTTGGACGTACCTATGATTTATGTCCGATTTTTTGGGTGCGGGTCGTGACATATCTCAACTCCAAATGGAGGACAAAATAATTCTTAATATTCAATCACAATAAACTAGAGGAAGATGTAGCACGATATGGAATAGAAAATAGAAATAAATCACAGTAAAAGATAAAACTCATATCCAAGTCTAATAGACTAGCACAATAGTCTCAAATATAATACATGCCAACGTATCTTAACAGAGAAATAACTAACAATAATCTAACTATCTGCTACTAGCTAATCATATCCCGGTATCGGCTCCGCCTGAGCCACCGTCTCCAACTCTATGCCCACTACATCCTGAGATCCATAGTGTGTAGGATACCAGTCATCTAAGTCATTTGAAAAAGATATCTAGTCAGGATTGGAGTGAAGCACACCTCTAACAGCAGTCCCAAATAAATAATAAAGACTATATAACAGTAAATAGAGAGAATATATAAGATAAATAGAGCATAAGCAGGAAATATAAAGAATGGAAGATATTATAAATAGTACAAAAGAGATGAGCATCATATACGGGAGTCAGGAAATACAACAAACTAAATAAGTATTGCTTCGACATATGATTGTATTAGGAACTTGTACAGAAATTATGGCTTGGCTAATCATACATGAAGTATATGATTAACATTAGCAGGGCAATTGTACAAGAATACTCATACAGGGTGGGTGTGATCACATATCTAACTAACACTCCTCAACCCCCAACTGGTACAGTAGATCCAACCATGGCATGTTACGACACGAAATTCCCCGAGTAGGTAGCTAGTCTCGCCAGGAATCAGTGTCCATATAAGTACAAGAGCAACAGGGCATATACATGATACGCCAGGGACTACTAGGAATAACATCTTATCATGGGATCCAAAAAATACCAATCCGTGTAACCATGTGTCAAGAATTCAAGGATATCTACATTAAATACAAGAAACATAGAAGATATCATAAACGAAAAACTGTCAGAGAATATACTCGCCTTTGGTCTTGAGAAAATAATGTAACTCTGTGCTCAAGTTGGTATCACACAGACCTTGTTTGCCATTAAATACGAAAGTTTGGAAAAAACTTGATTTAATTGGACAAACTAAAAAGAGTACAGAGAGGAGTCCCAAATAGACAATCTAAGTACAAATTTTGTGTTTTGGGGGTGACGATGGAGGGTTAGGAATGTATCAACTCTCTTTACTCTATGGACGATCTGATGCAGAAGCTTTTCTCTTTTGCGTGAGCGTAGGTTTGTCAATAGCCAGCCCGGGGGGTTGTATAGGGGTAATACCCTGTTATTTATAGTTGTTCTATCGCCACATGTATTTTGGACCGCATGGACGTTGGGAGTTGCCACGTTTCATCTTCTAACAGAAAGGAGTTACAACTATACACGAGAATCCGGGCTTCAGCTGTCATGTGGATATTTGTTAAGATTTTTTTGTTCCTGAATATCTGGACGGTTTCTCGTCCTTTGTGGACGTGACTTAGTCAATTAGACATGTGGCCTGCCACTTGGTTGGAAAGGATCACCATGTTACAATAGCATGATTTGGTTTGTTTGGAAATCTAGGGCATATGAAGCCAAGAATCGTAGAGACCATACTGGGTCTGGGATGCATGGGCAAGAGTCGCATGGGACGCATGGAGTCTGGGACGCATGGGCCACAGCCGCATGGGACGTATGGAGTTTGGGACACATGGAATGTGAGACGCATGGGCCAGATCTGCATAGGATGCATGGAGTCTGGGACGGATGGGCCAGAGTCACATGAGAGTTTTTTGCCGTATTGTACATATAGTGTTGCACACTTCCTGAGACTTCTGTCTTTTAGTGATTTCACATCTTTCGAGATATTCAAATAATTCTTTTCTGTCAGGATTCTGTATCAGATGTGATCTCGTTGTCAGAGCATGATGTCAAATCCATCTGTGGCCAAAACTACGTTCGGTCGTTTGGTTCGCATGGCTATCGTCTAATTGGGCCGTATGGTGATCATGCGGTCCAATTCTTGCAGAACTTTTTCCAGGGCCGTATGGTTGCTGAACGCATGGATCCAATTTTTTCATGCTTCTACAAGACCCCCTTCAAATTTTCAAACTAATAAGTTTGAAATACTTTGAATAAAAAGTATGGACAGGGTATATTTGGGCCGTTTGGACATTAGTTCGTATGGACGCATGGATGGGTACTGCCAGGCTGCCACCCACTCATTAAATACCTCGGTTTGATTAGCTCTCTTTAGGATTCTGGACTATATCCTCATACGAACCCTAAACTGACAGTTTTTGAGAAGATAAGACCCAAGGGTCACCGTCATCATTACTGCTGACAGCTGGGCACTAGAACCAAAGGGTCACTAGTATCCCCCTTTAGTCTATAAATAGGGGTTTTGCTGAAGAGAGAAAACATTCTTTCTCGGCCTAAGTCTCTCCTTCACCATTATCTTTGCCTCTTCTTCTGCTTCTGATCACTCCACTCCGACCTTTTGCCATGGCCCCCAAAGCTTTATCTTCCTCGTCTAAGGCCAAGAAGGCTGTTGACAAAGGGAAGCTCCATACTTCTTCGACTAGAGCGGAGGATGAAACCCCTGTTCTTTCATCCGGACGTTCAAGTGCCCATCCAATATAAGGATCGGTGGAGGCAAACTCTGGACACGCAGACACTCTGCACATAGTCCGCTTCACGGGTTTCCACATGACCATGTCGCATGCTTTATGCGCGAGTCTCGCTTTGGCCGCATGCACAGGTTTTTACTCTACCGCATGCTCCCTTCATGACTTGGCTGCATGCACCCTGCCTCACTGGGCCGCATGTACTTTTCATGACTTGACCGCATGTACCCTGCATAACTTGGCCGCATGGCATCTCAGTGTCTCTAACTGTCCTTCTGCCTTTGATTTTTATAGTAATTCTACCCGTGGCTACGTTAGGGGAGGTATTGGTTGGGCGTGCACAGGCTGCCCTGGGTGTTAGGCTTGATCACATATTGGCCAATATCTAGGCTCAGATCAATAAGGATCACTCTGAGCCGAGGGTAAAACTAATAGCAGGCAAGTCCTGGTTCTACCTACTTAGCCAACTGAACTCCGAGAGGATCGACGACTCTCATTTGAAGCCAAACTTCCTGTTTGGGGATGCCCTTACTATCTCGGACCCCAAGGTAGTGAAGATTAAGGAGACCTAGGATTTCTCCTTTGGTGGGACGAAGGTGTATATACCCACGATGGAGCACCATTCGCCCTTATTAGATTTTAATATGGTACCCCTTCAAAGGAAGATGTCGGAAGACCTAACCCCGGACCAGGACGGAACCCAGGTCGGCCATATTCGTTTATATTCTGAACTGAAGAGAGCCACGACGAGCAAGGAATTGTTTTCTTATTACATTCGTGGATTGGCACCTGGCACCTTCTCGAGTTAGACGGGACCGAATGTCCGTTACTAAGAGGCTGACACATTTTTGAACCAGCTTGCAACCAAGGAATCCTATCCTCGGGAAAAAGTGAGCTTGCTCAACTGGGTGTCTCATTCGTAGTCATGGATTAACCTAACAACATAGGTGTTAAGGAAGTATGAGAAGACTTTGAAGGACGCTAACCTCTATTATTCCATTAGGGGTTCCTATTATGGTTTGGAGAAGATTCTGACGTTGTTCGTGGCTATGGCCGAGATGGTCAACTGTCATACCGGGACCTTCTTTACTCCCAGCAGAGAGATGGGTCTTGTCTTTTATGAGATGTACGATGTCTCGCGGTTACCCTGGGGTAAGGAACCGTATGAGGAGTACACCCCAAAAAATTAGAAGTTTGACGATTTGGAGCAGCAACATCCATGATTTTTTGTCGTGTACCGAAAAGTGTTGTTCCACCACAACACTTACTAGCAGATTTCAAAGAAGAATGACAAGAGCTCGGAGTAGAATTTACCGAACATCAAGGCCTGAACCAGTTATCTCTTTAATATTAGGGCTTCGAGCCAGGTCACTGTTCGGAGCCCCCAGACCCGGAGGGATATTGACGACCAGGTGCATGGCACCAAGAGAATCGTCGCAACTGGTGAAGGGTTTGGTAGTTCTGGTAATACCTTCAGCTATTTATACCAAGATACTCAACCATTGTCTGACAAAGCTGCCTTGGCTCGATTCTTGATGATATGTCTACGAACATGTGTAGTCTCGGGAAGCTCTAAGGCGATTGAGAGGATTAGCCGTAACCTCATCCTTTCTGCGGTGAAGTTGGTCTTCAAGCGTGAGCTTGCCTTGCTCCCTGCGATGGTCTGCAGCATCCACCACGGACTTTGAAGGCGCCTTTAGAAGCAAAGTTATTGCCCATGACATCTCAAAAGATTTTAACCGGGTTGAAATGCCTTACCATTATTGGATAGGTTGGCTGATGATGCATTACCCGTCTTTGATGCGCCCCGGTGTTGAGGGGTCGACGACGGAGGCTGACGCTTTTATCCATCAATATGGTGCAATGCCCTGGGCTCATACTAGGGTTTTTGCCTGTCGGTGCTTGCTTTCTCGCGTAGCAGACTTCTCCTTCTTCGTTTCTATCCTAAAGTTCACAGAGGATGAGGTGAGCAGGGTTCATTGTGATGGAGGCACCGATCATCAAGTTTTTTCCCCGAAGCTTTTCTGCTAGTTACTTTCCATCCGACCCTCGCATTTGGTGTACCAGAATCGGAACCTCATCTTCATGGAACCTTACTTGTCGAGTAGTTTTTCCCTGTAGTTCGGCTATAGATAGCTCTTTTTGGCTAACCCCAGCCCGTGTCTCGGCTTTGAGGGCACCGTTCTGGATGGAGTCCGAGCCTGGAATTGTTTCTCTACGACCAGCACCCAGGTCTAGTTTACTCTACCTGATGCTAAATCTTTGGGTCGCATCAGCCATGCAACGGCTATTTTCTTTGTGATCACAAACATACCTCCACCTAACTTCGATCTGGAAACCAGCTTCATCGCAGGTACCAAACTGGATAACTGATGCAGGGAACCACGAAAAGGTCGAGGGAAGGGAAAGGCAGAGATCGTCGCTGCTGACTCTAACTCTGTTACGGGGGAAAAGGACACTTCTGACAATCCTTCGCCTCACATGAATTATCCGACGAAGCACGGGGCTTCCCCAATAAGGAGCCCTCTGCATAAGAGGAGACGACATAATTCATCCATTGCTGCGAGGCCGTGTTGTAGGAAACATGTTGCTGTCAAGGCCCCTGTACAAGCCAGCGAGGAAGAAGAAGAAGGAAAAGAAGAGGAAACTGAAGGACGGGAGGAGGTAGGAGCCTTCACGATGGATTCTAAAACAAACCCTACTTTGGAAGCTGAGGCAGTATTTGTGGACCCTCTCAGTTAATTATTTCTAGTCGTTTATATAAATATCTTGGTCCAGGTCTGTTTGAAAATTTGCAGACACAAGAGGAGAGGGACCGTTTACGGCGGGCGGTTGCCCCGGCAGTCTCTAACCAGGAGCCGGGAGTAGAGACTTCCCCAGGGTATGATGCGGGTGCCTCGGAGCCAGCATCTGAGACCTCGGGATTCCAGGATATGAATACAGGCATGTCAGAACCTAATTTTGAACCGTTGGGGGCCCAATAGACTGGTGCATGCATGCCAGAGCCAACTTTAGAAACTCAGGGGGCACAAGTGACGGATAGAGCGATGGCGGGCCCTTCACGCCCTTTGAGCATGTCTTTGTAGATGATGTGAAAGTCATGGGGAGGGCTATGACTGCACTGGGTGAACCGAAACCCTTGTCGCCTTCTTCGGGTATGTTTTCCCGTATACTTACCAATGAAGAGATATTCTGGCTTCAGCTTTACGTTCTTCGGGTGAAGCTGACTACTAGTTGTTCTGGCAGTGCAGGCACTACTTCTCCCTTGAGAACCATGGATGTGGCTTCCAAAGAGGGCAAGGCGGAGGGTCAGGACTGTGAGCGATTTCAGAGGAGGCCTCATTCTATCTAGCCCTTCTAGAGGTGAGGAGCACCCTACAGGGTCTATTGTGGGTATCTCTGGTGCGGAGGCGCTTCTCCCTCCCGTCGTTGAGGTCCCTTTAGATGGTGGGGTAGCAGTCCATCCCTATGAGGCTGTTCCTGATGTTCGTGACACCATAATGGATGGGTCATCATCTGAGGTTGCGGTGATGCTATCTGGAGTTGGTTAACAGACGGGAGCCGAGGATGCTTTTCTTTCCAGTCGTCTTTGACTCTGGCAACGCTAAAGGAGATTGATAAAAATCTCCAGATCTCCCTTTAGAGCTTCTACATATTTCTAAGGCAGAGGGTCCAGAGTGTATTTGAGTGGAACAGGACCTTCGGCTGGGTGAAGCACTTTGCCGAGATTCAGGTAAATTCTCTGAGGAGCATCCCTGGCCTGGAAGAGACGGTGAAACTCCTGGACCAACGGTTGGCAGAGGTAGAGCAATGCCTGATGGAGCTGCGACGGCATCAACAGGCCGATATGGGGACACTGATATCCCGAAAATATGAGGAGTTCTCGGCTGGATTGGATACAGAGAAGGCCCTCTTTGCTTCATCTAAGGAAGGCTTGTAACAGGACCTCAAGAAGTTACAGAAGGGGCGTGATCGGCTGGGTACCCTCAGGGAGGAATGCCTCACCAGGCAAAAGGACTTGATTGAGAAGATCAGACAGCTCCAAGCCTAACTCGATGTGTTGGGGAATAATCTTCGGGAGGCCCAACGGGAAGAAGAGTCTATTCGAACCGATGTGAGCCGGGTAGCAAAGAACAAGGCTACTATTGCTATGATGGTCCAAAAGGTGAATGACCGATATGAGTCCTATGTTCGCTATGAGGATCCCGAGGTCATGGCAAAAGAGGTTGAGCATCGGGTTAAAGCGCCCCTAGATGGTCATATTGCCCGTCTTAGTAAACGGATAGCATAATTGTGCTCCAACGATGAGCAACAGTAGTTTGAGTTTCATTTTCTGAGACTATCTTTTGTTGTTTTGCTCTACTTGATTTTACTTTTATGGTTGGGGCGTGCGTAGTCCCTCAAGTGTAGTTTTCCCTTTTGGCAAGAAGAAATAAACTCCTCTTTTCTGTTACGATTGTCTGGTTGGTTTGATTGGCATCCAAAGAGAGAAATCATTTTTTGTGCCTCCTGTGCATGTCATGTGCCTGATGTGTTCACACTACCGTGTCAGTTCGGGTCTCGGATAGGATTACACTAAATCGTGGCAATAACATCTTGGGTTGTGCAGGAGTGAATCATCATGTCTTGTGGGGTGAACAGTTACGACTCAGGAAGTAAGCCGTCGATTCCCCGCTTATAATTGGAAGACGATCTCGGAACTTCTTACATAAATTCATATTTTGTGCGATGGATTCTGGAGGTGCTCCAAAGGAAACCAATATGTCTATTTTTGCGGCGTCGGTTACCCCTGATCCACGCTTCAACGAGCCCGAGTTGCTTCTTTCTGAGTGGACGGAAGAAACGTCCATTGATCGAGTACGCAAGGCGGACATCTTCCAAGAACTCTTAGACACCCCTGCTGATTCGGGGTAGCAAAGTATTGGAGACGCTCCACAACAATTACTCGCGTCCTCAGACGCTTGCATTTTTTATTTTTTTGTTATGTACATCAGTAATTCGAAAGATTCTGATTCCTCTTCTTCTAGATGTTTCTAATCTCTCCTTTCTTCTTTTTGGTTTAATAAAAGGAGAAATCACTTTCTTTGCACATTGTGACATTTGGGGCGCTTGTACTAGAGGTGATATGATCGTAGTTTAGCATTTGTAGTTAGTGTGGACATCCCACTGGAGGATTTTAGTGGACCTATTAACTTTTTGCGCACTTGGGGTACAAGTAATAGATTCAAAACAAACCCTATTAGAGAAAATATGGACGTGATAGGTTTTGTCGATTGTAAGGACATCCCACTGGGGGATCTTTGGTGGACCTATTATCCATTTGTGCACTTGGGATGCGAGTAATAGATTCGAAACAAACCCTATCAGAGGCAATATAGACGTGATAGATTTTATGGACTTAGCACCGCCGACATACTCCAGATTGGGTACGGGTGATAATTTGGAAGACAATCAATATAAGAGGTAATATGGACGTGATGATCGATGGACAAGACCGGGAAGTTTGCTCAGAGGTAATATGGACATGGCAAACTTCTCCGCAATAGTGTATTAAAGCGTTAATCCAGTGGTAATTTGGACATGAACCAACGACCAGGAAGATACGATGTAGTTTGGTAATAGAGGAGTATAAGTCTAATTTAGACATATTAATTTTTGAGGAACTTGTCGTTGATAGGCATCAGGAGCAAGTCACCGTTGCATTTTGCTAGCAGGTTTGTGTCATTGGAAAACACGGTTTCCACAATGAACGGGCTCTCCCATTTAGGTTAGAATTTGTCAATCGTCTTGTGATTCATAACTATCGGTCTTCTTACTGTTAAGGCGAGGTCATCCACTTGGAACGTTCTCTGTTTTATCCATTTTTTTAAGGCCCCAGAGAGGCGAGCTTGATACATCTCTATGCATTGTTAAGATAAGAGTCGTTTCTCATCGAGTCCTTCTAACTCCTGTAACCGTCGATGGTAGTTGTCGTCCGTGGATAGCCGGTTGGAGAGAGCTACTCGTAGTGACGGGATGTGAATCTTGAGCGGGAGTACCGCCTCACTTTCGTACACCAAAGAAAATAATAGTGTATTACCAGTAGCGGTCCGGACTATTGTACGGTAGGCCCAGAGACATTCAATCAGCTTTTTGTTCCAATCGCGTTTGTTGGAAGACACAAATTTTTTGAGGAGCTTGATGATGGTTTTATTGAAAGCTTCCGCCAGACCATTTATTGCGGGGTTATATGTCGTGGAGGCTATATTTTGGATTCGGTTCTTGTCACAGAACCGATAAAAGGCGTGACTTGCAAACTGTGGATTATTCTCTTGGATGATCCTAAGCGGCAAGCCAAAGCGATATATGACGTAATGCTTGACGAAGTTAATCACTTTTGATATTTTGACTTCAGTGAGCGGGACAACTTCCGCCCACTTGGAGAAGTAGTCGGTGATCGCCAAGATGAATTAATGTCCTTTCGATGAAGGCGGACTAATTGGCTCGATGATATCTATTCCCTATGCCTCAAACTACCAAGATGCTATCTTTGGGTGTAGGAACTAAGGTGGCTGGTGGATTGACTTGTGCTAGGTAGGTATCGATACTCTGTAATGCCTCACTTAGGGCAACCCGAATATCTTTGGAGAGCCGCAAAAGTTTAAATAGCGACAATTTTGCCAAGAGTGTTGGCTAATTGTGCTATGATATCGAAGTTATAGGGCCTTTCCAACCCTTGTGGTGCATCCTTGTGCAGTGGTTTATCGAAGCAAGTTTTATTCTGTTTAGACTGGTCCGCTGGCGGGGGCTTAGATGGCCCAGGACCAGTGTTGGTAGGCATGACAACCGGGAGCGTATTGCTCTACATCGGTTGGTAATTATGTCTGACCTTGTTGTACCTGCTGTCAGCTCTTCAACCGAGGAAGATATTGTGTAATAGGATTTAGATTTCTTGCACTTGGACTTGGCGATGGAGGATGTCGCCGGCTACGTCAAGTCTGGCACAAGGTCAGGGTAGACACACAGACCTCCCTACATGGTGTGGCAAGAGGTATTAGCCCGGCCGTCTGGTCTCGAGCTGGTAGAAGGTTGGCCACTTCTATAGTTGCCTTTAGGACTAAGACCACTTCGTCTTGGGCTTTCGTCACCGTGAAGTTGCCGAACTGGAGGGATACCATGTTGGCGGCGACTGTCACGTCGTTGAAGTCCAGGAAAAAGGCCTTGGTATCGATCATGCGTTGGATGTACCGCTTCAGGGTATAGCACTCCTACGTCGGGTGGTGGACGTATCGGTGGAAGTGATAAAACTTTGGGTTATCCATTTCTGCCGCTTGAGGCTGACGTCTGACGTCTGACATCGGGAAGCTAAATTTTGCCTCCATGCATCAGCATGTCGAATATGGATTTGACATCACCATCTTCGAAAGAGTAAGTCTCCTTTAGTTTTGGAGCCTCTGCCTACTTTTGCTCAGGCTTCTTGGTCAAGGTAGTGACCATAGCCTGTTTTCCATTTCAATCGCGGCTGCTTTTGCCACCGTTACTATTATTGTTGTTGTTGTTGTTGTGATTTGGACGTTTCTCTTTTTCCTCAGTGTTAGGGATATGGATTCCCAAGTTTCGGCCGTTCTTCAGCTTCTTCTTAGTGTTGACAGCGCTTACGATGAATGCCATCCAGTCTTTAAATTGGACGTCGTCCATCCAGAGGATGACTATACGAAGTAGGTTCCTCTAGCTCATTTCTATTAGCGTTGCTTCAGGATTGTCAGGGGGCAATCTTACTGCTGTCTGTCAGAATCATTCGATGTAGTTACGAGCGAGCTTCTTTTATCCCTGGAAGACATCCATCGGGGAAGACATCGTCATATAATGTCCTGCCTCATAGAATCTTTTGAAGAAAAGACTCTTGAGATCATCAAATGATGATATATAATTGTCCAGCAGGCTACAGAACCAGTAGAAGGCTACTCCCGCTAATGCCACGACAAAGAGTCTTGTAAGGATGGCATCATTGTGGGGTAGGTGCCCTATTGCTGTCTCTAAGTAACTCATGTACCGACGAGGGGAGGACTTCCCGTCAAACGTGTCTATGTTGAAGGTCTTGTACCTGGGTAGGTACGGTACGTCCCTCCATTCTAGCGGGTACGGTTGGCGTACTCCGAGATCGTGGAGTGAGTTCCGATTAGCCATAGAATCCAATCGAGCTTGGAGTTCTCTAACCACTTTTATTACTTCCTTAGCCTTGTCTGTTGCTGAAGGGGCTGAGGAACTAGGTTGGGGAGGATTTCCACCCGTGGGTAGAGAGATTATGTTTGAATCCGAGTTTGTCTCGGGATCCAAGTAAGCTGGCGCAGAGGTCCTTACCGGTTGAGAGGCAAAGTTTGCCCGAATTTCCAACATTGTTTGGGTCAGGGCTTACATTGATGCATTCATAGTTTGCATCAAGTTCTCGAGAGCGTCAAGGCATTATCATTCACTGGGGATGTCATAGTTATCTCCTGCCATGTATATTATCCTCACGTGGGGAGAGATGGATATGACAGTGGATGTCGCACTCTCCGTCTCGGACCCTTGCAGTGAGCCATCTTCAAGGAAGACATGCGGGGTTGTGTCCTCCTCAGATTCTGAGAGGATACAACCCCGGCAAAGGAGGCTATGTCATCTTTGCGAGAGTAGCTACCCCCAGGGATTTCAGAATCTGTTCCTTGAGAGTCATAATCTTTTCAGAATGCTGGATTATTGTATAGGTCCAGGGGTTTACTGCCCCCATCTTGGGGAACCCCTAGGGGTTCTGATGAAGAACTACCCCAATGGCTGACAGCTTAGGGAACCCCTAGGGGTTCTCGAGTGAGTGCCTTAAAAAATACCTTCCATGGGTCCTGATGCCGGTCCTCTTAGTAGTCTTCTTCACAACGCGTTGGTCGAGAGTGACGGACTGGAGGTGCTGGACTTCTTTCCTCCTTCGGTGGAGGGGACCTTCCGAGCAGAGTAACATGCGGCGAAGGGCAACTCCTCCCCCTCTGGCGCTTGCACCTGACCTCCGGGTTGTTACCGGGCAAGTGTCTTCTGGTGCAGTCGTTGGAAGGCAGACTATCTGCTTGTGGGTGCTGCCACTCTGCTGCAGCAGCAGTTGCTGATAATCTTGGCACAATGATGCCCTAGGGAGGATGTTTCACCGGCCGTAGTTATTTCCCTCATTTTGTGCTTGTGATTTATCATGTTGTGCAAGTCGAACGAGGGTTGTTCCACCTTTGCACCCTTTTTATATGCCCGGATAAACAGAGCGCACGGGTGTGTAGGTGTTGTGTTTGATCCCAGATTCGAGGTTCGTACAAGAACTTGTCTTAGATCGTCGGCGGAAGACTTTTGAGACCAAACCTGTCCATTTGTCGCTGGGGGTTGGACGCATGGGGCAGTCTTAAATAATTTTCCATCAGGGGCCCGCGTAACGACTTGGCGAGACCGCAATGTCCTGGACCTCTTTGACTTAGCACCCGCGGGCGCATAGTATCACGCTCCGATCCCGAAGGTCCCGACGACTCCCCCGCCGGGCGTGAATCACCGCGTAGCAGCGCTCCTGCCGGGCATATATCATTTTTCATCGAGGTATAATGCCGTGCGAGCCTGGGGTTACGCTCGTACGTACAAGGTAACATCGTTAAATTTGAGGCTATCATTGAACCGATCGAGTATGCAGCGGAGAGACAATGTTACAAACAATAATCCATCTGAGTATACGGGACAAAGATTAATACACAAGATTCTCTGAATACAATGGCATCGTTCCATACATAATGTCCCTCTATACAAAAGCATCTCAAAACAATCGATATAACTAAAGGCATCGACACCAGATTTTTGGTTCCTGGGGTTGAGGCACGGCTTTCGCTTCCTCGGATGATCCAGCACCTGCGAACAAGCAAACTGTTGGTGGGTCAGTACTTTAGAGAAAGTACTAGTGAGTATAAAATCAACGAACATAATGAACATTCACTAAAACCAATATTAAGTAATTATGTTATAAAACATTATATTACTAGTGATCTTTCTAGTTTTATCAAGGTCTGTTACATGTAGTACATAAACGGAGTCATATTACTTCTTTTGGAAACTTCTTTGAAATCAGAGTTCATGTTCGATAGCATTCAAGCACACAAGACAAGCCGATTATTCTACTATCAGGGTGTGCGCAGTGTGTCTCGTGAGCTATACTCATAGACTCTAGGGACAATGCAGCGTCTAGTGGTCTATCATTCAATCAAGCAAACAAGTTGAACTATCTATAAGATGTCGGTCCCTGAGAAACTCAGGACCAGCAATGATAATTCAGCTAACTAATGACTCCTTTATTTGATGTTATAAACAATCGTGACTCATGGTTGCTATTCACTAAAATATGCTCAAAATTGTAGCCGTGACCAAGGTTCAGCTCTGCACTAATAGCCATTGTCCGACCGATGCAAATGCATGAAACACTGTTAGATAAACTTTATGATGCACATGTTCATGAACAAGCAGGCTATATATATACTCTTCATGATTCTTACCCCTTGTCGAATGGTTATCCCTGCAGCAGACATACAAGTTAGCAACATATGCATATATAACCAAGGTTCTCTTTTCCTGTATGCAAGAAGGCTAGCCTAGCATGCGCCCTAACTATCTGAATGCATCTATCTCCATGAACGAGCTAATTTCTCTAACTTAAACTCAAACTTTTCCCAACAGAAGTACCGCCTCCCATCTAATAGCCATGCCCCCTAGATCCCGTAGGACCGAAATATCAGGATGCACTATTAGTCTCACCCCTTCAATCTCCATCAACCATTCTAATAGCCATGTCCCCCAAGATCCCGTAGGACCGGAATATCGGGATGCACTATTTGTCTTCAAACTTGTCGTTTAGCCTCCATCCTCCGCAAGCCCCTCGATAACAAGCATATCATAAGCATAACACAATGTGACAATACAAGCTTTCAATCCTTCTATCTCTAATCTAATAGCTGCACCCCCTTAGATCCCATAGGACCGGAATATTAGGGCTGGCTACTAGTCTCTTCTCTAACAAGATAAGCCATTTACTCTTTATAACAAAACAAGCATACATTCAATCAAGATTTTGCATCAAAGACAAGCAATTATATACACGAGGATAAGCAAACATATGAACGATCTTTAATTTAAGCAAGCATGGCACGGGTCTTTTTATCTCTTCAAGTTATCATGCAATTCTACTCTTTCTTTAGCATGACAAGGTTCGTTCGATAGCGGTGACAGTATAACTATCATGCAACATTCATTTCTAAACTTAGTATGGCAATGGTTATATCTCTTTTTAGGCAAGCAGGTTCTCGTTCTATCATTCATGCAAATATTATCTTATTAAGCAAACAAGCATTTCAAAAGCTCAGATTCAATATTAAGGCGTACAAGAATCAAAGAATAAAGTTCTGTCCACTCACCTAGATCAGTCATCTTCTGGTTCAACAAGGAGCTCTTAAAGAAGTTTTTTTTTGAGTCAGCAAAACAATATCTCTTATACATGGTGCCAAAGCGGAGCGGGGCACCACATAACCACAAGGAAAAAAATTTGTCTTCAAAATTTCAAGGGGAATCTTTCGATATACAGATCAGCGATAGTCCTCATCCTTCACCATCCTCGATCGAAAACTCTAGCAAATCAAGAAGCACGAAATCATAACACTCAAGTAATAAATAAAATCCAGAAAACTTTTGCGCGCATCTGTCACGACCCGGTTCCATAGGTAAGAAACCGAGTCACGTAGCAATGGCCAGCAGCGCACTTCGGCGGGCATCCCAAACTAATTGGCCCATCGGAGTGCACCTAAGATGTAAAGTACAATGAGTAACCTATCACATAACACATAAATAGTCAATCTAAATCTCATCCACAGGCAACAATATAAGAGCACATAGAGGTAATCACAACAACTAATGTGCAGAAAGGAAATGTCTAAGATAAAGTATCAAGTACAAATACTAGAGTAGTCACACGAGAACAAACCCGCTAGTACAAAATACTGGAATGAAAGTAAGCAATAAGATAACTTGGAACGGCATCAGGTAACTAGGTAATGATACCGTCCCAAGGAAAGAGTCACTACCAGCGATCAGACGAAGTCCTCAGGAATGATCTCGTCCTCGGCAATAGGTACAGCTGCTGGATACATACCCGGACCGTACTCCTCCGGGTAATCCTCGTCGCCTAAACCTAGAAGAGAACCAGGTCCTCAGAGGGACATAACAAGGTACAAAAATACAGCAAGCCAAGTAAACAGAAAGTACAAGTGCAACGACAGGGTACTCTATCATAACCAAACAAGTGTAACACAGTTTGAAGACAATATTCGACGCGTGGGCTATCTAAAATAAAACCGTAGCTCCGGACACGGAAATACACGGAACGAACCACAGCTCTGGGCAAAGAGTCACACGGGTGATACCACTACACTAGATACAGGATCACTACATAGATACTACATAAATATATAAGCGCATGCAGAGGAGCCCAAACGTCTAGTAACTGTCTTCCCCTTCCCAAGCGGTCAACGATTGTGCACTGAACCTGAACCTCTATCTACAGTCTCGACACACAGAAATAACTCAACAGACGCGACCCTAAGGTCATCCTAGTCTCTGGTCATGATGTCAGTATCAGGATACAGGAGTCTGGCACGATCACAGTGTGTGAGTGTGTCTGGGAGTGTCGACATACTCAGGTACGTACATCGAGGTGCTATGAAGCATCTAACAATTATTCTAAGACATTACGACGAATGTCTGCACCCGGTTGTGATCCGGACATGAAGTATCGAACGTCAACATAAATACGTGCACAATGTACATAACAAAACAAGAAATATCTGTAACTGAAATACAGGGTGGCAAGGTACACTTGCCAGCGTGCGGCTGCTAATGACGGGGTTCCGGTACCACGTCCAAGTCCTCAGATCCCGCAGTACCTAGAGATGAGATACAAACCAAAATCAATAACCTATTCCACGTCAAACAGGGATGCGACACACATCTATACCTAAGCTCAGTCTCAATCTCAAATAATTAACTAATATTTCACAGTCCTCAATCTCTGACTCATGATCCGATATAATACCTATTTTAAAATCAATCACCTACTCCCCATGTCCATCAACCTTTTAATTATCAATTTATTTTTAGTAATAGTTCTAAAACAGCTAAACAACAATAACCAATGTGCGTTTAATAAATAGGATAACCGTCTCATATGGCATTAACATCCACCCTCATTTTATATCCCAATTTTCATCCTCGCATGCATGCATTTCATATCCTCAATCAATTCCTATTTAAATCATAAATATTTGATTTAGCATTTATTTTTCAACCATGCATAATATTTATAACCTCTAATTGAAATCAACCTTAAACTCACCATTAATCTTAATCTCATATCATCATCACATGCTCATCTATACTATACTACATCAACACAACCATTATTTAAACACAAACCTACACAAATCCATATATATCAAGAACCCTAACCATAAACACATTATATGCCAATAACCCTAACTAAACACAACTCACCAGATTATATAAACAAACAAAAACCCAAATAATAACTTAACTAAAACCAATATATATAACTAAAAGACATAGGTGAGGGAGAGGTATACCTCGACGACGTGGGGGGTTGTTGGCCGGAGTGAGGTGGTGGTTGGTCTGAGATCAAAGGGGGATATCGGTCGGATAGGGTGGTGGTGATGGTTGGACTGAGGTCGAGGGGTGGCCGGACTGGATGGATGTAATGGTGGTGTTGGTGGGGGAGACCAAAAACTCGTCGGAGTGGCGGGCTGCGGTGGCGGAGCAGTGCCGGAGTGGCTGTTGGAGTGCAGTGGTGTCGGGGGACTGAGGTGGAGGAGGTCGGATGGGGGGAGCTGTGCCTAAGCAGTGGAGTCAGAGGGGGAGGTCTGAAGCCGGACTGTGATGGTGGAGCGGCTCGACGCGGGTTGGGCACAGCCGGAGCAGTGGCGGAGCGACGCTGCACTGCTCGGCCAGAGCGATGGTCAGTCGGAGTACGGGCTGCACAGGCCGGAGTCGGGGTCAGCCTATGGGTTAGCTGCCGGAGTGGGAAATGGGGTTAAAGAATGAGAAGTGAGGAAGAAGAAGAAGAAGAAAAAGAGAATGAATAAATATGGAGGAGGGAGGCTCGGTTCTCTAGGTGGAGGAAGGAGGAGAGAGGGAGGAGGGAGTGGTTTCCAATGCCTAGGGATTAGGGCCTGGAGTGGGGAGAGGTGGAAAGGATACTTTATAGGGGTTGTTGTGGAGGATGGAGGGTTGTGATGCTCCCAATTTGAATGGAGGGTGGGGATTCTATATGAAGGGTTAGGTTTCTTTATGCAAAGGAAGGAGGAGAGTGTTGACTACGATCAAAGAAGGGTAGCCTCTCCATTTGGCCTTGGCCAATGAGGTGAGGATACCTAATTCCATAATTGCAACTAAGCCCCTTAAATTTGGGTAATTGCACAAACACATGAAATGATACAAAAATTGTAGGAGAAATGGTATTTGGTGTTTTGTATGGTGAGGGGGTGTTGTGTGTTTGGCAAGGACTTAATTAAATGGGCATTGGGATTAATTGGGGATTAAAATAGGATTAGTCAAAATTGGTATCCCCGATTTAAATAGAATTAAAGTGTCCCGCACTTTTAAATTAAATAGAGACACTTGGGGTCAAAATTTGGAAATGACGCAAAGGTCAAAAATGGTCGGGACTTGGAGTCAGTCTTGGACCCTTTAGTTGGTCCGGCTCAAGGGGTTAAGTTGGTATCTCAAAATTGAGGGTAACAACACAGGTGTCCGACACAGAATTAAATTATGGGATTTAGGATACGAGAAATTATGCGATTAATTTAAGGCACAACAAATTTGATTTTGTGTGACGAAAAAGTCCAGTGCCTAAATTGGCGAGTCAAGTCAGAGGTACAGTAATCCGATGGAATTTATGGGCTGATATTGGGCTCCGAATAAATCAACAATGGTAGGATACGCCAAGGGTCTAATTAATAAATAGCAGACATATGCAACTCTACTCTAAACCTCAAACATCTGCTGCTAAACCAAAATTTTCCAATCCATATCTGACCATCTATAGAATTAATTGAGGGGGTATACATTCTTCCCAACTTAGAAAAATTTCGTCCCAGAAATTAAAAGTAAAGCACGATAATAGCTAAGAGAATTTAAAAACAACTAGTAATTCAATGTCGTACGTAAATTCGTACCTTGCCCCACAAATAAATACGGGAACCGCTGTCGAATGGAATCCTCGCACTCCCAAGTAGACTCGCCTGGCGAATGATGCTTCAATGCAACTCTCACTAGTCGAATAATCTGCCCTCTCAAAGTCTTCTCGCTGTGATCGAGGATCTCAACTGGCTGCTCTACGTAAGATAGACTGGGCCCAACTGTAATCTCCGAATGATCAAGCACGTGGCTAGCATCTACAACATATCTTCTCAGCTGCGATACATGAAATACATCATGCACTCCCTCTAATGATGGAGGCAATATAAGATGGTAAGCCAATTCGCCAACTCGTTCCAAGATGTCAAAAGGCCCGATGTACCTCGGACTCAGCTTGCCTCTGCCTCCGAATCTGATTGTACCACGAGTAGGCAATATCCTCAAAAATACATGGTCACCCTCCTTGAACTCCAATGGCCTGCAGTGCGCATCTGCCCAATATTTTTGTCTGTCATGTGCTGCACGCAGGTGGCTCTGAATCTGTTGACCTTCTCCACTGTCTGTGTCACCAACTCTGGACCAAGTATCTGACGCTCTCCCACGTCACTCCAACAAACTGGCGACCTACATTTTCTGTCGTACAGTGCCTCCTAAGGTGCCATCTGTATGCTAGCCTGGTAGCTGTTATTGTAGGAGAATTCTACCAAGTGTAGGTGGTCCTCCCAAGATCCTCCAAAATCAATCAAGTACACTCTCAACATATCCTCTAATATCTGTATCGTGCGCTCTGACTTGCCATCAGTCTGTGGATGATATGCAGTGCTGAACTTGAGACAAGTTTCTAGGCTCTCCTGCATACTCTGCCAAAAATGCGACGTGAATCTGAAATCACGATCCGATACGATGCTGATAGGCACTCCATGTAATCGTACTATCTGCCTCATATACATGTCAGCTAATATCTCCGTGGACTGCACAACTCTGAAGGGCAAGAAATGTGCGTACATGGTGAGTCTGTCTACGATAACCCAAACTGCATCCTTCCCGCTAGGGCTTCGCGGGAATCCTATAACAAAGTCCATGGTAATGTGTTCCCACTTCCACTCGGGAATGGGAAGCGGCTGCAATAATCCTGCAGTCCTCTGATATTCAGCCTTGACTTGCTGATAAACTAAATATCTCGCCACGAATCTTGCAATCTCTCTCTTCATCCCATGCCACCAGAAATGATGTCTCAAGTCTCGGTACATCTTCGTACCCCCGGGATGGATGGAATAAATCGAGCTATGTGCCTCGGTCATTAACTCTACGCTCGCCACTCAGAATATATAGGCGATCTTCACACCTCAATGTTTTGTCTTCATAAATCCTGAGTCCCATCTGTATGCCGACTTCTGTCCTCTCTCGTAGACGTCAAAATCTCACATCTGTAGGCAGGGCTGTCTTGATCCTCTCAATCAGCGTAGACTAAACTTCGAGACTGGCTATCTGTCCATCCCTGCCTGGCAACACGATCTCTATCCCCAGCTCCTGGAGATCCTCTAGCAATTGCTGCTATGTTGTCAAAAAGTGTGCCATGGGCTTCCTGCTTAAGGCATCTGCTACTATATTTGCCTTGCCAGGGTGGTACTGTAACTCAATGTCATAATCTGTCATCAACTCTAGCCAGCGCCTCTGCCTCATGTTGAGCTTCTTCTACGGGTAGACGTACTTCAGGCTTTTATGATCTGTGTAAATCTCAACATGCTCACCATAAAGGTAATGTCTCCATAGCTTTAGTGCAAAAATTACTACATCTAGCTCCAAATCGTACGTCGGATAGTTCTTCTCATGAACTCTCAGCTGTCTCGATGCGTAGGCTATCACCTTGCCGTGTTGCATTAATACACATCCCAATCTGCTCCCAAACGCATCACTGTACACTATATATCTTCCTAATCCTGAAGGTAGTGTCAAAATTGGTGCTGATGTCAGACGCTTCTTCAGGTCATCGAAAGTCGCCTGACACTCGTCGGTCCAGATAAACTCATCGCCCTTACGCGTCAGTCGCGTCATAGGCGCAGCTATCCTCGAGAAGTTTTTCATGAACCTCCGATAATATCCGGCAAGTCAGAGGAAACTCCTAACCTCTGTAACTGATGTAGGGGTATGCCATGTCTCAACTGCAACTATCTTCTCCGGGTCAACTGATAGTCCATCTCCGGTGATTATGTGCCCCAAAAATGGTACTCTAACCTGGCAGAACTCACATTTGCTGAGCTTGGCATACAGCCTCTCATGTATCAGCGTCTCCAACACGATCCTGAGAAGCCTCTCATGCTCCTCTTGGCTCTTGGAATATACCAAGATGTTGTCGATAAATACCACCACAAACTTATCTAAGTACTGGTGGAAGACATAGTTCATCAAACACATAAATACTGCTGGCACGTTGGTTAAACCAAACAACATGACTAAAAACTCATAGTGGCCATACTTCGTCCGAAAGGCCATCTTCGGGATGTCCTCTCTCCGTACCTTGATCTGATGATAACAGGACCTGAGATCGATCTTCGAGAATACACATGCAATACTAAGCTGATCAAACAAATTATCGATACGTGGCAGTGGATACTTGTTCTTTATCGTTACAGCATTTAACACCCTATAATCGATACACAAGCGTACCGTCCTGTCCTTCTTCGGTACAAATAGAATGGGTGCTCCCCATGGAGATACACTAGCCCGTATGAAACCCTTATCTAAGAGATCATCTACTTAAACTTTTAACTCAACCAACTCCTTCGGTGCTAGTCTATAAACGGGGGAAGTAACTGGCTCGGCTCCTGGAGTCAACTCTATAGTGAACTTAATCTCTCTGTCAGGTGGCAATCCTGGGAGATCCTCTGGAAATACGTCCTTAAACTCAGCTATAAAGTAAGGGTACATCGGTTCACCTTCTGTAATGTGTGTTGCTAGGGTAGGTTGGATACCATGCTCTCGGGCTCCCCAAAGAAACTCAAACTCTGGGTGATCTGGGGGTCTAAAGATGACACAACCACGATGGCAATCTAGCGTTGCATGGTATTGGCTCAACCAATCTATGCCTAGGACAATGTCATAGTCCGGCATAGAGAAGACCAGAAATCGGGCACGCATCTCTCGCCCGCAGACAACTACTGAACATGATCTACAAGTATCGCTAACAGGTACTATTCTACCTCCCGTAAGAATCCTCTTGATCTTCGGAAGGGGTGCAGTCGAAACTAGCAGCTATAAAAGAGTGTGTGGCACCAGAATCAAATAAGACTAATGCTGGTAATGAAGCTACTAAGATAGTACCTGCGATCATTTCTCCGGCTGTCTCTGCCTCCTCTATAGTCATCGCATGGGCCTGACCATGTCTCGGTACCGGTTCCCTCGGCTGATGTCGAGCCAGATGGAAGTGATCTTCCTGTGGGGCCAAGGGTAGCCTCCTCTGATTTCCCTCTAGCGCTGGTGGTCGCTGTACTCCAGCTCCTATGTGGCGGCCTCGGTCCAGGAGGCTGCTGATAAGGCGTCAGTGCTTGCAAGGCTGGCCGATGAACCATCTGCGCTGGAGCCCTCTGGTCTGGGCAATCTCGGACTGCATGCTGGTCTGACCCACATCTCAAACAAGCGCCAATCTCCATCGATAGTCCCTCAATAAATGTCCCTTCTTGTCACAATAATGGCATGTGGGAATGACAGCTCCCTGCTATGGTGCTGCCCTCTGCTGTTGCTGATGTACTAGAGGACGCTTTGCAGGTCCTTCCTGCGGGGCTCGAACTGCTGATGATAATGCACAGGAGCGCTTTAGGCTGGCCTCCATCTTGTTGATGTGGTCCTGGCATCGTGCTGCTAGTAATACTTCGGAGTAAGAGGTAGGGGTTATGGACCCGATAAACCTCTGGGTATCAAAACTCAGGCCTTCAGAAAACTTCTCGGCCTTCGCCTCCTCAGTGGGGATCAGGTACGTTGCAAACCGGCTCAGGCGAAGGAACTCAACATTGTATTCCTCTATCGTCATACTCACCTGCCTGAGGTTCTGAAATCTATCCCGAAACTCTGCTCGGGCAGTAGAGGGTATGTACATCTCCTGGAAGAGCCTAGAGAACTCTTCCCACGTAGCACGGTCTGGTCCCAAGTGCTGCTACTCTGAAAGCCACCAGTGATGCGCGTTGCCAGTGAGCTGCATCCTGATGGCCGTCATCCATCGGTGTCGGGGGAGGTCGGTAGCCTCCAGCTGGTGCTGAATCTTGGTGAGCCAAGCGTGGACCTCTGTCGGCTCCTCTATACCAGCAAAAGGTTGCGGCATCAAACGACAGAAGTCTATGACAGACCCCAGCGTCGACTGGTGTGCTGGTGGTGACGCCTGCCCCAAGGCCGTCACGATACTCTCTCTCAGGGTCTCAGCCTGGAGCTGCTGGGCCTGCTGCTGAGCCTGCTGCTGGACCTGCTGTTGGGCCTACATCATCGCATATACCATCTGGAACATTTGTGTCCTATCCATCGGTTTCCCTGCGGGGAATGGCATATAGGGCATCTGGGGTGGGAATGGTGGAGGTGGTGGTAGCTGCTGCTCCTCCTGACTCGGGATCCTCTGATCCTCAAGTCCTGCCTTATACGAAATCTGATGCCCGTCTGAAGGCACCTCGGGCTTTCCTGATGACTGCCCCATGGGAGCTGGAGTCAGCAGAAGGACCTGCTCCAGTTCTGGTTCCCTGGATGATCCTGCGTCATGAGGAACATCGCCCGACTGTACGACGCATCCGCTGTAGAGATTCATAACTCTGAAAAGAAGTCATAACTGCGATCAGCATTGAGGAAAAATAAACAAGATGCAATTCGGTAAAAGATATCGAGATAGAGGTGTCATGTGAAGGTTTTAAACTTGTAGATGAGATTTCTAATATCTATTCCTAATTTGCAGGCTCGCTTGGCACAGTCAGGTAACCAAGACGATTTAAATCGGACCTGTATGGGCCACCACAAAAACCTTGTCACGTCACGGTTCTATAGGTAAGGAACCGAGTCACGTGGCAATGGCCAGCAGCGCATTTCAGCGGGCATCCCAAACTAATGGGCCCGTCGGAGTGCACCTAAGCTGTAAAGTACAATGAATAACCCATCATATAACACATAAATAGTCAATCTAAATCTCATCCATAGGCAACAATATAATAGCACATAGAGGTAATCGCAACAACTAATGTGCAGAAAGGAAATGTCCAAGATAAAGTATCAAGTACAAATACTAGAGTAGTCACACGAGAACAAACCCTCTAGTACAAAATACTGGAATGAAAGTAAGCAATAAGATAACTTGGAACGACATCAGGTAACTAGGTAATGATACCGTTCCAAGGAAAGAGTCACTACCAGCGATTAGACGAAGTCCTCAAAAATGACCTCGTCCTCGGCAGTAGGTACAGCTGTTGGATACGTACCCGGACCGTACTCCTCCGGGTAATCCTCGTCGCCTAAACCTGGAAGGGAACCAGGTCCTCAGAGGGACGTAACAAGGTGCAAAAATATAGCAAGCCAAGTAAACAGAAAGTACAAGTGCAACGACAGGGTACTCTATTATAACCAAACAAGTGTGACACAGTTTGAAGACAATGTTCGACGCGTGGGCTATCTAAAATAAAACCGTAGCTCCGGACATGGAAACACACGGGACATACCGTAGCTCCGGGCAAAGAGTCACACGGGTGATACCACTACACTAGATACAGGATCACTACATAGATATTACATAAATATATAAGCGTGTGCAGAGGAGCCCAAACGTCTAGTAACTGTCTTCCCCTTCCCAAGCGGTCAACGATTGTGCGCTGAACCTGAACCTTTATCTATAGTCTCGACACACAGAAATAACTCAACAGACGCGACCCTAAGGTCGTCCCAGTCTCTGGTCATGATGTTAGTATCAGGATACAGGAGTCTGGCATGAAGCATCTAACAATTATTCTAAGACATTACGACGAACGTCTGCACCCGGTTGTGATCCGGACATGAAGTATCGAACGTCAACATAAATATGTGCATAATGTACATAACGAAACAAGAAATATTTGTAAACTAAAATACAGGGTGGCAAGGTACACTTGCCAGCGTGCGGCTGCTAATGACGGGGTTCCGGTACCACGTCCAAGTCCTCAGATCCCGCAGTACCTAGAGATGAGATACAAACCAAAATCAATAACCTATTCCACGTCAAACAGGGATGCGACACACATCTATACCTAAGCTCAGTCTCAATCTCAAATAATTAACTAATATTTCACAGTCCTCAATCTCTGACTCATGATCCGATATAATACTTATTTCAAAATCAATCACCTGCTCCCCATGTCCATCAACCTTTTAATTATCAATTTATTTTCAGTAATAGTTTTAAAACAGCTAAACAACAATAACCAATGTGTGTTTAATAAATAGTATAACCGTCTCATATGGTATTAACATCCACCCTCATTTTATATCCCAATTTCCATCCTCACATGCATGTATTTCATATCCTTAATTAATTCCTATTTAAATCGTAAATATTTGATTTAGCATTTATTTTTTAACCATGCATAATATTCATAACCTCTAATTGAAATTAACCTTAAACTCACCATTAATCTTAATCTCATATCATCTTCACATATTCATCTATACTACACTACATCAACACAACCATTCTTTAAACACAAACCTACACAAATCCATATATATCAAGAACCCTAACCATAAACACATTATATGCCAATAACCCTAACTAAACACAACTCACCAGATTATATAAACAAACAAAAACCCTAATAATAACTTAACTAAAACCAATATATATATAACTAAAAGACATAGGTGAGGGGAGAGGTATACCTCGACGGCGTGGGGGGTCGCTGGCCAGAGTGAGGTGGTGGTTGGTCTGAGATCGAGGGGGGCTGTCGGTCGGACAGGGTAGTAGTGATGGTTGGACTGAGGTCGCAGGGTGGCTGGACTGGATGGATGTAATGGTGGTGTTGGTTGGGGAAACCGTAAACTCGCCGGAGTGGTGGGCTGCGGTGGCAGAGCAGTGCCGGAGTGGCTGTCGGAGTACAGTAGAGTCGAAAGACTAAGGTGGAGGAGGTCGGATGGGGGGAGCTGTGCCTAAGTAGTGGAGTCGGGGGGGGAGGTCTGAAGCAGGACTGTGATGGTGGAGCGGCTCAACGCGGGTTAGGCACAGCCGGAGCAGTGGCCGAGTGGCGCTGCACTACTCGGCCGAAGCGGTGGTCAGTCGGAGTATGGGCTGTACAGGCCGGAGTCGGGGTCAGCCGTCGGAGTATGGGTCAGCCGCCGAAGTGGGAAATGGGGTTGAAGAATGAGAAGAGAGGAAGAAGAAGAAGAAGAAGAAGAAAAAGGGAATAAATAAATATGGAGGAGGGAGGCTCGGTTCTCTAGGTGGAGAAAGGAGGAGAGAGGGAGGAGGGAGTGGTTTCCAATGCCTAGGGATTAGGGCCTGCATTAGGGAGAGGGGGAAAGGATACTTTATAGGGGTTGGTGTGGAGGATGGAGGGTTGTGATGCTCCCAATTTGAATGGAGGGTGGGGATTCTACATGAAGGGTTAGGTTTCTTCTTACAAAGGATGGGGGAGAGTGTTGACTACGGTCAAAGAAGGGTAGCCTCTCCATTTGGCCTTGGCCAATGAGGTGAGGAAACTTAATTCCATAATTCCAACTAAGCCCCTTAAATTTGGGTAATTGCACAAACACATAAAATGATGCAAAAATTATGGGAGAAATAGTGTTTGGTATTTTGTATGGTGAGGGGGTATTGTGTGTTTGGCATGGACTTAATTAAATGGGCATTAGGATTAAAATAGGATTAGTCAAAATTGGTATCCCCGATTTAAATAGAATTAAAGTATCCTGCACTTTTAAATTAAATAGAGATACTTGGGGTCAAAATTTGGAAATGACGCAAAGGTCAAAAATGGTGGGGGCTTGGAGTCAGTCTTGGACCCTTTAGTTGGTCCGGCTCAACGGGTTAAGTTGCTATCTTAAAATTGAGGGTAACGACACAGGTGTCCGACACAAAATTAAATCATGGGATTTAGGATACGGGAAATTGTGTGATTAATTTAAGGCACAACGAATTTGATTTTGTGTGACTGAAAAGTCTAGTGCCTAAATTGGCGAGTCAAGTAAGAGGTACAGTAATCCGATGGAATTTATGGGCTGATATTGGGCTCCGAATAAATCAACAATGGTAGGGTGCGCCAAGGGTCTAATTAATAAATAACAGACATATGCAACTCTACTCTAAACCTCAAACATCTGCTGCTAAACCAAAATTTTCCAATCCATACCTGACCATCTATAAAATTAATTGAGGGGGTTTACAGCATCTTTAAGATTATCTATGGACTTATTGTATGGAACGCTCAACTCAATAACGATATCAATGCACAAGGAATCATCATCTAAGAACAGCAGTAAAATTGGCCTAAGGCCAGAGGATCGAGTTGCTCTGATACCATTCTGTCATACCTTGATCCCGAAGGTCGGGCATGAATTACCGCATCGTGGTTCTCCCGCGGGGCATATTTCATTTGCCATCGAGCGTGATGTCGTACGAGCCTTGGGTTGCGCTCGTATAAGGCAGCATTGTCACGCTCCAGTCCCAAAATACGTAGGACCAGGATACGTAAGCATGCCAGCCGCATGTATATGGCAACTCCAATATATGGAAACCAAACCACATGCGTACGCTGTAATGTGAATAACAATCCAAAGTGGTATAAACTATCACAAGTCACAGACATAATCTAAATCTCATCCACGGAATCATATGTAAATAAATAACCAATATCTATGAAACTAGCTTTCAATATGAAGTATCAGAGACAGATAGTCAGATGGAAACAAATCTATTGTCGAACTAGAATGAAGAATAAACAAGACAAATACAATGTAAGTACCATAACTATCAACCATTGAGACTCGAAGAGGAGACCTGCATGGAATATAAGTAACCAGTCCGGATCTGCGCTCCTGCGAATACTAATGAACATCTATACCTGGAAAGGGACCAGGTCCTCAGAGGGACATAACACGATACATAGAAGCATGCCATAAAGTAAATATTAAGTAAATAAAAAGGGGTGCGCTAACCATCTAAGTCAATGCAATTTGAGGACAACTTGAGTGTATGGGAAAGTGTAGGCTAGACATATGCTGACGTAATTCACCAATCGTGACAACTGGCTAGTATATGCTATATATGCCCCCATACCAGGGCGCTATTTAATATAATAACGTCCAGCTCTGAGGAGCATGGCATCTGCATAATATAACGTCCATATCACTCCGAAGAACGTGGCATCTGAATAGTATATATATCATCCATATTACCTCGAAGAGTGTGGCATTTGCATAGTATATATCGTCCATATCGCTCCGTCGAGCGTGGCATCTGAATAAAGGAAGTGGGTATCCCATACGCCTACTAGTCGTCCTTCCCGTCCAATGATCTATGCATGTTGTATCCACAACACGCTTAGCTACTACGCCGATGCGTCGTAACTCTGGCTCATAGTCTATTGTTAGAACAATAGCCCAACCTTACAACCAAATAATGACAAAGATTGGGCCATCGTACCACGATAGTCTGTGCTCCGCCTACTAATAACTGCTAAGTCTTCTAACATGCATCACTATTAGCAGTTATACCCTATCCGTAGCACGCCTACACGTACAGGTGGCCAACCATATATGTAAGTACGTGTCCTACATGAGACTCACAACACGTGTAAGAAATGTGTCAAGGCCTAAGGAGTCATACAAATAACTCCACAACTTTAGGTGGGTCTACTAGACACTAGGTCAGACAAAAGTCCTAACGTCAACACATTCATTGACTGCACCTGAGTCTCTCTCGGACGCGCACAGTTATATAATTAAACATGCAACTAATAATACAGAATTTAAACAGTACAACAAGGCAAGGTATACTTGCCTGGCAAGGAAGCTGCGTAGTGTCAATAATCTGCTCCTGAAGTAGCACAGATAATCCAATCGATCCTCCGGGTATGCGTACAGGAATGACGGTGACGACGATGAGATTGATAATGATGACGACGATGATGATAGCAACAATGTGGATGACGATGACGAAGTTAACGACGATGATGATGACTATGGCGATGGTGATGATGATAATAATGTCAATAATGATGATGAGGGTTACGATGTAGGTAATGATGATGATAATAATGGTGATAATTATAAAGATGATGGGAGGTGACGATGATGATTACATGATGGTGATGACGAGGAAGATGATTTGGGTGATGGAGATGACGAGGACGATGATGATGATGACTAGGATGATGATGACAACATTGTTGGCGACGACGATGACGAGGATGATGATGATGTGGATAATGAATAAGTGATTAGGGTTGGTATTGGTGATGATGATGATATATTCATGGTGGAGATGATGATGAGTATGATGATAGGTTGATGATGAGATGATGATGATGACGATGATGCGATGGTGATGGTGTCGATGATGAGATGACTGGAGTTCGGCCATGGGAGGTCCGGCCAAGGTGGAGATGAGCAGGGAGGAAGGGGGAGTTCAGGTTGTGCTCCGGTGAGGCTGCGGGCTGCTGGAGGTTGGAGTTGCTGTCGAGGTCGGGGAGGAAGGAAGAGGTGGACATGGGAGATAACCGGAGATGGGGTCATACAGGTGGTGGAGGGAGGATGGAGGTCAAGTCCGGCGGCATTCAGTTGGCCGGAGAAGAGAGGGAGAAGGTGGTAATAATGAGCAGCGGGAAAGGAAAGGAATAAAAAGAGGAGGCTCGGGTTATGGAGGTCCGGCGAGTCATGTCGAGGCGGGTCTGGGTCGTTCAGGCGGAGAAGGAAGAGGGGGAAGATTCAGTGGTGGTGGCGTGCTGTCCCGTCGACGGAGGACGGTTAGCAGCGGCTGCAGGGACGAGTCGAGGGGAGGCTCGGGCGGGTGGTCATCAAAGAAGAAGGAAAGATGAGGTCGGCTGTGAAGGCGGAGGAGGGCTCAGGCGGCGGGTTGGTTGTCGAGGGCACGGAGGATGCGGGTGCTACTCCGGCGAGTCTCGGCTGGGGTCGGTGGGTCTCTGGCAAGTTCAGGCAGAGGTAGGGGGAGGTGAATAGTAAAGGGGGGTCGGCGGTGTGATCCCTTTGGGTTTAGGTTTTGGGAAAAACTAAAGGAAAGGTAATTTTTTACATGTAGAATTTTTAGGTTTGGTGGTTGACCTAGGATTAGGGCTTGGTCAACACTCATTGGGATTGGGCCTTGGGCTCACATGAGGGTGTTTGGAGGGCCATAATTGTATTGTTTAAAATGCAAGGATAGATTTAAATAGGGCCGATGTTTGTGCATTGCACATTCCGAAAAATTTACGAAAAAATCATATGAAGGGAAAAAATGGATTTTTTCATATATTATCCATTGGTGTGGACACCTCAATGCACTTCTGCATAAAAGTGCCCAAAAATTGGAAAATTACACAAAGACAAAAATTAGATTTAAATTAATTAAAATTAGTGTGCAAGATGTTCTGAAATTAATTAGAAGTACATAGGAATAAAATTAGGTGGGACACAAGTGTCATGGACATAGAGGATTCAGAGTAGAATATTAACAAAATTTGGGTTGCACAAAACGGGTCAAGATTGTGTCTCCAATTTTGATTAGAACGCACAGGGGTACAAAGTCATATTTATTTAGAATAAATTATAAACGTCCGCGACGAATGTTGTACGACTAAAATATAGCACAAGAGGGCATAATTATAAGTTACATAATGGTCGGAATGGTAGGTGGGCACGTCTAGGATGAGGTTGTGAAATTCGTAGGAAGGCAATGGCTAGTGTAATGCTCCAATTATCGAAGCAACAGTAAGGTGCACTAGGTGATATAAATACTGTATAATTAAATCAAATGTCGTGTTCTCTATCTACTTGGATTCTAGTTAGCCCTAATTTCTCTATCTAAGTCAAGTAGACCTAATTTTGGGTGAGGGGGTTTACAATCTACCCAACTTAAAAATAATTTCGTCCTCAAAATTAAACTAGGGTATAATTGGATAATTCCTTCACATTCGTACATAAGGCAAGTCAATCGTGATTTCTTCCAAATATCTAAAACTTATTTAAATCCATCCCAATCACTTTTAAATTAGATTAACCATTGTTTAATTCAAACTTCAATACCTCGCACTATCTTCTCGATTTTTAAATTAAATAATCCATATCTAATCTAATTCAAATCTATATGACATCCCACATTAAAAATTTATATCGCTATCTCCAATTATCATAATCTCCTCTAAAAAAATAATTATAACCATATTTCATTTCTATTTTCAACTTGTGAATTCCGTACTCTTCAGATTTTACTTTCAATTTACATCCTCAATATTTCAAATAGGTGATCCAACAATCAAAAATTAAATTCTTAATTCAAATCATCAAATTTGGAATTCAATCCGACCATATTCATATTTAGAGTTCTATTTTATTTACCTCCAGATTTAAATCGATGATTCAACCTTCAATACTCCAAATTTAAATCAAGTGCTCAAAGTATAAATATTTGGTTCGTCATATCCCGGTTTTTGAAATTTATTAATCCTTATCATCTTAATCATTCTTCCAAAATTCTAAAAATTAAAGTGACTTGAACCTCTCAATCTAATTTTACTCGATCACAATCTAAAAGAGATTCCTCTCAAGTTGACAATGCAACTTCTACCCAACTTAGAACTTACCCATCTATTACATAAGGCTCTTACATTTAAGAAATCTTATTCCTCAAATTTACTTAATCGTGTTACTCAATCCTCAAAAATTTAAACACCAAATAGATCCCATATGATATACCCTTAATCAGTTATAACAGACAGTCATCTAGTAATATGATTGGCCTATGGTGTATATCTATTACTCTCTGTATCTCAACTTATGCTAGGCACGAGGTTTCGTCTTTCCGAAGTAAGGAAAGACAAAAAATAATAATAAAGAGTTCAAGGGGGTAATAGAATAGAAGGGTGGGGATCAAGGCATTTAAAGAATTCAAATAGGAATTGTCAAGGCATTTATGGATTAAAATTCTATTTTGGTAATTCCTATTCATATGCTCGTATCAGTACTATGTAACTGATACGATATGCTCAGACATATCTAGAGGACGAGTAAATTCATCTACTAATCACTATATATCTTAATCCATATAGAATAGTTATGCGAAGGGCAAACCAAGCGCACTATGGTTGATCAGACCATAATACACTGATTCTGAAATGTATTAGTGTAGTACTCCAATAATACATATGTTATGAACAAGCTCGATAAAGAATAAGCTTGCAAAACTAAGCTATATTAGCAGCATTAGTCAAGGTAGTACAACAAATATAAGTATGCTAGATTATGATGAGAGAAATTACAAAATAATTTAGGTTCACAAAAAGATAAGACTCTATAATCTCTACAGTTGTCATACTAACTCCTTGTCTAAGTTGCTAGTCGACAAAATAGGGGGTATGGGCCTCTAAGTTCTACAGTCTGAATAAACACTATCGTTTTATGCTAGTATATAGTTAATGTCATTTAGTTACACTTCAATAAAAGATAAACGGACTATAGGGTACTAGGTTGTGAGGCATACTACCCAACTTAAAAATAATAAACTAATACTGCAACTGCCTTAAAGGAGATTCTATAAAATTACTTGGTCCTTGCAAATAAAGTAGAAACTATTATTAGGGTATACGAGGGAAAGATCTTGGTACTGATGGGGGTATCCTATTGCCTTATATAGGTAATGGTCATCTTAAGTCTTAATCATAGTGTTCATAGAATACAAGTGTTAATACTAAGAATTGAGAGTTACTGGCCTTCAAGGGAGAAGGGAAACATAACTCGTATCGAGGTGTGGTACAAGTTACGCGATTTAAAACTAAGGGATAATCATCATGTCATAATCTACAGGAATAACTTAAAACTATCAAGTTCTAACTACCAATCATATAATTAAAAATTCAAGAGTAATAACTATAATCCTAGTAAACTATATATCCTAGCATAAAGAATTCATTTGGCCTACAATCATAAGAGTTATGTGGCACGTGTTGAAAGATAAAAAAAAGAAATTTAGTTATCTCGCTAATAGCGAGCGCTAAGGTTACAAAGGAGCAAGATAGGCAATTAAAATAGAGGAACTCTAGATAATATCATGATTTTCTAAGGGGAAGGTGGTATGCTAATATTTGTGTTCTAGGTATGATCAAGGGGAATGTCATATTCATTGCTCTTGGCTTCCTAAGGTATTGTCTGCTAATATCAAGACAAGGATCTATATTTATAGTTCTCTAATACTATCTCACTATGAAAATTAGGTTCAGTCCTAATATTCAATCTTTGGATTTTTATTGGTTCCTCAATACTAGGGTCAAACAATGTGGCCAAACTTCTAACTAACTCTAGTAGTATCTATGCTACTCTCAAGTCCTTCATAACTATATCAAGGGGTAATGGTCAATCAATCTATAGGTAAGGGATGCTAGGGTTCATTAGGTATTCTCATCTTAGTGATGTGTCAATATCCTAGTTTTATTCTTAATAGGAATGTTACCCTAATTGTCATCCTATCAACAGGGATTACTATATTCTAGCAGGGGCTATACTCAAGGAACTAATAGGGAATCACATGAATCAAGCAGGATGAAATTATTAATATGGAATGGATTGGAAGGAGGATGAGTTATAGTCAGTTATAGATGAGATCCTATACTCTAATCCTATTTGCAGGCTTGCTAGGTACAATAACATAACTGAGACAATATGCTCTTGACCTGCATGGGCCACCACTAAAAATATGTCACGCCCCAGTCCTAAAATAAGTAGGACCAGGATACGTAAGCATGCCAGCCCCATGTATATGGCAACTCTAATATATGGAAACCAAACCACATTCGTACGCTGTAATGTCAATAACAATCCACAAGTGGTATAAACTATCACAAGTCACATGCATAATTTAAATCTCATCCATGGAATCAAATGTAAATAAATAACCAATATCTATGAAACTAGCTCTCATTATGAAGTATCAGAGACAGATAGTCAGATGGAAATAAATCCACTGCCAAACTAGAATAAAGAATAAACAAGACAAATACAATGTAAGTACCACAACTATCAACCACTGAGACTCGAAGAGGAGACCTGTACGAAATATAAGTAACCAGTCTGGATCTGCGGTCCTGCGAATACTCATGAACATCTACACCTGGAAAGGGACCAGGTCCTTAGAGGAACATAACAAGATACATAGAAGCATGCCATAAAGTAAATACTGAATAAATAAAAAGGGGTGCGCTAACCATCTAAGTGAATGCAATTTGAGGACAACTTGAGTGTATGGGAAAGTGTAGGCTAGATATATACTGACTTAATTCACCAATCATGACAACTGGTTAGTATATGCCATAAATGCCCCCATACCAGGGCGCTATGTAATATAATAATGTCTAGTTCCGAGGAGCATGACATCTGCATAATATAACGTCCATATCGCTCCGAAGAACGTGGCATTTGAATAGTATATATATCGTCCATATTACCCCGAAGAGTATGGCATCTACATAGTATATAACGTCCATATCGTTCTGTCGAGCGTGGCATCTGAATAGAGGAAGTGGGTGTCCCATACGCCTACTAGTCGTCCTCCCCGCCCAATGATCTATGTATGTTGTATCCACAACACGCTTAGCTACTACGCCGAGGCGTCGTAACTCTGGCTCATAGTCTATCGTTAGAACAATAGCCCAACCTTACAACCAAACAAGGACAAGGATTGGACCATGGTACCATGATAGTCTGTGCTCTGCCTATTAATAACTGCTAAGTCTTCTAACATGCATCACTATTAGCAGCTACACCCTATCCGTAGCACGCCTACACGTATAGGTAGCCAACCATATACGCAAGTCCGTGCCCTACATGAGACTCACAACACGTGTAAGAAATATGTCAAGGCCTGGGGAGTCATACCAATAACTCCACAACTTTAGGTGGGTCTACTAGACACTAGGTCAGACACAAGTCCTAACGTCAACTCATTCGTTGACTGCACCCGAGTCTCTCTCGAACGCGCACAGTTACATAATATAAACATTCAACTGATAATACAGAATTTAAACAGTACAACAAGGCAAGGTATACTTGCATGGCAAGGAAGCTGCGTAATATCAATAATCTGCTCCTGAAGTCGCGCAGATAATCTAATCGGTCCTCAGAGTACGCGCACGGGAATGACGGTGACGACGATGAGGTTGACGATGACGACGATGAGGTTGACGATGATGACGACAATGATGATAGCAACAATGTGGATGACGATGACGAAGTTAACGACGATGATGACGACGATGGCGATGGTGATGATGACGACGATGTCAATGATGATGATGAGGGTTACGATGGAGGTAATAATAATGATAATAATGGTGATGATTGTGAAGATGATGGGAGGTGATGACGATGATTATATGATGGTGATGACGAGGAAGATGATGCGGGTGATGGAGATGACGAGGACGATGATGACTAGGATGATGATGACGACGTTGTTGGCGACGACGATGACGAGGATGATGATGATGTGGATGATGAACAAGTGATTAGGGTTGGTGTTGGTGATGATGATAATATATTCATGGTGAAGATGATGATAAGTATGATGATAGGTTGATGATAAGATGATGATGATGACGATAATGCGATGATGATGGTGTCGATGATGAGATGACCAGAATTCGGCCAGGGGAGGTCCAGCCAAGGTGGAGACGAGCAGGAAGGAAGGGGGAGTAGTTCAAGTTGTGCTCCGATGAGGCTGCGGGCTGCTGGAGGTTGGAGTTGCTGTCGAGGTCGGGGAGGAAGGAAGAGGTGGACAGGAGAAATGACCGAAGATGGGGTCATGCAGGTGGTGGAGGGAGGACGGAGGTCAGGTCCGGCGATGTTCAGTTAGCCGAAGAAAAGAGGGAGAAGGTGGTAATGGTGAGCAGTGGGAAAGGAAAGGAAGAAGAAGAGGACGGTTAGCAGCGGGTTTTGGAGGTCCAGCGAATCATGTCGAGGCGGGTTTGGGTCGTTCAGGCAGAGGAGGAAGAGGGGGAAGATTCAGTGGTGGTAGCGTGCTGTCCTGTCGACGGAGGACGGTTAGCAGCGGCTGCAGGGACGAGTCGAGGGAGGCTCGGGCGGGTGGTCATCGAAGAAGAAGGGAATAGGAGGTCGGCTGTGCAGGCGGAGGAGGGCTTAGGCGGCGGGTTGGTCGTCGCGTAGAGGAGTCAGGCGAGGGCACGGAGGATGCGGGTGCTACTCCGGCGAGTCTCGGCTGGGGTCGGTGGGTCTTCGGCAAGTTCAGGCGGAGGTAGGGGAGGTGAATAGTAAAGGGGGGTCGGCTGTATTATCCCTTTGGGTTTTTGTTTTGGGAAAAACTAAAGGAAAGCTTATTTTATACATGTAGAATTTTTAGGTTTGGGGGTTGACCTAGGATTAGGGCTTGGTCAACACTCCTTAGGATTGGGCCTTGGGCTCACATGAGGGTGTTTGGAGGGCCATAATTGTATTGTTTAAAATGGAAGGATAGATTTAAATAGGGTCGATATTTGTGCGTTGCACATTCCGAAAAATTTATAAAAAAATTCATATGAAGGGAAAAAATGGATTTCTTCATATATTATCCAATGGTGTGGACACCTCAATGCACTTTTGCATAAAAGTGCCCAAAAATTGGAAAATTACACAAAGACAAAAATTGGATTTAAATTAATTAAAATTAGTGCGCAAGATGTTCTGGAATTAATTAGAAGTACATGAGAACAAAATTAGGTGGAACACAAGTGTCATGGACATAGAGGATTCTGAGTAGAATATTAACAAAATTTGGGTTGTACAAAATGGGTCAAGATTGTGTCTCCAATTTTGATTGGAACGCATAGGGGTACAAAGTCATATTTACTTAGAATAAATTATAAATATCTGTGACGAATGTTGTACGACTAAAACGTAGCACAAGAGGGCATAATTATAAGTTACACAATGGTCAAAATGGTAGGTGGGCACGTCTAGGACGAGGTTGTGAAATTCGTAGGAAGACAATGGCTAGTATAGTGCTCCAATTATCGAAGCAATGGTATGGTGCACTAGGTGATATAAATACTGTATAATTAAATCAAATGTCGTGTTCTCTATCTACTTGGATTCTAATTAGCCCTAATTTCTCTATCTAAGTCAAGTAGACCTAATTTTGGGTGAGGGGTTTACAAACATCGTTAAAGTTGTGTCTATCATCGAACCGATCAAGTACGCAGCAGAGGGACAATATCATAAACAATAATCTATCTAAGTATAGGGGGCAAAGATCAAGGCACGAGGTTCTCTGAATATAATGGCATCATTCCATACATTATGTCCCTCTATAAAAAAAAGTAGCTTAAAACAATCGATACGGCTTAAGGCATCGACACCAGATTTCTGGGTCATGGGGATAAGGCATGGCTATCGCTTCCTCGGATGTTCCAGTACCTGCGAACAAGCAAACTGTTGTTGTGTCGGCAATTTGGAGAAAGTAATTGTGAGTATAAAATTAACGAACAGAAGCAACATTCACTAAAACCAACTCTAAGTAATTATGTTATAAAATATTACATTACTAGTGATCTTTCTAGTTTTACCTAGGTTCGTTACATACAGTACATGAATGGAGTCATATTATTCTTTTAGAAACTTTTTTGAAATCAGAGTTCATGTTCGATAGCATTCAAGCTCACAAGACAAGCCGATTATTCTACAGTGAGGGTGTGCGTTCATGAGGTATACTCAAAGACTCTAGGGACAATGCAGCATCTAGTGGTCTATCATTCTATCAAGCAAATAATATGAACTATCAATAAGATGTTGGTCCCCGAGAAACTCAGGATCAGTAACGATAATCTAGCTAACTAATGATTCCTTTATCTGATGCTATTAGCAGCTGTGACTCATGGTTGCTCTTCACTAAAATATGTTCAAAATAACAGCCATGACCAAGGTTCATCTCTACACTAATAGCCATTGTTCGACCGATGCAAATGAATAAAACACTATCAGATAAACTCTTTGATGCACAAATTCATGAACAAGCAGTCTATATATATACTCTTCGTGATTCTTACCCCGGTTATCCCTGCAGTAGATATAAAGTTATCAATATATGCATATATAAACAAGGTTCTCTTTTCCTGTCCGTCTCTGCATTAAACAGTTAGGTATGCAAGAAGGCTAGCCTAGCATGCGCCATAACTACCTAAATGCAGCTATCTTCATGAATAAGCTAATTTCTCTAACTCAAACTCAAACTCTTTCCAACAGAAGTACCGCCTCCCATCTACTAGTCACGCCCCCTAGATCCTGTAGGACTAGAACATCAGGACGCACTATTAGTCTCACCCCATCAATCTTCATCCACCATTCTAATAGCCACGTCCCCCTAGATCCCGTAGGACCAGAATATCAGGATGCACTATTAGTCTTCAAAATTATCATTTAGCCTCCATCCCCCGCAAGCTCCTTGATAACAAGCATAACACAATGTGACAATACAAACTTTTAATCCATCTATCTCGAATCTAACAGCCGCATCCCCTAGATCCCGTAGGACCGGAACATCAGGGCTGGCTACTAGTCTCTTCTCTAACAAGACAAGCCATTTACTCTTTATAACAAAACAAGCATACATTTAATCTTGCTTTTTTTATGAAATAGAAGCAATTATATACACGACGATAAGCAAACATATGAACGATATTTAATTTAAGCAAGTGTGGCATGGGTCTATTCATCTCTTCAAGTTAGCATGCAGTTATACTCTTTCTTTAGCATGGCAAGGTTCGTTCGATAGCGGTACCAGTGTAACTATCATGCAACATTCATTTATATACTTAGTATGGCAATGGTTCTATCTCTTTTTAGGCAAGCAGGTTCTCGTTCTATCATTCATATAAACATTATCTTATTAAGCAAACAAGCATTTCAAAAATTCAAATTTAATATTAAGGCATGCAAGAATCAGAGAATGAAGTTCTTCCCACTCACCTAGATCAGTCATCTTCTGGTTCAATAAGAAGCTCTTAAAGAAGGTTTCCTTTTTGAGTCAGCAAATCGATATCTCTTGTACATAGTGCCAACGCAGAGCGGGGCACTACATACTTAACCACCAAGAAAAAAATTTATGCTCAAAACTTCATGGAGAAACTTTCGATATACAAAGCAGCGATAGTTCTCATCCCTCACCATCCTCAATTGAAAACTCTAGCAAATCAAGAAGCACGAAATCATAACTCTCAAGAAATAAATAAAATCCAGAAAACTTTTGCGTGCATCTTTGAGAATATATATGGACTTATTGTATGGAACCCTTTACTCAGCAACGATATCAATGCACAAGGAATCTCTACCTAAGAACAACTATGAAATGGGCATAAGGCCAGAGAATCGAGTTTCTCTAATACATTCTGTCATGCCCCGATCCTGAAGGTCCCGACGATGCCCTCGCCAGGCGTGAATTACCGTATCGTGATGCTCCCGCGGGGCATATATCTTTTGCCATCAAGGTGTTATGCCGTACGAGCCTAGGGTTATACTCGATGTCATGACCCACACCCAGAATATGGGCATGAGTCGTAGGTACGTCCAGCCTACGCCGTAGCATCGACGGTAGAACGCTGTCTAGGTCTGAATAATACTAAACATAACTCACAACCTGTCAATGATATCAACTCCATAAGGAGGAAAACAAAATAAATATCTCTCAACAGCTCATAATGTATACTCAATCACAATAACTATAAAAATATAAATAGCACGATAGAAGATAAGAAAGAATAACATAAGTCAAACATAACGTCTCAAATAGAGATAAACTACAGTCTAGCTATCCAACATAAAAGTCTCCACAAGTCTCAAATTAAACTCCACATAAGTCTCAACATAACAAAAATAAACCTCAAAATAAGTCTCAATGCATAAAATAAATGTTGTCTAAACAGCTGCAAGTAGTGTCTCCTCTAATGGAATAGACTCCTCTAAGATCTCTGGTGTGTAGTCTGCGTCTATACCTGGTCCATAATGTGTAGAACAGAAGTCCTCAAGATCCTCTGGAAAAAATATTCAGTCAGGATTGGAGCGAAGTACAAGCACTAACAGCAGTTCCACATATATTAACAAAAACTATAATACAGTATAAAGAAAAACAGGATGGATATAAATACTAGCAATAAACAATACTGGAATAATAAAATACTGGAAATAGAAATACTAGAATAAGAAATACGAGAATAATGTCGTCATAAATGGTACATCTAGCAATGAACAGAAATGCAAGTGCATGCTAGAACAATAAACTGGAAAATGAGTGAATGTTAGAACTATAAACTAGAATATAGAGAAATGCTAGATCAATAACTAGAGATACATGTATAGGATATCTATCTAAGTGTGTGAAATATCAGCATATCATGTGATCGGCTTGGGACTGATCAAGCTTGTTACATATGATTAGCTATGATTCATGTAAGGTCAGGCTAACCATCCGGATAGCTATGATGTAAGCAATAGTCAGGCTAATCACATATAACAGGCTATGAGGCATGTAATGGTCAGGCTGCACCGACGTGAGGTGTGGGTGAGCTATGATGCATGTAGAGTTGGGTATGATCACATAATCTACTAATATCTCCCTGTCCTCAGCTAGCACGATGGATTTTAAATCATGACTTCTCGTGATCGGTCTCGATGATGCCAACTCGTGTATACATAGTGTCAGAATTATGTACGCTATACAACTAGAATTATAGAGATAATCAACATAATGAAAACTGTCAAAAAATATACTCGCCTGTGGTCCTCTGCTGGAAATACCAATTTTATGTTTTCGAGGTCTTGTCTGAATAATCCAACAGTCCTGTAAACATTATTTAATAATAATATTATATCAGTCGATACACTAACATACACGCAATCATAAATACCATGAACTCAGAGACTACGCTAGGGGTGCTACTTGTCTTCTAACAGGGTCAAGTGTGGGTCTAGTTGTATGGATGTCACATCTGTAATTGCTGTACAAAATCAGACAGTCAACTAACACAGGTCTCGCCAGTACGTCAGTGTACATAAGGCAGTCAACGACCAATCATCCAGGTCCCATGGTCGAAGCAATATCTGTAATTAACACTAGGGTCTCACAGTACATAAATAATATATTCATATCTAGAATTAGTATTTAATCTCATATATATATATCTACGTATATATATACCAACTTGAATAATATATGCATACGCGAACGTATACGTATACGAGTTGGGTTCATTTGCATAACGACTAGCAATCAACAACTAACGCACTTGTCATGGAGCAATATGCTATACCCTAATGTTTCATACATACGTATTCGTACTAAATATGAAAAAATAACTCGAACCTGCACGCGCGTGAACGGGGTATTCGATGTCGAGGTGAGCTGCTCCTGCTGCTATTGTTCAGGCGAGCTTGGTCCAGTTCAGCGGGCTATCGAGGGAGAACGACGATTCAGCGTGTCCGGCGAGTTTAGGCGAGGAGGGGATCGGTTGCTGTCAGGTGGGTCGGGGGTGACTGGCAGCGTTCAGTCAGGTCTAGGCTGGCTGTCGACAGGAAGTCGACAAGCGGGGAGCAGCGGCTTTCGGTCATCCAGGCGAGTGCTCCGGTCGGGTTCTGCTGTCGAGTCGTAGGGAGGATGAATGACGGGGTGTTCAGTCGTACGCTGGCAAGTCGAGGGGAGAAGGCGGGAGGTCTGGGCTTCGGTCGACGGGATCTCAGGTCGACCAGGCGGGGTCTGCGAGCAGGGCAGTGTTGGCGCTGGCGGTGAGCAGCGGGTCGAGGTATCGATGGGATGGTTCGGCGGTCGGGTTCTGACCGGAACGGGTTTGCTCCGGCAAGGGAATGTGGCTTGGGGAGATGATGCGCAGGAGATGGGAGGGATAGTGTTGGCTGGGAATATAGTTTTAGGTATAGGAATGAAAAGAAAGAAAGAATAAAGAAGTTATATATATATATATATATATATATATATATATATATATGGTTGGAAGTTGGGTTGACCTAGAAAGGTGGGCCGGTCAACACTCCTCCTTGGGATTTGGCTTTGGCTTGTCATGTAGAAGTTGGAGGGCTAGGATTGCATGGTTTTAAAATGGAGGGCCAAGGTTCAATGAGGGTTGATGTTGAGTATTTCACACTCCAAAATTTTGGAGAAAATTCTCATAAAAAAAATGGGTTTCTTCATGTGTTGGTCCAATGGGGTGTGGACACCTCAATGCACATTTGCATAAAATTGCCCAACAATTGGGAAATTACACAAAGTTGGGTTTTGGATTAATTTAATTAGAATTAATATAATAGGTGTTCTAAAATTAATTAGAAGTACATGGGATTAAAATTAGGTGGGACACAAGTATCATGAATGAAGAAGACTCAGAGTAGAATATTATCATAATTTGGGTTGTACAAAATGCGTCGAGGTTGTGTCTCCAATTTTGATTGGAACGCACAATGATACAAAGTTGGATTTATATAGAAATAAATGTAATTGTTTGCGATGAATGTTGTGCGACTAAAATAAAGCACAAGAAGGCATAGTTATAAGTTACATAAGGATCAAAATAAAAAACTGGCACGACTAGGACAAGGGTGTAAAATTTGTTGGAAGACAATGGCTAGTGTAGTGCTCCAAATATCGAAGCAACGGTAAGGTACAACAATCAATTAACATCACAGCAATTAAATATAAATAAATATCATGCAATATTAACACATTCTATTAAATAAAATGAAAAGACAAAAATACCCCTATTCTGAAATGTGGTAGTGACAAGTCTACCCTCCTTAAAAGAATTTCGTCCTCGAAATTAAAATAAACTAGCACAAGAACAAACAATCAAACAAGAAATTATATCTCAAGTCTCGAAGAGATACGGATACTGCTCACGCATTTCGTCCTCTCTCTCCCAGGCTGACTCGCCTGAAGAGTGATATCTCCATGCAACACGAATCAAAGGAATAGTCTGGTTCCACAATACCTTCTCTCTACAATCCAAGATCTCTACGGGTTGTTCAGGATAGCTGAGAGTCGGTCCAACCTCGATCTCCGAGTGATCTAGTACGTGACTAGGATTTGCCATATACCGTCTCAGCTGCGACACATAGAATACGTCATGCACTCCATTTAGAGCAAGCGGCAAGTCCAGTCTATAGGCCACTGCACCAAACTTTGCAAGAATATTGAAAGGTCCGACGTATCGTGGACTAAGCTTTCCGCCTCTACCAAAATGAATCGTGCCCCGTGTCGAAGAAATCCGTAGGAATACCAAATCGCCAACCTAGAACAAACAGTTTTAACACGTAATCTAAAACAAAACAATCACAAACCAAAATAATAAAACCTATACCTTAAACTCTAGGTGTCTACGGTGGCTATCGACCCAATGCCGATGTCTGTCCTGCGCCACTCACAGTCTGTCTCTGATAAGTTTCACCTTTTCTGCTGCATCCACGACCATTTCTGGTCCTAACAAAGCTCTCTCTCCAACATCATCCCAAGATAACATTGTACGACACCTTTGTCCATATAAAGCCCAGAATGGTGATATCTCAATGCTGGCCTGGTAGCTGTTGTTGTAAGCAAACTCTACTAGGTGTAGATTATCCTCTCAAGAACCTTCGAGATTTAAAACGTAAGTGCGTAGCATATCTTAAAGAGTCTGAATAGTTTATTCAGATTGCCCGTCTGTCTGGGGGTGATACGCGGTACTTAACTTGAGCTGAGTGCCCAAGCTAGCCTACAGACTCCTCCAGAAATGGGAAGTGAAATGACTATTCCGATCTGAGACGATACTCAAAGGAACTCCATATAAACTGACAATCTGCCGCATGTACATTTCTGCTAGCTTCTCTGTCGATGTACCCACTTTGAATGGTAAGAAGTGGGCTGATTTGGTCAATCTATCCACGATGACCCAAATCGTGTCCTTTCCTCCTGGAGAACATGGAAGCCCTGAAATAAAGTATATGGTCACATGCACCTACTTCCATTCTGGAATAGGTAAAGGTTGAAGCAATCCACCTGGCCTCTGTCGATCTGCTTTTACCTGCTGGCACATTAAACATCGGGATACAAAGCGTGTTGCCTCGCGCTTCATACCATACCACCATACGTGCTCCCTCATATATCGATACATCTTGTTGGCACCAAGATGCATCGAGTACTGAGAGTAATGTGCCTCTTGCAAAACCTCTTTGCGCAGCTCTCCACTTGGCACACACATCCTCATGCCATGCCTTAAAGATCCATCATCCGCAATAGTGAAGTCGTCTGTCAATCCTGTCCGAACTTGTGCCCTGATACTCCTCAAAGTCTCATCATCATACTGTGTAGCTCTAATTCTGTCCATCAGCTCTGATTGTATCTGCAATCCCCACATCTAAATCTCAACACCTGGAACTAGCACTTCAATTCCCAAGCTCTCAAGATCGGCCAATAAATGTCTATCTGTAGTCAAATACATAGCCATCGGATACCTGCTCAAGGGATCGGCGACTACGTTGGCCTTTTCTGGGTTGTACTGTAATGAGATATCAAAGTCTTTCATCAACTCCAACCACCTTCTCTGCCTTATGTTCAGCTCCTTCTGTGTAAATACGTACTTTAAGCTTTTATGGTTTGTGAAGATCTCCACACGCTCTCCGTACAGATAGTGTTTCCACAACTTTAGAGCAAAGATGACTGCTGCTAACTCCAAATCGTGAGTGGGGTAGTTATTTTCATAAGGGCGTAATTATCTTGAAGCATAGGCAATTACTTTTCCGTGCTGCTGAAGAACGCATCCCAAACCCTTTCCTGAAGCATCACTGTAGATAGTAAAATCTCCTGTCCCAGATGGCAACGTCAAAATTGGAGCTGTCGTCAATCTCTTCTTTAGCTCTTCAAATGCGGCCTGACATTCCTCTATCCAGACAAAATCCACATCTTTCTTGGTCAGCCTAGTCATCGGCTTTGCAATCTTGGAGAAGTCTTGTACAAACCTCATATAGTATCCTGCTAGTCCGAAAAAGCTCCTGATCTCAGCTACCGAACTAGGGGTAGCCCATGACTCCACTGCCTCTATCTTCTTTGGGTTTACTGAAATTCTGTCACCCGTTACCATATGTCCAATAAATTCAACCTTGTCAAGGAAGAACTCATACTTTGAAAGCTTCCCGTATAACTCCTTTTTCCTGAGAGTCTCCAAGACCATCCTCAGGTGCTCTTCATGCTCTTCTGGGGTCTTCGAATACACAAGAATATCGTCGATGAACACCACTACGAACTTGTCAAGGTACAGGTGAAATACCTTGTTCATCAAGTTCATGAATACTGTTGGTGCATTGGTTAAACCAAACGGCATTACCCTGAATTCAAACTGGCAATATCTGATCCTAAAAGCTGTCTTCGGTATGTCTTCTCTCTTCACCTTCACCTGGTGATAGCCTGACCTCAAGTCTATCTTTGAAAACACCTTCGCTCCGCTCAATTGATCGAAAAGATCATCTATCATCGGCAGCGGGTATTTTTTCTTGATAGTGAGGTTGTTTAGAGCTCTATAATTGATACACATGTATACCATGCCATCCTTCTTCGGTACGAACAATACCGGAGCTTCCTATGGCGATAAACTAGATCTAATGAAACCTTTGTCCTGCAGCTCCTCAACTTGCTTCTTCAGCTCTACCAGCTCGCTATTGTTGACTCTATAGACATGTTACGAAATAGACTCCGCTCTTGGTACCAAGTCTATAGAGAATTCAACATCTCTGTCTGGCGGCAAGCCTGGCAACACCTCTGGAAATACACCCAGGAACTCCACTATCAGAGGATGGGTCAACTCCGCTTCTTCCTTCCTGCCCCTACAAAAGGTGCCTTTGCTTTGCTGCTCCTTTAGCGACCTCAAAATCTGGTTCTCCTGGTGGTCAAAATATTACTCTACCTCCGTGACAATCTATAGTAGCATGATGTTTACTCAACCAGTCCATTCCGAGTATAATATCGTATCCGAAAGTGGCATAACGAGTAAACTCACGCTCAACTCTCGGCCTCCCAATGATACTCTTTGATCCTTGCAATAATCACAGACTAGGATAATTCCTCCCCCAGTCGTGATCTTGTAAATCCTATCTAATGATTCCATTTCTAAATGATGCTTAAGAGCATAAGATACAGATACGAAACTATGGGAAGAGCCAGAATCAAATAATGCAAGTGCTGGAATAGAATTGAGAGAAACTGAACCTGAAATCACGTCTCTAGCTGGCTCGGCCTCCTCAATCGTCATGGAGTATGCGCATCCCTGTGGTGCTCCTCTTTGTTGTTGGTGGTGCTGAGAAAATCTCTGCTGCTGTGGTGGAAGTGGAGGTCCCCTCTGCTGGCCTCCTGGTACAGTAGATACTCTGGCTGGTCCTCTCTGAGTGGCTATTCCACCCTGATGAGTCTGAATAGATGAGCAGTCCCTAAGCTGGTGTGTTGATGATCCATAGGACAAGCATGTACCCAATCTCTTCCTGCAGATGTCTCTAGTGTGTCCTATCTTCCCATAATACGCACATTGGGCAGCGGGCTGATTCTGTCTCTGTAGCTTCTGCTGCTGGATGTGTCCTCGAACTGGTGCCTGGTGCTGCTGATGCTGCTGCTGGTACAGCCTCTGTTGTTAAAAGGGTGGGCGCTTGACCGGTCCTGTGTTACCACTTGTTCCTTGTGTCGCATCCTCTCTTAGACCTAAGGTCCAAGTCATCTTCAGCAATCTGGGCATCCATCAGAATACCTTCAAATATAGCAGTGCATCATCCCGAAGTACGAAATTTGATCTCTCTATTCAACCCCTTCCTAAATTTTTGTGCTCTGTTTCCTGGGTCTCGAATCATCGATGGCGCAAATTAACTCAAACGGCAAAACTCTATGGCATATTCGTTGACTGACATGCTTCCTTGGACCAAGTCATGGAACTGACTTTCCAGTGCTTTCAAAGCTACGTCAGGAAAGAACTTCTCCTTGAAGAGTTCCTTGAAGGCCTCCCAAGTAAGTCCTCCGTCAATGAGTCTCGGCTCTATACGATACCACGTCAGTGCGATATCAAATATCTGACTGCCAGCGGCCTCGATCTGAAGAATCTGAAGAATCTGTATCAAATGCAAGTTCCTCTCTATATCCTCTAGCCAGTCATCAGCATAGAGTATTCCTTCAATGCCTTTGAACTCTCGAGGCATCATCCTCTTGAAGTCCACTATAGTACCTGGCCTCTGGTGCTGCTGGCCAGGATGTTGTTGTTGTCGTGCTACTCTCTCAACAGCCTGGAGAGCCACCTGATGAACATTCTTCATGCTCTCTCATAAACTCTATCTGTTCCTGGTGCACCTCTGCTTGCATCCTCTGAGCCTTAGCTTGAACACGCTGAGCTTCTGCTGTCACTCTCTGGGCTTCTAACATGCCTTGGATCAGTGTAAACATCTGTGCCCCGTCAGTGGGCACACCTCCAAGAATCGGAGTCGGTAGTGGTAGAAGGTTGTCCGTCACAGCTGGGACAATCCTCTGAACAGGTGGAAGAGGAATCCTATTAGCTGCAGATACTCCCACATGAACAGGAGATGTAGGAGAAACTCCAGATGTCTGTTCGTCAGGTCGAGAGGTGGCAGACCTCTCTGAAGCTGCTGCTCCCAATCTCAAAGATCTAGTCTTCGGCGGCATCCTGAAGACAGATCGAAAAGAATCAATCAAGGAAATAGATACGATATCATCAAGGAAGGACAATAAAATTCTAAAGGAAGCAATCATTCAGAATAACATTGTAAGATCAGAATTTTCTAGTTATGATTGAGCATACTCTCATCCTAAATCCTATTTACTATGTCCTATCGCAAGCTCGCAGTAGTACAAATAAGTTGTCGCACTACCACGATATCGCACAACTTGCGAAGCTAGACCTGTATAGGCCACCACTAAAAACGTGTCACAACTCGCACCCGGAATATGGGCATGAGTCGTGGGTACGTCCAGCCTATGCCGCAGCATCGGTGGTAGAACGCTGTCTATGTCTCAATAATACTAAACATAAATCACAACCTGTCAATGATATCAACTCCATAAGGAGGACAATAAAATAAATATCTCTCAACAGCTCATAATGTATACTCAATCACAATAACTATAAGAATATAAATAACACGATAGAAGATAAGAAAGAATGACATAAGTCAAATACAACGTCTCAAATAGAGATAAACTACAGTCTAGCTGTCCAACATAAAAGTCTCCACAAGTCTCAAATTAAACTCCATATAAGTCTCAACATAACTAAAATAAACCTCAAAATAAGTCTCAATGCATAAAATAAATGCTGTCTAAACAGCTGCAGGTAGTGTCTCCTCTAATAGAATAGACTCCTCTAAGATCTCTAGTATGTAGTCTGCGTCTCTACCTGGTCCATATTGTGTAGGACAGAAGTCCTCAAGATCCTCTGAAAAAAATATCCAGTCAGGATTGGACCAAAGTACAAGCACTAAAAGCAGTTCCACATATATTGACAAAAATTATAATATAGTGTAAAGAAATACAGGATGGATATAAATACTAGCAATAAACAATACTGGAATAATGAAATATTGGAAATAAAAATACTGGAATAAGAAATACGGAAATAATATCGTCATAAATGGTACATCTAGCAATGAACAGAAATGCAAGTGCATGCTAGAACATTAAACTGGAAAATGAGTGAATGCTAGAATTATAAACTAGAACATAGAGAAATGCCAGATCAATAACTAGAGATACATGTATAGGATATCTATCTAAGTGTGTGAAACATCATCATATCATGTGATCGACTTGGGACTGATCAGGCTTGTTACATATGATTAGCTATGATTCATGTAAGGTCAGGCTAACCATCTGGATAGCTATGATGCGAGCAATATTCAGGCTAATCACATGTAACGTGCTATGAGGCATGTAATGATCAGGCTGTACCGACGTGAGGTATGGGTGAGCTATGATGCATGTAGAGTTGGGTATGATCATATAATCTACTAATATCTCCCCGTCCCCAGCTAACACGATGGATTCCAAATCACGACTCCTCGTGATCGGTCTCGATGATGCCAACTCGTGTATACATAGTGTCAGAATCATGTACGCTATTGTCACTACCACGTTCCGAAAACAGGGGTATTTTTGACTTCTTATAATATTTAATATTATGGTAGTTACAATTAATTAATTGCATGATAGTATATTTGATTTTCAATAAATATGTGATGTGTAATTTAAATATAATATTATATGCAGTGTTTATTTAATTTTAAGCTAGTAGACTTGACCTAGAAGCCTAGTAGATGAACACCTGTCAGAATTATGGAATTTTTGTATTTAATTATTTAGTTAGAATTTAATTCTTGGAGTTTGTAATTAATTACCGTATTTTATTTAATATTTTTGCGCATTGCCTTTGCTTTAATATTTGGAGCGCTATCCTGACTTGTCTTTCAATAAATTTCACAATCTTGACCTAGACATGCCCGTCTTCCATTCTGCTATTTTTGCAACTAATAATTATGCTCTATGTACCTTGTTTCTAGCCGCACAAAAATCGTCGCGAACGTTATTTAAAAAACCCCTATTTTGTATCGTTGTGCGTTCCAATTTAAATTGGAGGCAATCTTGATCTATTTTTCGTGTGGCCCAAATTAGGGTAATATTCTGTTCTGAGTCTTCTTCATTATTGGTATTGATGACCTGACCTGATTTTGGCCCCATGTACTCCTAATTAATTTTAGAACACAACTTGCATTTATTTCTAATTAAATTGAGGATACTATTTAAACCAATTCTGAAAATCCCAATTTAATTCCAGTACCCTGCAAATGGAGCCCATACCAAATTTACAGTGCCCCCTGACCCTACAAAATACCAGACACCGATTCGCCCGCCAAATTTTTGTCATTTTATGCGTCTGTGCAAATACCCAAATTTAAGGGGGCTAATTTGCAAATTGCATTTTTTGTCAACACCTCATTTGTTTAAAACAATGAGGGAGCCTAATAATATTTAATTAGCCTCCCACCCTCATTCCCACATAAAGAAATCTCATGTCCAATCTGGACCACACATTTAAGGGGGGTCAATCACCACCCTTGATTTCACAACACCCTCTTCCTATTTAAAGTAACATCAAACCCTAATCCCTAGAAAACCTAGGTAGCCCACATCCCCAAACAAGCCCCCACATTCTCACTAGCCTCCAACCGTAGGTTCCATTATTCATTCTTCCTTCTCCTTTCTTCTTCTTCTCTTTTCTTCTCTTCTTCTTCTTTTCTTCTTCTCCTTCTTTATTTTTTTTAATTTGAAATTTACAAGGGGGGAGGGGGAAACTTCACCCTCACCATTGTACTTTTCTGGCCAACTTCTTGTTCTCGGCCGGCCACCCGGCAAGGCCCGACCTCAGCCGACCTGCTCCGGCGGCCGAGCCCCGAGCTTTCTCTCCTCCCAGCCTCTGCAAGCTCCCCCGACCACTGCTCAGCCTGGCCATAGCCACCTCATCCCGGCGGCCTGCGCACCGCACTCCGACGAGCACAGCCGAGCAGCAAACCCCTGCTGCTCGACTCCCACTGTCCCCAAGCCGACCTCCCGCTGGCCTGCTCTCCAACCTCACCTCTGTTCCCGGCCCCACTGAACTCCGGCGGCCTACTGCACCCGGCGCTGCCTCGACGCGTCCGGCGGCCCCGCTCTTCCCCATCAGCCAAGCCCCGAATCCCCTCAACTCCGGCTGCTCCTCCCCCATTCCTCCCTGTGTACACCCTCCGGCCGGCCAAACTTCTCCTCCTCCGCCTCTACTCTTCCTCCCTCTATCACCATTAACATCCACCACCACCTCCATCTAACACCACCACCACCATCAGCCACCCTCCGGTGACCGAGCTCCCCCTCCGGCCGTACTCCGGCCAGCAAGCCCCCACGGTGAGCCTCTCCCTCCTTCTTTCTTCCTGTGTATATATATATATATATATATATATATATGTATATATATATATATATATATGTATATATATATATGTATATATATATATATATACTTATATACGTATGAGTATATATAATATACATATATGTATATAAATAGTATTATTTAATTAATGCTTTAAATACATGAGTATGTTAGTATATAAATACTTTAGTAATGTATAATTTAATATGTACATGTGTAGTATTTATTTTTTAATTAATTAAATGTTAAACATGTATAAGTGTAGTATATATATATTAGTATATGTATGTATTAATGTATATATATACATAAATATGATATAGGAAATGTTTAATGTTTAATTAGTGTATATTTAAAGAAAATTAGTATGCATATATATATACTGGTGATTCCATAAAATTGTATTTTATAAAAGGTACACTACATTATTAGTGTAAATTAATTGTATTGGTACTTATGTATTTATATGTATGCAACTAGGTATTTAAATTAATGCTTAATATTAATGTATACATATATATTTTGTATATGTATTTAATTTGTATATATATATATATATATTTGGTATACACTTATTATATATTTTCTATATATATTAATTGGTATATACGTATACAAATATTCTTAGTATATGTATGTAATATGATTAATTGGTGAATTTACTAGATGATTCTAGGTGGCCAGTATCATACCTAGAGAAGTCCCGAACTCAGTGTTTTTAGACTGTGTTAGTGTAGCATCTGATGCAAATGTGGTTGCATTGTGTTATATCTATAGGACTGTTGATTCTCCCAGGGGATAATCTGGAATAGGACATCCATAAATACCAGCTAAGGACTCAAGGAAAGTACATTATCTTATAATTTTCAATTCCTTGATAATTTTTATAAATTCAATAATCATGAAATGTTACATCTGAATCCTTGACACTGTGTTACACGGACTAGTATAGCTTGGATCTGCAGTCATGAGATGTTACATTGATTATCGTATTGACATTGTATACGACATGTATATTAGACATCGTACATGATAGATTGGACTTGCTCGTGTATCGTGATGTATCATGGTTGGATCCATAGTACTAGTTGGGGGCGGGGAAGTAGTTAGTAAGAAATGTGATCATAACCTCTTATTGTAGTGTAGAACAATGTAAGTGTTAATCATGCTCTTCACCCATGATTAGCCAGGCCCTGTAGCTATCGTACATGTTCCCAAGCCGATCACATTTTGAAACTACTATTTCAAACACTTAGAATAGATTACAGTTTCCTATTTTAAATTATATACTACATCACCCGTATATGATGCTGTTCCTTGTTCTTTTCATTTTCATACATGCACTGACTGTATCATATTGCCTATTGCCTGTCTCTTTATATTGCCTGTCTCTTTTTAATTGCCATTGCATTTATTTTACTATCTTTTCAGTAGCTACCATCACATGTTTATTGCTTTATAGTCCTTATCAATTTAATGGAACTATTATTTGAGATTGTACTTTGCTCCTTCCTGACTGGAAACATTTTTCCAGACTATGCCTTAGAGGATCGGTAGCCAACACTTTATGGACCATATGGTGAGTAGCTGCACTTGGGCTTGATAGTTAGTTGTGATTCCGGGAGGTCTAGCCGGAATCACCAATCTTCTAGTTAGTTCTTTTAGTAGACTATTTGGTACCGGATTTGTCTCCGGCATTTTTATTGAGACTTGGATATTGTTGAGTTTGATTATTACTTTAGACTTGTGTTGTATTTAATTTTGTTTCGCTATCTTATCGTGCTGTAATCCTGTGATTGAGTATGTGTTCATTTTATTTGCGTCATCCGTGCCTCCTTATAGAGATTGGATGCTTGTGTGAGATTGGCTAGATAGTATCAAGACCTTGACAGCGTTCTACCTTCGATGCTGCGGCGTAGGCTGGACGTACTCGCGTACTCGTGCCCCAATTCCGGGTGCGGGTCGTGACACATTTTAGTGGTGGCCCATGTAGGTCAGACTTTGCGAGTTGTGCGATGTCGTAGTAGTGTGGCATCTTTGTTATACTATTGCTTGAGAGATTCCTGGGATGACCCTTGAGAATACTCAATCACAATTCCTTGAGAGATTCCTGGGATGACCCTTGAGAATCTTGTTAAAATTTCTAATTTAAATCATTCCCTTGTTCCATCAATTCTCACTTATTGATGTTGAATTTGATTGTTGTTAATTAGGTATTAAATTAGGATTTTGGTTTCATAGTAGGGTTTGATTTCGTATCAAGATAAAATTTACAGACTGATTTATGGTATTATCTGATGACGCACGTCGATAAAGACAGTGAGAAAGATTAACACTAGGGCTATTGGATTACTAGATATGGATTTAAATTATAATTTGAAGATTGAAAACAAATTGAATTTTTGAATTTTGAGAAGTTGAGATATTGTCATTAAAACTTTTTGAGGATTTAGATTCGATTCAATGAACCTAGACAAGCTGTAAGGATTTTTTGTGATTAAGTTTTTCACTTCAGTATTTAGATAATTAACCTTGAGGAAGGTATATGCATTTTACTATAAAAATTTATTCGAGGGATTATTTTGAGGAATTTTATTTAAGGATAACATTTTATAGTGAGAGAAATTATTAGTATATAAGTAGATGGGATGCATGTGTAAGGATCTGTTGACTTGAGCATGATTGAGATCTCACTGCCAACTGGCTTAGTTGTTCATCTAGGATTGTATTGGAGAGAGAGCAGTACTTAGTATGGTGTGTTGCATTTGATATGCACTTGGGTGATAAGAATAACTAGTATCAGCGATTGCAGTAGGTAAGAAAGCCAACAGTGAGTATGTTTCTAGTAGAACTATGGTACCTAGAGGGATAGAGGTATCAGACCTTGGATGCATCTTTGACCTGTGCAATCACAACTAGGATTTATTTCCAATCTTTTATCTTGAATGTTGCTTCTTTAGAACTGTACTGTCCTTCCTTGATGATATCGCATTTTTGCCTAAATTGATTCTTTGGGATCTGTCTTCAGGATGTTGCCGCAGACACGATCTATGAGAGCGGGAACATCAGCTTTAGAGGGGCCTACCACCTCTCCACCTGAGGGACAGACGGCAGTAGTTCCTCCTACATCTCCGATGCACGTAGGAGTATCCGCACTTTTCGGGAATCCTCCTCTCCCACCTGCTCAGAGGATTGCCGCAGCTGTGACGGACAACCTTCCTCCTCCTCCGACTCTGATTCCCGGAGGTTTGCCCATTGACGGAACGCAGATGTTTACCTTGATCCAGAACATGGTAGATGCCCAGAGAGTGATGGCAGACGCTCAGCGAGTTCAAGCTGAGGCTCAGAGGGTGCAAGCAGAAGCGCACCAGGCACAAACCGAGCTGATGAGAGAAAACATGGAGAATGCTCATCAGGTGACTCTCCAAGCTTTGGAGAAAGTAGCACAGTACCAGCAGTTTCCTGGCCAGCAGCAGAGATCAGGTACTATAGTGGATTTTAAAAGGATGATGCCTCGAGAGTTCAAAGGCATCGAAGGGATACTCTACGCTGATGACTGGCTAGAGGATATAGAGAGGAGCCTGCGATTGACCCAGATTCCGGAGAACTTGCAGATAGAAGCCGCTGGCAGTCAGATGTTCGATATCGCACTCACGTGGTATCGCACAGAGCCGAGAATTACTGCACAAGGACTTACTTGGGAGACCTTCAAGGAACTCTTCAAGGAGAAGTTCTTTCCCGACGTGGCATTGGGAACCTTGGAAAGTCAGTTTCATGACTTGGTTCAAGAAAACATGTCTGTCGACGAGTACGCTGCAGAATTTTGTAGATTGAGCCATTTTGCATTGTCTATGATTTGGGACCCAGGAGATCGAGCCCAGAAATTCAGGAAGGGACTGACGAGAGAGATTAGGTCGCGCACTTCTGGTCGTCGTACCGCTACCTTTGAGGCTATCTTGATGGATGCCCAGATTGCAGAAGAGGATCTGGATCTCAGGCCTAAGAGGAGTCATAATACTTTTGAAGATACGAATGGTAGCACAGGACCAGCTAAGCATCCCCGTATTCAACACCAACAGCAGTACCAAGTACCATTTCATATTTAGCAACAACCATGGACATTTCAGCATCCACCGCAGTACCTAGCACCAGTTCCTATCCAGCAACATCCATGGGCGTATCAGTATCAACAACAGTACCAGGCACCAGTCCGTGTTCAGCAGAATCAGCAACAGCCTCCGAGAGAGACACGGCAGACTTGTCATTTCTGTAAGAAGCCAGGTCACCTTTGGGAGAGCTGTAGAACGAGGCTAGGACTTTGTTTGCACTGCGGCACTGTAGGACATCGAATAAAGGATTATCTTCTAGCCCCTTATCTTCCCGGCCAGCGCGCAGCTTCAGATTATAGAGATCCAGTTAGGCTACCTGTGGAACCGTATAATGCTCAGCACCCGCGAAGGGAACCACCCCAGCAGGGCGGGGCATTTGCGATGACGGTCGAGAAGACCGATACTACAGGTAATGTGTTAGCAGGTTCTGTTCTTTCCTTCCTTCTGTCCCTCTCTATTTGATTGATTGATTCCTTAGTACAATAGTTGTATGCATGATTTCTTGTTATAATGTAGCTAGTAGTACACCCTGATACAGAGACTAAAATACCATGACAAAAGACACCATGATCGTACATATTCCCCTTAGGTTGCATGTTGTATGATTGTAGGAAAGATTTTCGTAGACCATGATTATTGGGGTTTGACCATGACGAAGATTCATGAAGGGGTTATGACTTGACAAGAGAGACAAGATGATTAAAATTCGAGGATAAACATTGATTTAAATAAAGGGCCAAGAATTTAACATGGCAGAATTTATGATTTATTAATTCCAGGAAGATTATGATATGATTAAATTGGTTATAAAATTTGGAAATTTTGGGAGATTATCAATATATTTATTTGATTGCAAGTTATAAATTTTAGAATTTTATATTTGGATGTTGCAATTAGAGAATCCTTAAGTATCGTATTGTTGAGTATTTGAGGAAGAGGAAATCGAGAAATAAAATTATTGATGGACTAAATGTTTGAATTTAAACTTTTTGGACGAGATTTCATTTTATATACGAGCATTGATTAAAATCAAATTTGAGGAGTGGATATTAAATTCCGAGTATTTGAATTAATAACTAAAAATTTTGGGGAATTTTAAAAAAAAAATGGACTTTGATTTTATTTCGAGGATTTTTTCGGAATACAATAATTTTAAAATTTTTGAAAATTGTGAAAGGACATTGGGGGATTATTATCTGATTTCGTGATTGATGAATTTAAACTTTGAAGAAAAATGATAATGTGTATGAATAAATGCTACTATGAGGATTTTAAATTTCGAGAACGAAATTCTTTTAAGGAGGGTAGACTTGTTACTACCACGTTCCGAAAATAGGGGTATTTTCAACTTCTTATAATATTTAATATTATGGTAGTTACAATTAATTAATTGCATGATAGTATATTTGATTTTAAATAAATGTGTGATGTGTAATTTAAATATAATATTATATGCAGTGTTTATTTAATTTTAAGCTAGTAGACTTGACCTAGAAGCCTAGTAGATGAACACCTGTCGGAATTATGGAATTTTTGTATTTAATTATTTAGTTAGAATTTAATTCTTGGAGTTTGTAATTAATTACCGTATTTTATTTAATATTTTTGCTCATTGCCTTTGCTTCGATATTTGGAGCGCTATCCTGACTTTTGTCTTCCAACAAATTTCACAATCTTGACCTAGACATGCCCGTCTTCCATTCTGCTATTTTTGCAACTCATAATTATGCTCTCTGTACCTTGTTTTTAGCCGCACAAAAATCATCGCAGATGTTATTTAATAAACCCCTATTTTGTATCGTTGTGCGTTCCAATTTAAATTGGAGGCAATCTTGACCTGTTTTTCATGCGGCCCAAATTAGGGTAATATTCTGTTCTGAGTTTTCTTTATTATTGGTATTGATGACCTGACCTGATTTTGGCCCCATGTAGTCCTAATTAATTTTAGAACTCAACTTGCATTTATTTCTAATTAAATTAAGGATACTATTTAAACCAATTCTGAAAATCCTAATTTAATTCCAGTGCCCTGCAAATGGAGCCCATACCAAACTTACAGCGCCCCCTGACCCTACAAAATACCAGACACCGATTCGCCCGCCAAATTTTCGTCATTTTATGCGTCTGTGCAAATACCCAAATTTAAGGGGGCTAATTTGCAAATTGCATTTTTTGTCAACACCTCATTTGTTTAAAACAATGAGGGAGCCTAATAATATTTAATTAGCCTCCCACCCTCATTCCCATATGAAGAAATCTTATGTCCAATCTGGACCACACATTTACAAACAATAATCCATCTGAGTATGTGGGGCAAAGATCAAGGCATGAGGTTCTCTGAATACAATGGCATCATTCCATACGTTATGTCCCTCTATACAAAAGCAGCTCAAAATAATCGATATGGCTCAAGGCATCGACACTAGATTTTTTGGTCCTGGGGATGAGGTACCGCTTCCTCGGATATTCCAGCACCTACGAACAAGCAAACTGTTAGTGGGTCAGCACTTTGGAGAAAGTAATGGTGAGTATAAAATCAACGAACAGAAGCAACATTCACTAAAACCAACACTAAGTAATTATGTTATAAAATATTATAGTAATAGTGATCTTTCTAGTTTTAACTAGGTTCGTTACATACAGTACATGAACGGAGTCATGTTACTTCTTTTAGAAACTTCTTTCAAATTAGAGTTCATGTTCGATAGAATTCAAGCGCACAAGACAAGCCAATTATTCTACTATATGGGTGTGTTCAACGTGTCTCATGAGGTATACTCAAAGACTCTAGGGATAATGCAGCATCTAGTGGTCTATCATTCAATCAAGCAAACAATATGAACTATCTATAAGATGTCGATCCCCGAGAAACTCAAGATTAGTAGCGGTAATCCAGCTAACTAATGACTCATTTATCTTATGCTATTAGCAGCGGTGACTCATGGTTGCTCTTCACTAAAATACGCTCAAAATAGCAGTCATGACCAAGGTTTTGCTCTGCACTAAAAGCCATTGTTCGACCAATGCAAATGCATGAAACACTATCAGATAAACTCTTTGATGCACATGTTCATGAACAAGCAGGCTATATATATAATCTTCATGATTCTTACCCCTTTTTGAATGATTATTCCTGCAACAAACATACAAGTTAGCAATATATGCATATATAAACAAGGTTATCTTTTCCTGTCCGTCTCTGCATCAAACAGTTAGGTATGCAAGAAGGCTAGCCTAGCATGCGCCGTAACTATCTGAATGCAGCTATCTCCCTGAACAAGCTAATTTCTCTAACTCAAACTCAAACTATTCCCAACAGAAGTACCATCTCCCATCTAATTGCCACGCCCCCTAGATCCCTTAGGATCGGAACATCAGGACGCACTATTAGTCTCACCCCATCAATCTCCATCCCCCATTCTAATGACCACGCCCCCCAAGATCCCATAGGACCAAAACATTAGGACGCACTATTAGTCTCCAAACTTGTCGTTTAGGCTCCATCCCCCGTAAGCTGCTCGATAACAAGCATATCATAAGCATAACACAACGTAACAATACATGCTTTTAATCCATCTATCTCTTATCTAATAGTCGTACCCCCCCGATCCAGTAGGACCGAAACATCCGGGCGGCTACTAGTCTCTTCTCTAACAAGACAAGCCATTTACTCTTTATAACAAAACAAGCATACATTCAATCTAGCTTTTGCATCAAAGACAAGCAATTATATACACGATGACAAGCAAACATATGAACGATCTTTAATTTAAGCAAGCATGGCACGGTCGATTTATCACTTCAAGTTAGCATGCAGTTCTACTCTTTCTTTTGCATGGCAAGGTTCGTTCGATAGCGGTGTCAGTATAACCATCATGCAACATTCATTTCTATACTTGGCATGGCAATGGTTCTATCTCTTTTGAGGCAAGTAGGTTCTCATTTTATCATTCATGCATACGTTATCTTATTAATCAAACATGCATTTTATAAACTCATATTCATTATTAAGGCGTACAAGAATCAGAGAATGAAGTTCTGCCCACTCATCTAGATCAGTCATCTTTTGGTTCAACAAGGAGCTCTTAAAGAAGCTTTCCCTTTTGAGTCAGCAAACCGATATCTCTTGTATATAGTTCCAACGTGAAATGGGGAACTACATATAGTACACAGAGTCCAAGTTTGGGTCTTCACCATTCTTATTGGGCCACATTGAATATGGGCCACAGAGATACGATCGAAGATAGAAATTTTGCTGCTGTCTGGGCCGCATGAGGACGTATGCCTACGGCTGTAACCTGAGGACACATGTGGCCGTCTGCCAGTCTTATGTGGCCTCCTTCTTGGCCGCATGGAACCAGCTTCAGCACCAGAATGTCTAGCATCATAGTGTTTTCCTTTACCATGGTTTGGGCGCTGAGTAGTTTTCACATCAGGCAGGGAGGCCGCATGGACGTGGACGTCTTGGGTGTGCACATGGCTATCAGCAACCGGGTGAGCGGTTGGAAGCGCCCCCTCCTTAGTTGGGCAAAACATAGCGGCCTTTGCTAGCTACTGCCTGCGGGTCTTCTTGGGCTTGGCTAGCCTTGGGGAAGGACTGACACTACCTTCCGAAAGTATTTCCTTGAAAGCTTGCTGATCGAAGCGAACCACTAGCATCTTTTGTATCAAGCCGAGCTTGGACGCATCGAACTGCGGCACTGACTTCTTAACAGAGGAGAAGGATGTTCCGAGCAGAGTCACCATCGTGTTTGCCATTAAATACGAAAGTTTGGAAAGAAACTTGATTTAATTGGACAAACTAAAGAGAGTACAGAGAGGAGTCCCAAACAGACAATCTAAGTACAAATTTTGTGTTCTGGGGGTGATAATGGAGGGTTAGGAGTATAGCAACTCTCTTTACTCTGTGGACGATCCGATGCAGAAGTGCTTCTCTTTTGCTTGAGCGCAGGTTTGCCAATAGCGAGCCAAGAGGGTTGTATAGGGGTAGTACCCTGTTATTTATAGTTGTTCTATGGCTACATAAATTTCGGACAACATGAACGTTGGGAGTTGTCATATTTTGTCCCCTAACAAAAAGGAGTTACAACTGTGCACGAGAATCTGGGCTTCAGCTTTCATGTAGACATTCATTAAGATTTTCTTATTGCTGAATATTTGGATGGTTTCTCGTCCTTTGTGGACACGACTTGGTTAATTGGACACATGGCATGCTACTTGGTTGGAGAGGATCACCTTATTGCAACAACATAATTTGGTTTGTTTGGAAATCTAGGGCATACAAAGCTAATAATCGCAGAGACCGCATGGGGTCTAGGACCCATAGGCCAGAGCCGCATAGGACGCATAGAGTCTGGGACACATGGGACCAGAGCCGCATGGGATGCATGGAGTCTGGGATGCATGGGCCAGAGCCGTATGGGACACATGGAGTTTGAGACACATGGGCCAGAGTCGTATGGGACGCAAGGAGTCTGGGATAATTTGACCAGAGGTGCATAAGAGTCTTTTTCTATGTTGTACACGTAGTGCTGCATACTTTATGAGACTTCTGTCTTTTAGTGAGTTCACATCTTTCAAGACGTTCAGAAAATCCTTTCCTGTCAGGATTTTGTGTCAGATGTGATCTTATTGTCAGAGCATGATGTCAGATCCATCTGTGGCCAAAACTGTCTTCGTTCGTTTGGTTCGCATGGCTATCACCTAATTGGGCTGCATGGTGATCATGCGGTCCAATTCTTGCTAAACTTTTCCTTGGGCCGCATGGTTGCTGAATGCATGGATCCAATTTTTTTATATTTCTACAAACCTATATATGAAATATCCTATCATTGGGTGCAAGAAATGATAAATATGCTAAAAGAGTCAAAATATGCTTTCTAGGCCGTTTCTAGTCAAACTTGACCAATACCTTATTTTTTGGTCCTTACCTAGCTTCTAGGTTGATTACTAGTCTATACTAGTACTTACTAGGTAATACTAGGACATACCTATGTTTCTAGGTTTATAACTAGTAGGTCTAAACTATACTAGCTATATCACTAAATATCTATATATATAACTTATACATAACTAATTCTGCTAGGATACACCCTCATATCCTATACACTGACATCTAATTGGCATCTCACTACTAACCCACAATTCAGACTTTCAAAGCCTGGGTGCATGCCTTGAGCACCCTACCCCCAACTCTAATTACTATTATCCCACTTGCTGTGAAGTCATTGGTTGCACATAAGAGCAAGGTACCAACCCCAACAACTAACCCTAATGCCTGCAGTAAACACTACAGAACTTCCCTTCATAATTGGACTACAAATTTGCCTACACTCAGTCGCCGTGTTGTAACTTCTACAACCACACGATAGTCCACACTGGCCCTCCTATATCTTACTACTAGGATACCATTTGTTTCTCTTTGATACTTAACTTATCTCAAACTCAGACACTTACATACACTTGATCCATATATACTTGACTATTGATACACTCTAATTCCTTGTTCCTGATACTACACCCTATGCACAAGCCAAATGACATGTGAACTAATACACTTAACTCACATAGCACTTTAACCTTTACTCCTGATACTCCTATTTTTTCCCTTTTGCATCCACTGCCACTCTTATCTGCAATACCAGATTTTCACCCACATTGACTGTTATAAAAGTGCACTATAAACTTACTGCTAACTCAAGTGCAGCGCCCCTCGCCTGTGCAACTGAGTTACCACTACTATGACTGAAAACCAATATACCCTTCTACCCTTTATCCAATGCACACAGGTTCACTTAAGTGGGTACACAGTTCTGCACCTAGCTATATACATTAAAATACTGGCTATTTGATGCTCACAATGTACTTTATTGCACACTCTGGTGCACTGATTACTACCTAAACATATCTCTACCCTCGACACTTCAAGTTCTGTAGTTGTTACACAGGTACCCCACTTCCTATAGGGACTGCACATAGACAGCCACTGACCTGAACATATTCCTTCACTGTCACTCTTACTCACTCACTGTTATACATCAGTGAACACACACATCAAATCCTTAAAGACTGCACACTACACCAAGTCACTATCAGAAGACAACAACCCTTAACACTGAACAAAGTGTTCAGTTCAGACCTCCCACAGTCCCTTGAACATCCATCCCTCAGTTGTAATACCCATACACAAGCATGCACTCCAACTATCTATATATAAAACACACAATATATATGTAAACACACATGCTAATACACCATATATATATATATATATATATATATATATATATATATATATATATATATATATAGATGAACTCCTTAGCTTGGCAATTTAACAAACACTTAAAGTGTGATACCATGATACCTTTGACACACCCTCCAAATGAAATATTAAACCACCAAATTCTCATCATACACCAATTATATATATCAAAAATATCATTATACAACTAAAGTAATTAGTTACAAAGAAAATTAAAGAGGAATTACACAAATTACCCAAAATAAATCCCGTATCATAGCGTATCACAAAATACCATGATACGCTCTACTCGTGTCTAATTGTGACATATATCTAGTTTCATATCATCAATCTAAGTCTAATTCGATCTAATTGGTCTCATGACACACACTTGATGCATCAATCTCGGAATTTCCCTAAATTGGGCATAAAAATCTATGTAAAAGTCATAATATAAGTCATAAGAACCTAGTTCTTGTTCTTATAAGTAGCCCTAAGCCAAGAAAGATTTTTTAATGGTCAAATGCATGAATTATAGTCTAATTAAGGAGAGGATTCAGAATTATACCTATTGGGAGATAGATTTCCAATACAAAACCCAAATGGATATAATTAGGACATAAGCTCATATCTAATGGCTCTTTCTCCAATTGCTCCCTGCAATCCAACTTTTAATGCTCCTTAGGTGATGTAAATAAAAGGGAATAAAAGTGAATTGGATAAATTTGGTGAAGGGATGAAGTAATTTGGAGAAGAACACAATTAGGGATCTAAAATTGAAATGAATTAATGAGAGGAGAGAGAGAGAGAGAGAGAGAGAGAGACCCTCTCATATGGTCGGCCCCTTCTTGCCCCTCCTACAAGTAATTACACAATGTCTAATACAGTCCTACTAGTTAGTTATGAGGAAATAATTAGTAGGGATATATTAGGAAGTTTCTAATCTATTAAAAATTAATCTAATCTCCTTAATTAACTAAGAGAATGATTCTAATTGGCCTAACCCAATGTTTGGCTCAATGTGTCATGATAATTTAATTAGGTCCACTAATGACAAGTCCAAATAATAGGCTAGTCCACTAACTAATAAATAAATAGCACAACAAAATATAAATAATTAGTAGCACAATATATAAATATTTAATCACTAATATAAAATATGCTAAATGACAAAAATATCCTTATCTATAATTGTGGTAGTGGCATCATCGACTTTCTGATGGATAAAACAAGCTCACGAACTTAAAATATCCTTTCTTTTAATTTTTTGTTAATGGCTTTAGATATGCGTGCTTGATATAGTTTAATTCGTTGTTTTTCTTGTAGACGTTTTTTATCTAGCACTTCCAGTTTCTGCAATCGTAAGCGATCATTGTTCTCAGTAGTTAGCTTTTTGGATAAAACTATCATGAGAGAATATATTTAGATCTCTAGGGGAAGGACTATTTCACACCTATAAAGTAGAAAGTACGTCGTGCTATCAGTTTGGGTCCGTACCGTTGTTCGATAGGCCCACAAATATTCGCCAAGCTTCTCATTCCAATCGTATTTGTTGGATAAAACAAATTTCTTGAGCATATTGATTATTATTTTATTGAAGGCTTCTGCTAAACGGTTGGCTGCAGGGTTATATGACGTGGATGCAATGTTATTGATTAGACGATTGTCTCAAAATCGATAAAATGCATGGCTGGCAAATTATGGCCCATTGTTATGGATTATCCTCCGGGGAACGACAAAGCGGTAATGACGTGATGCTTAAAGAAACTAATCACGTTGGATGTCTTTACTTTAACGAGTGGTACCGCTTCTGCCCATTTCAAAAATAATCAGCTATTGCTATGATAAATCAGAGACCTTTGGAAGAAGACATGCTAACCGAGCTTATTACATCTATACCCCATGCTTCAAATGGCCATGACGCGGCCGTAGGATAAAAAATTCTGAAGGTTGGTGTATAAAGTCACCATGGATTCGACACGCCTTGTATTTACGAGAATAGTCGATGGCGTCTACTACCATTATGGGCCAATAGAAGCCCATACACCTGAGGCAATCCTGTAACTTGGGACCTAGCAGGTGTGCACCATAAGTGCCATTATGGGCTTCACATAATATTTGTTTAGCTTCTTCTTCTGATAAATATCGTAGAAGGAGCCTGTCATATGAACACCGGTATAATATCTCGATGGAGGTATTATAATATAATCGAAGGAAGCGTCTCTTAACAGAGGTAGCTTCCTTCGGGTCATCGGGGAGGATTCCATAGATCTAGTAGTCTATCAGTAGGTATCTCCAGTCTCCAGAGCCGGTGTTTGCCCTAGTTGCATGACTGTGCTGGCTCTGCAGGTTATTCTTAGGGAAGACTAGTTCTCGACCAATCACTGTGATCTAGTATTGCTTTCTGATTGGGATAGCCAGAAAGGATGCTAAATCGACGAGAGCATCAATTTTGTATTCTACAATCAAGGTACGTGGTCGCTGAAGAATTTAGAGAAAGTAGAGGCCAACTCAGTTGTGGCTTAGTAATAGGGAATGAGGTCTTCATGACAAACTTCGTATTCCCCCTGACCTGGTTGACTATTAACTTAAAGTCACCATAGGCTTCAAGATACTCTACCCCCAGATGGTTTGCTAACTGGAGGGCCATGAGTAGAGCGTTGTATTCTGCTATATTGTTCGAGCATGGTTCCATTAGAGAATATGCCCGATGTGTTAGCAGTTTGTCGGAAGAGACGAGTACCAACCCTACTTCAGCGACAATGTGGCCTTTAGGTCCTATGCTTGACGTGCCTTCAAAGAACACTTGCCAAGGTTTTGTTTTTATAGTTGTGTTATATTCTAACACTTCTTCTGGAATGGCTTAATACAGCTTCGAGGTTTCAGGAACTGGTTAAGCTGTAAGGAAGTCGGCCAATGCTTGGCTTTTAATTGGCTTTTACGGAACATATACCATGTCATATAGGCTAGGCGAGAATTGAGTGTACTTGGTTTTAGTTATTAATACCGAAGTAGATTGACTCTTGATATGACATGGATCGTTTTCCCAGTCACGTAATGGCGCATCTTCTGAATAGGGAACCCCAAAGCAAGACATTCTTTTTCCATAGGGTTATCTCTGTGTTCATCGCTGATCATCATGCGGCTAAGATAGTAGATGGCATATTCATGGCCTTCGCTACTCTTCTACGCGAGTAGGGCTCCCAAAGAGTGGTCCATCGCCCGGACATACATTAAAAAGGGTATCCCTACTACTGGAGCTACCAGAACTGGAGGACTTGTGAGATATTGTTTGATATCATCGAATACTCGTCGATATGGTTTATTTCAAACAAAAGTAACGTCCTTCTTCATGAGTTGAGTTAATGGTTAACATCGTCCAAAGAGATTTTATGAATATCCTGATGTACACCAACCGACCTTGGAGCCCTCAAAGCTACCTGCGATTTTACAGAGGACTCATTTTAAGGACAGCCTTGACTTTTTTATGGTCCAGATGGATACCTTTGGATGTTATAAGAAATTTCAGGAACTTGCTGCTAGAGACTCCTAGGAAGGATTTGGTTGAATTTATTCTGAGCTGGTGTTGACGTATTAATTCGAACACCGTTTGTAACCTCCGTATCCTGAGATTATAGCTTAAATGTTGTTTTTAGGTTAATTTGGGGCTAGTGAGATTTTTTCATAATTTTTTGTTAATTAAAAACTAGTAACACTAATTTTCTAGGACTTGTAAGAATTTGATTTAGGGTTAAACATAATTAAAAATATTCCAAAATTTTATTTTAGATTCTAAATAGTTATATATATTTTCTAAAATTTTTGGGAATTTTTTGATTATTTTTAGCATTTATTTTGAGTTAATTAGGGAAAACTGAATTAAAAACTATTTTTTGAAAATAAAAACCCAAAAAATAATTATTTCTGCCCAGTCAGCCAACAGGGGCCCACCCGTCAGCCTTCCGTAGAAAACTGGGTGGGGCCCACCTGTCAGCGACCGCGGGGTGGGTGAGGGTGCAGCCGAGCCGACCGCGAGCCGAGCCGAGCCGCGTCCTAGTCCGAGTCGGACTGAGCTGAGCCGAGCCGCATCGAACACTAACCGTTCGATCAGAGCGGGCAGCGTCAGATGGATGCCACATGGCAGACTCTGAGCCGCGGCTTCTTTCTCTCTCCTCTATATATATAGGATATTTAGTTTAGGAATTCTAGGGTTTTCTTTGAGCCGAATTTTGGGGAATTGTCATCTAGGGTTCCTTCATCTTCCAGAAATCATTGCGCATAGTTCCAAACACCAAAAGAGACCCAATTTCTTACGTTAGAATGATATTGAGGTTAGCTTTCTGATTATATGAAAAATCTTACAAAATTATGAGTATTAAATTCTGGAAAATTCGTAGAGCACAGCATGTCCGAAAATAGATGCGTCTCAATATTTTTGCGATTTCGGGAGAACCAGGAATCAGAATCATGAACCATTTGAAGTTCGGAAAGCTAATGTCGAGATCATTGACATATATTTTTACCAGAATTTAATTCGACATATTTATATACTGTTAATTCTATACAACTTCTAGGTTAGAATTTAACCATCGGTGCACGATACAAAATTTGTATGTGCCATAATTCCCAAACGAATTTGAATTCGGACGAGCCATAAATTCCAGCATATTTTTGATGCTAAAATCTATAGGAAATTATGCATGAAAGTTGAGTTTGTATTGGTTGACTTTTCGGTCAATAGATTGCCTCGATTTGTGTGCCATGAGTCTCGAGTCGATAAATTTTAGGTTCTTTTGGACAAAATTAGGATTTGACCTAAAAATTAGAATAATAAGATTAAAATAAGATTTTAGAGTAATTATTCCAGAATTAAATAAATTAAAATAAATTATCTTTTGACATGATAAATTTGTAATACATAGGCTATTTGGACTGTGACTGGGATTCTGATTCATACCAGCTAAGGACCACAGGCGAGTATATTTTCGTGATTATATTCAGTGCTTGATAGTCTCTATAATGCATGCTTAGTATCGATTATTTGATTCTTGATACTTGTTACACGGATTAGTATGATGGATTCTTATTATGAGATAAGTGATTATTCTGGATATGGTTATTTCTTCGTGACTGGTGTGGAATCCATGTGTACTTGTGGGGAGGGGAAATACTTAGTGGACATATGAACTACCCTTTCTATCCCATGGTCTTTTCTGGGATAATAGCAGCCATGCACGACACGTGTGGTTTGCCGGATATTACCCCCTAGCCGTTCATATGTCAACAAGGTATTTCAAATCACATAGAGTAGTTGTTCTTATATGTTCTTCCATCCATAATAGTTATTTCTTTTGTTGTTTAGAGATATTGTACTATATGTTGCCATGACAGGATTTCAGCATTTGGTTATTCTAGTTGCTTTATTGTGAGTTCAGTTTGTTACTATCATATATTCCTTGCTATTTATTGTCTTATAGCTTCTACCATGTGTTGGAACTGTTTTCATTGTGATGTACTCGTTCCTTTCCTAACTAAATAAATATTTTAGGTGACTACATTGAGGATGAAATCCCTACACATTATGGACCGTATGCTAATGACATAATAGAGCCTGATCTTGCCCTTCCGGACGATCAGGGAGAGTTAGCAGCTTAGATACCGTCTGCAATGGAGTAGTTTATTAGTAGTTGATTTTGTTAGTTATTTGGATCAGATTGTTCTCTGACAGTTTCTTAAAGTATTTTGAACATTGTATTTGGATAATTAGTTTTGGGAAAGATTTATTGTACCCACATCAAAGTTATTATTTTAATATTATCTTGGTGTATTCTTTTAAACTAGTGCCTGTGATTGAGTATAATGTAAAGATATATATGTTGTGCGTTATAGATTATTTATGGCTTATTGTACAGCGTTCTACGCCGACACTGCGACGTAGGCTGGGCGTACACATGACTCATGCCCAAATCAAGGGTGCAGGTCGTGACACATTTTTAGTGGTGGCCCATGCAGGTCTGCTTTCGCACAAGGTTGCGAACTCGTGGTGGTACTCAATTTATATACTAGGAATAGGAAAATACTCAATCACAACTAGGGATCCAGTATACTCAACTTGCTAACCCTTAATAATTCCTTTCAAGCAATCGAACCTCTTTATAAGTTGATCGTCCTCCTAGGATACTTCCTTATCTTGTGCCATATCAACTTTATTCATGTTGTTTTCAACCTTTCAGAATGCCACCCAAGACCAGAGCACGCGGTTCCAGAGCAAATGGTGCTTCCCCCACACCATCTGCATCGCAGGAGGCCTCATCAGCTGGATCAGGGAGTCTTCCTCCTCCTCCTCAGCCATTACATGAGCGCTTCTGCAGCATGATGGAGGCTCAAAAGACTCAGACAGAGGCCCAGAGGCAACAGACAACAATTCTAAGGGCAGGAATAGAAAATGCCCAATAGGTTGTCCTAGCAGCCATGGAGAGGGTTGCCCAACAACCACAACAGCAGACCGTTCACCCGAAGGTAGGTAACATCCAGGACTTCAACAAGATAGAACCTTGGACATTCAAGGAGACAGAAGGAATCCTTTACTTTGATGAGTGGCTCGAGGATATCGAGCGGATCATAAGAGTTTTCCAGCTTTCGGAGGACCTGAAGATTGAGGCCGTAGGCTTGCAGCTTCACGATATTGCTCGTACATGGTTCAGAAATGAGCCTAGGATTGCAGATCCAAACATGACTTGGGAGCAGTTCAAGGACCTCTTTAAGAGGAAATTCTTTCATGCAGTAGTCAAAGGGGTTCTAGAGAAGCAATTCCAGAACTTGGAGCAGAACGGGATGACCGTGGATGAGTATGCTGCAGAATTTGGCAGGCTGAGCCGATTCACAAAATACATGGTAAGGGACCCGAAAGATAGAGCAAGATGATTCAGAGAGGGCTTGAACCAGGAGGTCAAGGTCCACATTTCTTCGGCCCATACGACTCTTGCTGACATATTAGCAGAGGCTCAAAGGGTGGAGGTGGATATGTATCTTCGGAATAAGAGGAACAGGGATGCTATCGGTAGTGGTAGTAGTCAAGGGCAGGCAAAGCGCCCACAGTTTCAGCCAAGGACCTTTCAACAACAGCAAAAGTACCGTACCCCAGTTAGAGCCCCAGCTCAGCAAGTGCAGCAACAGCTACAGAGACCAGTGCAACAAGTTCCCCCATGCAACTATTGCAAGAAGCCAGGACATTCATGGAAGATCTGCCGGAAGAGATTAGGCGTATGCTTATATTGTGGATCACCTACGCACCAGATGAGGGAGTGTCCTACCGTACCTCCTTTATGAGGATCCTCAGCTCAGAGAGGACCTGGTGGACCACCAGTATCCCAGCAACCAAGAGGACCCCCACTTCCTACGCAACAACAGCAATTTGCTCAGCACCAGCAAAGGGGAGTACCTCTAGGGGGCAGAGCCTTTGCCATGATCGTAGAGGAAGCTGAGCCGGCTGGTGATGTGATAACAGGTTCTATTCTTCTTGATTCTATTCCTGTTATTGCCTTATTTGATTCTGGTGCATCGCATAGCTTCATATCTGTATCCTTTGTGCTTAAGCATAGTTTAGTATCTGAACCCTTGAGTAAGAGTTGCAAGGTCACGATTGGTGGAGGCAATATTATAGTCAGTGATACTTATAAGTGGCGTCGTGTTACCTTGGGAGGCCATAATTTGGATGCTAGTTTACTCATAATGCCACTTTTGAGTTTTGACATTGTCCTTGGAATGGACTGGTTGAGTATGCACCATGCTAGCATAGACTGTCGTGGAGGACGTGTACTATTTTGCCATCCAGGAAAGCCAGAATTCGAGTTTATTAAGGAAGGAGTTGAGCAGAGTGATAGAATTATTTGTGGAGCCATAGTAGTAGAAACAGACTTGCCACACCCGATTATTGCAGAATTTTTAGACGTATTTCCTGAGGAGCTACCCGGATTGCCACCGGACAGAGACCTTGAATTTACTATAGACTTAGTGCCTAGGGCAGAACCGGTGTCGCAGCGAGTCTACAGGATCAACAACAGCGAGCTGATAGAATTGAAAAAGCAGGTGGATGATTTGCTAGACAAGGGTTTTATTAGATTGAGTTCCTCGCCTTGGGAAGCCCCGGTCTTATTTGTACCAAAGAAAGATGGATCGGTGCGAATGTGCATTGATTACAGGGCTTTGAACAACCTTACCATCAAAAACAAATAACCGCTACCAAGGATAGACGATCTTTTCGATCAGCTGAGTGGAGTGAGGTTATTTTCAAAGATCGATTTGAGGTCTGGCTATCATCAGTTGAAGGTGAAGAAGGAAGATATTCCAAAAACTGTATTTCGGACAAGATATGGCCAATATAAGTTTATGGTGATGCCATTTGGGTTGACTAATACTTCGGCAGTCTTCATAAACTTGATGAACAAGATATTCAACCAATACCTTGACAAGTTTGTAGTAGTATTCATAGATGATATTTTTGTCTATTCAAAGACACCGGAAGAACACGAGAAGCATCTAAGGATTGTGCTAGAGACCCTCCGGAAGAAGAAGCTCTATGGGAAACTCTCAAAATATGAGTTCTTCCTGGATAAGGTAGAGTTCCTTGGACATGTGGTAACTGGAGCCGGGATATCGGTGGATCCAAAGAAGATTGCTACTGTAGAGTCTTGGACCACTCTGAGTTCCGTTGCAGAGATCAAAAGCTTCTTAGGATTGGCCGAATATTACCGGAAATTTGTAAAGGATTTTTCACGGATCGCGGAGCCGTTGACTAGACTCACTAGGAAGGATGTACAGTTCAAGTGGATCGAAGAATGTCAGGCTGCATTTAATGAGCTAAAGAAGAGATTGACCACAACGCCTGTTTTGACGGTGCCATCGGGGACAGGAGGATTTGTCATTTATAGCGATACTTTAGGGAAGGGCTTGGGATATTTTCTAGAGCAGAACAAGAAGGTGGTGGCATATGCTTCTAGACAGTTGTGGCCACATGAGAGAAACTATCCCACTCATGACTTAGAACTAGCAGCGGTGATCTTTGCTCTAAAGCTATGGAGACATTATCTGTACGGAGAGCGTGTGGAAATATACACTGGCCACAAGAGCTTGAAGTACGTATTTACGCAGAAGGAGCTGAATATGAGGCAGCGCAGGTGGCTAGAACTGATGAAGGATTTTGATATTTTACTACAATACCATCCAGGGAAGGCTAACGTAGTTGCCGATGCATTGAGCAGATATCCAGTAGCGATGTACTTGACATCGGATCGTCACTTATTAGCAGAATTGGATAGCCTGGGCATCGAGATTATTATTCCAGGAATGGAGACGCAGATGATGGGCATGCAGATTCAATCAGGATTGATGGAGAATATTCGAGAGACGCAGTACCAGGATGAGGGTCTGTGAAGCCTCAGAGCTCAGGTACAGGCAGGATTGATAGATGACTTCTCTATTACAAAGGATGGTTCTCTAAGGCACGGGACTAGGTTATGTGTGCCTAGTGGGGACCTGCGTGAAGAGATCATGCAGGAGGCTCATCGTTCTCAGTATTCCATACACCCGGGAGCTAACAAGATGTATAAGGGTCTGAGAGAACACGTGTGGTGGTATGGAATGAAGTGAGAGGTAGCATATTTTGTCGCCAGATGTTTAGTGTGCCAGTAGGTCAAAGCCGAGAGGCCGAGACCAGGAGGATTACTACAGCCACTACTAATTCCTGAGTGGAAATAGGAGCATATCACGATGGATTTTGTTTTCGGACTTTTACGCACTCCAGGAGGGAACGACGCAATTTGGGTCATTGTGGACAGGCTGACAAAATCAGCCCACTTTTTGCCTTTCAAAGTAGGATTGTCCCTGGAGAAGATCGCTAATTTATATATAAGACAGATAGTCAGGCTGCATGGAGTTCCAGTAAGTATCGTGTCCGATCGGGATAGTAGATTTACGTCCCACTTTTGGAGGAGTTTACAGGCTAGCTTGGGGACCCAACTCAAATTTAGCACGGCTTACCATCCTCAGATGGATGGACAGTCAGAGAGGACTATTCAGATGCTCAAGGATATGCTTCGGACATGTGTACTAGATTTTGGTGGCTCGTGGGAGGATCATCTTTACCTGGTAGAGTTTGCATACAATAATAGCTATCAGGCTAGTATCGAGATGTCTTCTTTCGAGGCTTTGTACGGTAGGAGATGCCGAACTCCATTATCTTGGGATGACGTAGGAGAAAGAGTACTTTTGGGACCAGAGATGGTAGTTGATGCTGCAGATAAGGTAAAGCAGATTAGAGAGAGACTTCGGGTAGCTCAGGACAGACAGAAGCAGTGGGCCGATAGCCACAGGAGACTGCTAGAGTTTGAGGTATCAACTCATTTATTTAAATAGTTATTACGTTCTTAGATCATGCATTAAGTTCCTATTTTGGCATAGGTTGGCGACTTAGTGTTCTTGAGGATCTCTCTGACACGTGGATCAATTCGTTTCAGTGGAGGTGGAAAGCTTAGTCCAAGATTCATCGGACCTTTCAATATTCTAGAGAAGGTCGGAGTAGTAGCTTATCGACTAGCCTTACTGCCTACATTGGAAGGAGTACACAACGTGTTCCATGTATCCCAGTTGAGACGATACGTGGCAAATCCTAGCCATATATTAGATCATTCGGAGCTTGAGGTTGGACCTAGCCTCCGTTATCCGGAGAAGCCAGTGGAGATCCTTGACCGCAGAGATAATGTGCTTCGTAACCAAGTAATCCCCTTGGTTCGCGTTGCTTGGAGGCATCATTCTTCCGGCGAATCCACTTGGGAGCGAGAAGAGGAGATGCGAGAGCGTTACCTCTATCTTTTTGCACCATGAGGTAATTTTTCTTCTTATTTATTCTGTCTTAAATTTCGAGGACAAAATTTTTCTTAGGAGGGTAGACTTATAACCTCCGTATCCTGAGATTCTAGCTTAAATATTGTTTTTAGGTTAATTTGGGGCTAGTGAGATTTTTTCATAATTTTTTGTTAATTAAAAACTAGTAACACTAATTTTCTAGGACTTGTAAGAATTTATTTTAGGGTTAAACATAATTAAAAATATCCCAAAATTTTATTTTAGATTCTAAATAGTCAAATATATTTTCTAAAATTTTTGGGAATTTTCAGATTATTTTTAGCATTTATTTTGAGTTAATTAGGGAAAACTAAATTAAAAACTATTTTCTGAAAATAAAAACCCAAAAAGTAATTATTTTTGCCCAGTCAGCCAACAGGGGCCCACCCGTCAGCCTCCCATAGCCAACTAGGCTGGGCCCGCCTGTCAGCGACCGCGGGGTGGGTGTGGGTGCAGCGAAGCCGACCGCGAGCCGAGCCGAGCCCAGCCGCGTCCTAGTCCGAGTCGGACTGAGCTGAGCCGAGCCGCATCGAACACTGACTGTTCGATCTGAGCGGGCAGCGTCAGATGGATGCCATGTGGCAGACTCCGAGCCGTGACTGCTTTCTCTCTCCTCTCTATATATAGGATATTTAGTTTAGGAATTTTAGGGTTTTCTTGGAGCCGAATTTTGGGAAATTGCCATCTAGGGTTCCTTCATATTCCAGAAGCCATTGCACATAGATCTGAACTCCAAACGAGATATAGTTTCTTGCGTTAGAACGATATTGAGGTTAGCTTTATGATTATATAAAAAAATTTACGAAATTATGAGTATTAAACTCTGAAAAATTTGTAGAGCACAGCATGTTCGAAAATAGACGTGTCTCGATATTTTTGTAATTTTTGGAGAACCAGGAATCAGAATCATGAACCGTTTGAAGATTCAGAAAGATAATGTTGAGATCATTGACATGTATTTTTACCAGAATTTAATTCGACATATTTATATACTGTTAATTCTGTAGAACTTTTAGGTTAAAATTTAACCATCGGTGCACGATACAAAATTTATATGTGCCATAATTTCCAAACAAATTTGAATTCGGACGAGTAGTAAATTATAGCATATTTTTGATGCTGAAATATACAAGAAATCATGCATAAAAGTCGAGTTTGTGTCAGTTGACTTTTTGGTCAATAGATTGCCTTGATTTGTGTGCTATGAGTCTCGAGTCGATAAATTTTAGGTTCTTTTGGACAAAATTAGGATTTGACCTAAAAATCAGAATAATAAGATTAAAATAGAATTTTAGAGTAATTATTCCAGAATTAAATAAATTAAAATAAATTATCATTTGACATGATAAATTTGTAATACATAGGCTATTTGGACTGTGATTGGGATTTTGATTCATACCAGCTAAGGACCACAGGCGAGTACATTTCCGTGATTACTTTCAATGCTTGATAGTCTCTATAATGCATACTTAGTATCGATTATTTGATTCTTGACACTTGTTACACGGATTAGTATGATGGATTCTTATTATGAGATAAGTGATTGTTCTAGATATAGTTATTTCTTCGTGACTGGTGTGGAATCCATGTGTACTTGTGGGAAAGGAAAATACTTAGTGGACATGTGAACTATCCTTTCTATCCCATGGTCTTTTCTGGAATAATAGCAGTCCTGAATGACACGAGTGGTTTGCCGGATATTACCCCCTAGCCGTTCACATGTCAACAAGGTATTTCAAATCACATATAGTAGTTGTTCCTATCTGTTCTTCCATCCATAATAGTTATTCTTTTGTTGTTTGGAGATATTGTACTATATATTGCCATGACAGGACTTCAGTATTTGGTTATTCTAGTTGCTTTATTGTGAGTTCAGTTTGTTGCTATCATATATTCCTGCTATTTATTGTCTTATAGCTTCTACCATGTGTTGGAACTATTTTCATTGTGATGTACTCGTTCCTTTCCTGATTAGATAAATATTTTAGGTGACTATATTGAGGATGAAATTCCTACACATTATGGACCGTATGCTAACGACATAATAGAGCCTGATCTTGCCCTTCCGGACGATCAGGGAGAGTTAGCAGCTCAGATACCGTCTGCGATGGAGTAGTTTATGAGTAGATGATTTTGTTAGTTATTTGGATCGAATTATTCTCCGACAGTTTCCTAAAGTATTTTGAACATTGTATTTGGATAATTAGTTTTGGGAAAGATTCATTGTACCCACATCAAGGTTATTATTTTAATATTATCTTGGTGTATTCTTTTAAACTAGTACCTGTGATTGAGTATAATGTAGAGATATATATGTTGTGAGTTATAGATTATTTGTGGCTTATTGTACAGCATTCTATGCCGACACTGCATCGTAGGCTGGGCGTACTCATGACTCATGCCCAAATCAAGGGTGCGGGTCGTGACACCGTTCTTAAATACTGTAGGTGGTCACTTTTGAGTCGACTTTTGATAGCGATGTTCTCTACGTAGTATTCCACCATTTTATGGAGATGTTTATGAAAGATCATGCTCATGGCTCGCTGGTATGTTGCACCCACATTTTTAAGACTGAAGGGCATCACCGTGTAACAATATACCCATACTGATTTTCGGAACGACGTGTATTTTTTGTCCTCCAAGAATATCTTGATTTGTTATAACCTGAGAATTTGTCCTTGAAGGACATGCACTCGAAGCTACAGGTGTTGTCGATCATTATATCAGTTATTGGTAGAGAAAAATCATCCTTTGGGCATGCCATATTCAGGTCTCGGTAGTCTATGCAGACTCATATTTTTTTGGCCTTTTTTATACCGAAAAATATTTGCTACCCAATCGGGGTGTTGCTCTTCACGAAAGAAGCCGCTTGTTTTTAGCTTCTTGACTTCAGCCTCAAAATTGTTGTTGATACTGGTTTTACATTTGGAAGAATATTTAGTCTATGCGTGGCTATCTACGGGTCTAGACCAGGCATATCTTCATAACTCCAGGTGAAAACATCAATATATTCTCTTATGAACTGTATGAGAGCTTGCTTATCTTCGTCGGAAAGACTTTTGCTGATGAAGATAGTTTTTGGAGATGACTAATCCCCTAGATTAACCAAGGTAATATCGTCTTCGGTAGGTGGCTTAGGTTGTTCGAATGTCAATTCCCATTGCTACTCCATCTGTTGTATCCATGGATCATCTTCGAGAATTTCTAATGATTGGTCATTGTTTTCAATACTGTCTTTTGATACCATATTGATAGACAATATTTGTTTAAAGATGTTACCAATGCTTTCCTTGGAATCCCAAAGTGGAGAGTCAGACGAACCAGTTGCAGTAATCTCATCGTCTTAACAGTCTTCGGTAGTCGTCGGAGGGATAAAATACCCTAGAACACTGTGTGTTCGCTGGTAGTAGTTCTCCAGTTTGTCTTTTGGACCAAGTGGCAGAGTGGAAGACGTCGGCCTTCACCAAGGTTGAGGCCTTGGTCAGACTTTAGGTCATAGCCTTTTTTACATATGATGTCTTCGGCTGAATGACTATAATGATGGAATTGCATCGTCTTCGTGTCACTTTTATAGTAATCGGTATGAGATTCTCTTTTAACCCTAGCTTTACCAAAAACTATTGGCTTGTCTCCAATCCTCCTTGGTGGAATGATGAACTACTCATCTTTGTAGGAGATATATAACGTCCCTGCCTGGGAAGGGGCTGAGAGTGGTATTGACAGAGGGTCATAGGTATTGAGATCCTCTAAGAACTCTGTAGTAAAGTGATCAACATCGAAATAGTGAGAAGGCATGTCTTTTTTATTCACGTGGTACAAAATTTCTTCCCCTTCAAGAGGATTAACATCAGTCTTTGTGCTAGGCGTAGCCTTAGTCAGGTTTATAACCAGAGGCTGGTAATTAAGGAGTAGAACGATCTTTACGGTGAATATTTATAATGAGAGGCTCTGTATTTTGAGCTATTTAGCGATGTCCGTCAATAGTAGAATCTTGGTTCCATTTTCGCGAGATGACTTACGTCAGTCAATTAAAAGAGGCTCCTGGGCGCTCTTGTAGGTGATTTGGCTCTTAATGTGGTTGATGAGCTATTAAAGGGATTTATGTCACGCACCTCAGTTTTGAATACCCCTTATTTGTCTACATATTTGAAATATTGATGTAGAGTAGAGGGTACTATTAACTTTTTATGTATCTATGGATGTCCGAGCAAGGCGTTGTAAGATACTTCAAAGTCGATGACATAATAGGTGACTTCGGTTCGAATATCACCTATCTAAAATTTTATACGTATCTTCCCCAGAGGTTTGCTCCTTCTGACATTGAAACCACAAATTATCGTATTTGTTGCTGACAGGGTATATATCGAGATTCTCACGTCTTGTAGAATAATCTTGGGAATGATGAGTGATGAGCCTGGGTCGATATATATTCAGTTGACCTTAATATAGCTGATATATCTGGTGTAGTATAACGGCCTATCGTGGCCATTATTTTTAGCAACATATCCTCTTCGGAGAAGGTAATATTGGGGATATTATCCATGATATTATGGCAATGAAGACATTATGTGGGGTTGTCATCTGGCATCTTAATCTGTATCAGATACAAATCAACGTGTAATAATGCCCTCGTTTAAGACTTCACGAGTGACTTTTTAAAGACGGAGGAGCTCGAAAATAGGAAGTTGTGCCAGTGTATTGGCAACTGTGCCAATATACCAAAGTTGTATGGTTTGTCAAGTCTTTGAGGAAGACCCTTCTTTAAGGGCTTGTTGAACCGAACTTCCTTTTCCTTTGCTTTGTCGACTGCTATCGGCCTCGAAGGGCTTGCTTCAGGAGCAGCTAGAGCAGTAGGAGCGGATGCCATTGGAGCAGCATCTTCTTGAACGGGCTTGTAAGTTGGTAGGTAGGTTCTACCAGACCTAGTTTCTCCAAAAATTACTTCATCTATAATAGCAGCAAGGACTATATGGCATGGTTTGTTCTTTTTGAAGACTTAGACCTAAGAGAAGCACCTTCACGTTCTAAATCTTTCAAGATGTCGGGGTGAAACCATATAATTTTACCGTAAGGAGTAGTGAGAGGGATTATCCCATTGCTTTATAACGAGCTAATGGGAGGTTGACGACTTTCCTTGTTGCCTTTGGTATTGGAACGACATCAACTTGAACTTCTTGGGCTGGAAAGTCGCCGAACTGTAAAGACACCAAATTTGCTGAGACTGTCTTCTCATCAATGTGGAGTGTGATGGCTTTAGAGTCTACTAACTGCTATATCTTTCTTTTTAACACATAGCAACACCTGGTGGGATGATGAACGTACTGATAAAATATTGAGTATTTTGGGTCATTAGTGCGACCCGCTTCTTTTGGGCTCCTAACATCGGACATCTTCAACTTATTGCCCTATATTAGAACATTGAAAATGTTGACAGAGCCATCGTTGTCAAAAGAATATTATTCTTTCGGCCTTGGGTTGTTTGAAGCTTTCTGCTTAGACTGAGAGGCATTTTGGAAATGTCAACCGCAAGGGATTCTTTCCGTTTGCTACTACGGATGGGGCTGTCATGAGTTTGAGGGTGCCTCCCATGACTATCAGAGCCAGGAATCTGAACCCTGAGAAAATGGATATCTTTAGTAGTACTTGTAATAAATACTGATCGGTATTTTTGTTGTGTAGTGCCAATGTAGAGTTTTACTGCTGGTAGTAAGTTTCGTCTACAAGTATCCATAAGCACGAACTCGGGGATACCAGGTGGCATCTTCAGGGCTATCTATCTGAAGTGCTCTATATAGGCACGTTCGGACTCATTCTTCTTATGAGCCATATGAATGAAGGTAGACATGGTCATGTCCATTCTTCCATCATAGAATCAGGAGAGAAACAACTGTCGGAGGTCATCGTATAACGTAATACAATTGTTTGGGAGGCTACAAAGCCATTCGTACGCCACATCAGTTAACGCGACAAACAGTTTAGTGAGCATGGCTTCATTTTGTGGGAGATATTCTGTCATTGGTTCAAAGTAATTCATGAACTAATAGGGTAATTTCTTTCCATCGAACGGGATTAGCGACTAGAAGGGAAGACAACGTTATCCCATGAAAGGGGATAAGGTTGTCTTATCCGGAGTTTGTGTATCTTGTCTTAGCTCTTTATAATATCTATACGAGCTCGTACTTCTCGGATAGCCTTATGGGTATCGTCTAGAGACGTAAAAGCAAACAAATATAGTAAGAGGGGGATGTCAACAACTGGAGGAGCAAGAGCAGATGCATTAGATTTTCCATTGGTCCCTGGATCCTGGTTTGTTTGTTCCGGAGCCCTTACTTTTAGTGGAATCATGTTAGCCCAAATTCTAGACACCGTAGTAGCTAAGGGATAGTTGTGGATGCAGCAGAGAAGGTTAAGCTGATCAGAGACAGACTTTAAGTGGCTTAGGACAGACAGCGGGATTGGGCCAATAGCCACCGGAGACCTTTGGAGTTTGAGGTATAGTTTTAGATTTTTGTTTTGTGCTCGATATTGCTTATTAGTTATAGATTAAGTTCTTAAGGTTGTATTTTATTCTAGGTTGGTGGTTTGGTATTTCTGAGGATTTCTTCGACACGAGGCATGATTCATTTTGGTGGAGGCGAGAAGCTTAGTCTGCGATTCATCAGACCTTTCTGTATCCTTCAGAGGGTCGGTGCAGTTTCTTATAGACTAGGCTTGCCACCTGCATTGGAGGGAGTGCACAACATTTTTCATATATCGCAGTTGAGACGGTACATGGCGGATCCTAGTCACGTATTGGATCACTCAGAGATAGAGGTGGGCCCTACTCTTAGCTATCCAGAGCAGCCAGTTGAGATTTTTGATTGGAGAGAGAAGGTGCTGAGGAACCAGACTATTCATTTGGTACACGTCGCATGGAGGTATCACTCTCCGGGGGAGTCTACTTGGGAGAGAGAGGATAAAATACGAGAGCATTACCTATATTTGTTTGTGCCTTGAGGTATGTTCTTTTTTGATTCTGTTCTGTTTTATTTTTTGGGGGTAGTTTTGTCTTTGAATTTCGATGACGAAATTATTTTAAGGGGGGTAGACTTGTCACTACCATATTTTTTAGTAAAAGATATTTTGGTCATTTCATAATTAATTAAATATTGTGCATATTGTAAATTTATTTATTGTATTATTTATTTATTTTTAGATGTTAGTATATTATTTTGGACTTGTGTTAGTGGACCTAACTTATTTAGCCCAATATTTAATTCTAGTTAGAATTGAGCCCAATAAGAAGCCCAATCATTAGGAGGATGATTGATTAAGTTAAATCAATTAGACTAGAACAATCTCTCCTTTATTATTTTCTTCATGACAAGCCCCAAGGGGTATTTTAGATATTTTATAGTAGCTTTGAAAAGGGGGAAGGGGCCGGCCTAGTATAGATGAAAGGAAATTTTTCTCACTTATTTTTTATTTCAAATCTAGAGCTAGAATTTTTTTTCCAAATTTTTTTATTTCTACATCAAATTCTACCCAAATTTCTTTCCAATTCCTTCCTAAATCATCACTGGAGGCTATTAGAGTAAGGATCTACAAGTAGAAAGCAAGGATCTACAAGTTGGAGCAATGATCTACAAGTTAAAGGCTATTTTTACTCAATTTGGAGGTTTCATTGGGAATCCATCTTCCAATAGATATAATTTAGTATTTTCCCTCTATTATACTCTAAATCAGTATTTTAATCATTAGGAACCACCCCATATGCTAAGGCTACCCATAGGAATTGGAATTAGGTTCATAGAAGACCTATGGAAAAAGTTAGATGATATTTTGTGTCAATTTTGGGTGAATTCCGAGATTGACACATCTTGTGTTTGTCAATAGGTCAATTAGACCAAATTGACATACATTTGATTGTGTATGGCTAGTGTCGTATCCACAATTGGATACGTGTAGGTCGTATCCTGATAATTTGGAGATATGGGTTAATTTGGGAGTTTTTTTCTGACACGGGGGTTTGAGCATGTCACATTTTGACACAGACACGTAGATGATAGATGAATAGCTAGCTCTTCATATTATTTATAATTATGATTTTAGACTTGCTCGTGTTCTTCGGGATATATTTGGTTGTGTGGTGGAGCCGTATCGTAAGCGTATCATAGATCTAGTGTGATACGGGTGCGATACACTTCACGTGTTTGTTTAATTATATTTTAATTCAATTGCCTTGGTTATAGATATTATAATATTGTAATTATAATTATTATGTGAGATATATGTATATATATAATTATATGTATGATCTATAATTCTTGTTAGAGCATGTGTAAGACCCCTGATTTTTTCAAGAATTTTCTAGAATTTTTCAGGATTTTTCTGTCATTAAAACCTAGGTATTTTCTAATTAAATGATTTTTAATTGCTATTAATTAATATTAAAATATTATGAAAATAATATTTTATGGTGTAAAATGGAAAACCGAGCATAGGGTAATTTTCGGTGAATTTATTGGACTCCGGAAACCCGTTTAAAGCCCTAAAAACTATTAATAATTAAACCGTATTTAAACCCTGAAATAAACCGGGTTTATTCCAAATAAACCAAACCGCTGTGAACCAAACCAAACCATTGATTGACCCGAACCAAACCGATTTCTTAGTGGGTCGGGTCGGGTCGGATCTGAATCGAACCCGACCCGAAACCCATTAACCCATGCCTGAACCCTAATCCCGATTCTCCTCGGGATTACTGTTCACCCTATTTAATTCCCTCGAATTCTGTGCCACCGCCGCCGCCAACTACCCCGACTTCGCTCCTCCCCGTGCCGACGACCTCCTTGCCGGAACCCTAGATCAGAACTCCCGCTGTCATCTCCTCGATCCTCCCCGCTCGGCCTCGCCTCACCCCTGTTACCCTCTCCGCAGCAGCACGACCGCCCCTCCGTTCTCCCCCAATTCCCTCGGCCTAAACCCTAGCCGACTACCGGCATCGCACTCCCTCGACGTCTCAACCCCGACCGACTTCACCTCCGTCGGCCTGAACCACCAGCACGTCACCACCCCTCCTCTCTCCCTGATCTCCTTCCCCGCGACGAACCCCTCACCGCGGCGCCGCCCTAGGCCTCCGCCTCCAGTCCACCCTAGCCGACTCCCAGCGACTCCGCCCTCTCCCTCTTCTTCCTTCCTAGATTACCGCCGCGGCGTCATCATCCTCCTCCCCTCCTCTCCTCGACCGCCCATCGCCACCTAGCCGGCCAACCTCGCTCCCTCTTCCTCCTCATCCGTCGTGGCCAGCACCCGCAGCAACCCTCCTAAACCCTAGATCTCTTCGCCGACTCGTCCATCTTCTTCCACCCTAGCTGCACCACCCGTGGCCCCCTCCTCCGTCGGATCTTCCCAACCCTAGCCACCGGCAGCCGCAGACGAGCCTCCACCCCAGCCGCTGTCCTCCGGCGAATCCCCCAGTCCCAGCCGCTGTGATCGAAACCCTAACCCTAGAACCTAAACGCGACACAGGACACGCAGCACAGGACACGGACACGACTCGGACACGTGAGAAACGGTCTTCGCGGAGCCCTGTTCAGGTACTCTTTTCTCTCTCCTCGCTGACCCGTTTTCTATTTCGTCAGTTGCATCGCGTAGCCTGCATGACCCCCTCGGTGCCCGTGCAAACCGCTCGGGGCATCGCGTCCTGTGGTGATCGCACACCGCGATCCAAAAATAGGAAAACCAACGACCCGATTCACCCCGGAACTGAGTGCCCCCCGCCAAACGGGATGACTTGGTCGCACGCGGTCTTTACCGAAACGTGCGCAACGTTGATACGGACGTGTAGGATTTCGCAGAAGTTGATTTGGAGGTGCGTGCACCCCGAAATCAACGCGTATCCGCCGACACTGTCCCGTATCCGTTGATTCTGGAACACGCTGTAACTTTGTGTACGCACGTCGGATCGAGACAAAACTTGCGCCATCGAACTCGTAGTAATACACTGGTCCTGTGACCCAAGTTTGGTTCGATTCTGAGAACGTTGACAAAATCGCGTGTCGTGGGCCCCACAGGCCCCGTTCGACGGGCAATTTTGTGATTGGCTCATCGAAATTCAATTCTGAAAGTTCCGTTGGGTTCGTATCAGTATTTCTGACCTGTTGACACTGAGTTTGGTGAATTTGGAGATCTTTGACTCTGACACGCTTTTCGGTACAAAGTGGCCCACATGTGGACCCCGCTTTGACCCGGAATTGTCATTTTTGCCCCTGTGTACAAATTGGACGTAAGGACAGGCGTTTCTAGCTATTTGATATTTTCTGAATCTAATGGTGATGTTTGTTTCAGCAACCGGAGTAGTACCTGCAGATCACACTGAGACCAGAGCTACAGTTGGAGCCAGGACCCCAGGCAAGTGTACCTTGCCAAACTTTGCAGTCTTGTTACATATTCTCCTTGATACTTTTATATTGCTGTGCATGCTTAACCTAGGACCGTGTGACGTACTTAGCGTCCGATTATAGTTGGGTGCCAACATCGTACGCGATGTTGGGTACGGTCATCTAGAGATGGACATTCGTGACACTATATATTCTCGTACTTGTCTTACCAAGTACGCTTGACTCAGGACACTTGACACTATTCATGAGACAGGATTTTCTCGAGATATTCGTGGTAATTCTGTATAGGATACAGGACTTTGATATTATATTCTTAGATATAGTATGACTTGTTGCATTAGTCTTGATCCTGCGTGTCATGGACATGAGACGTGAGATTTTATTGGGTGGGGAGAGTATTACCATATGAAAGGCTGATTATATTATATATTGACATCTGGATGTGTCTTAGTCTCTGACACAGAGCTATGGCACCAGTTCTGGCCCTTCGAGAAAATACTGCTATGGGTTTCTCCGACACTGATCCTGTAGTAGTCTCAGCCCGAGTATGGAATAATGTTCTCAACTTGCATATCACTTAGCTGGTTATCTATTTACCCTATTGTTCATTTATTGCTGCACTGCATTTATTTTGGCTTGTATTTTCTGTACCTTGCTGTCCTCTGAGGACCTGGATCCGGACTATGTCCCCAGGTATAGCTGACGAGATCTATCCCGAGGTATACGGGACCGGAGCATTGGCATTAGCAGGAGCAGGTGCCTACATTGGAGCAGAACCAGGATCTGAGGACGAGATCGTACCAGAGGACTTCTCTTGAGTATTGGCATGAGATACTCATTATTTTCAGTTTCTAGTTATTTACTTTCCAGTCTATTTCATTGATGTAGCAGACTTGTACTCGGATTGTTCTCCGAGACATTTTATTGAGATTTGTCAGTTATTTATTTACTTTATTTCTGTCATTTGATCTGTGATTATCTGTTGTGGATGAGATTAGTATAGACTGTGACTTGTACCACTGGATCTACTTATTGTTATAGTATAGCTTAAGTATGCCCTAATGGATCCATTAAATTGGGTTGTCTATCGGTGCGTACTGCTGGCCATTATCACGCGTCCGGTCCCTCGGTATTTTGGGACTGGGGCGTGACATAGTTTTTGTGGTGGCCCATGCAGGTCAACGACTAAATTGTTCGGTTTCAACTTAGGGACCGAGCAAGCCTGCAATAAGGATAGGATAAGTTTTTAGGATCTCATCCACTTGCTTGAAAATGTTCTTGATATCTATATTGTATTCGAATTAAATTTCTTGCATCTTGCCTTGATTCCTGTGCGCCTCTTATAGTTTATTTTGATGCAGAGTAATGGATTCAAGAGCCAACGACGAAACTCCAGCAAACACACCAATAGGTGCGATAGCCACCTACGGAGAAGATAAAGTGGCACCATTGAGTGGAGATCCCTCTACTCACCGAGGCAGCCAAGCAGATCAGCATGCTCCTAGATTTCGGCGAGACGACATCCCACCGCCTCCGCAGTTCATTCCACCAATGCCTGTATTCCCACCAGGACAGCCTATGGACGGGCAGCAGATATTCCAAATGATCTACGCAATGATGCAGGCCCAACAGCATATTTATCAAGAAGCTCAACGTCGTGAAGCAGATTACTTGAGGAACAGCATAGTAAATGCATTGGATCAGGCCAACCTACCAACTCGCCGACAACCGACGGGCTCTATCACCGACTTCCGCCAGCTGAAGCCCCGCACCTTCTCAGGCAAGGAAGAACCTACAGAAGTTCATGAGTGGCTTACCAACATACGACATCAACTAGAAGCAGCAGAGCTACCAAAGGAGCGTTGGATGACTGCCGTCAGAATGCAATTGACGGATAATGCACATCACTGGTGGCTATCTGAGGAGACACGGCTCGGACCAGACCGAGTCACTTGGGAGAAGTTCTCCAGACTCTTCCAAGAGATGTACATTCCAGCTACCGCTCGATCAGAACTCAAAGACAAGTTCAACCGCCTTATCCAAGGCAATATGACAGTGGAAGAGTACAACGCAGAATTTATTCGTCTGAGTCACTTCGCCCCTACCTTGATTTCGACAGAAGAAGAGAAGGCCGAGAAGTTCTTCGATGGACTAAACTTCGAGCTACAGAAACAAATTGGATCCATTGTGCCCACATCCTACTCGGACGTCCTTGCTGCAGCCCGACGCCTGGAGCGCGTCACCAGGAGAGAGACCAGTTCGAAGCGGACTTCCACATCAGCACCAGCCAGAGCACCACAAGAAGAATCTGCAAAGAGACCTCACCTACAGCAACAGCAGAACGCATCTACACCACAAGTAATAGTCCTCTCTACTTGTCACTACTGTGGCAAAGCAGGCCATCTCGCCAGGGAATGCAGACGCAGGTTAGGACTATGCTTAGGTTGTGGATCCAGACAGCATGCAGTGAGAGACTGCCCTGAGCGTAAAGAAGGAGCACCAAGGACAAACCAACAAGCTCTACCAGCACCAGAAGGATATCAACCAAGGCCACCCTTGGCACCTCGACCAGCACCCTTCCAGCAGGCCCAGCAACAACAGAGGGCACCCCTTCAAGGACGCGGACAAGCTTATGTGATGACTTTGGAGGATGCGCAAATTCATGGAGTAGCTAATGCGCATAAGTTTTTATAGTTTATGTTTCTTGTATTGTTCTAGTTTTGCATGTTGGTTCGTGACCCTAGCCTTCACCTAGTAATTTTGAGATTGCTTAATAACCTAGAATGTTTTTATAATTGATAACCTAATATATTTTAAGTGATAATCTAGTTTTTCTGAACTGTAGTCTTCTAAATCTCCTTCATTCGGGAGATTGCATAACTTTTAATGCTTAGGAAAATAGTTTCTCCTTTGTATTATTCTTACACCCTCAACCTTGACTCTCCTTGATCATGATGTGCTTCGAACAATATTTGCAACCGTGTCATCTTTGTTGACCGGTTATTCTTTTGATTGCGAGGACGCAATCCTCTTAAGGGGGGTAGATTGTAAGCCCCCTGATTTTTTCAAGAATTTTCTAGAATTTTTCGGGATTTTTCTGTCATTAAAACCTAGGTATTTTCTAATTAAATGATTTTTAATTGCTATTAATTAATATTAAAATATTATGAAAATAATATTTTATGGTGTAAAATGGAAAACCGAGCATAGGGTAATTTTCGGTGAATTTATTGGACTCCGAAAACCCGTTTAAAGCCCTAAAAACTATTAATAATTAAACCGTATTTAAACCCTGAAATAAACCGGGTTTATTCCAAATAAACCAAACCGCTGTGAACCAAACCAAACCATTGATTGACCCGAACCAAACCGATTTCTTAGTGGGTCGGGTCGGGTCGGATCTGAATCGAACCCGACCCGAAACCCATTAACCCATGCCTGAACCCTAATCCCGATTCTCCTCGGGATTACTGTTCACCCTATTTAATTCCCTCGAATTCTGTGCCACCGCCGCCGCCAACTACCCCGACTTCGCTCCTCCTCGTGCCGACGACCTCCTTGCCGGAACCCTAGATCAGAACTCCCGCTGTCATCTCCTCGATCCTCCCCGCTCGGCCTCGCCTCACCCCTGTCACCCTCTCCGCAGCAGCACGACCGCCCCTCCGTTCTCCCCCAATTCCCTCGGCCTAAACCCTAGCCGACCACCGGCACCGCACTCCCTCGGTTTCTCAACCCCGACCGACTTCACCTCCGTCGGCCTGAACCACCAGCACGTTACCACCCCTCCTCTCTCCCTGATCTCCTTCCCCGCGACGAACCCCTCGCCGCGGCGCCGCCCTAGGCCTCCGCCTCCAGTCCACCCTAGCCGACTCCCAGCGACTCCGCCCTCTCCCTCTTCTTCCTTCCTAGATCACCGCCGCGCCGTCATCATCCTCCTCCCCTCCTCTCCTCGACCGCCCATCGCCACCTAGCCGGCCAACCCCGCTCCCTCTTCCTCCTCCTCCGTCGTGGCCAGCACCCGCAGCAACCCTCCTAAACCCTAGATCTCTCCGCCGACTCGTCCTTCTTCTTCCACCCTAGCTGCACCACCCGTGGCCACCTCCTCCGTCGGATCTCCCCAACCCTAGCCACCGGCAGCCGCAGACGAGCCTCCGCCCGAGCCGCTGTCCTCCGGCGAATCCCCCAGTCCCAGCCGCTGTGATCGAAACCCTAACCCTAACCCTAGAACCTAAATGCGACACAGGACACGCAGCATAGGACACGGACACGACTCGGACACGTGAGAAACGGTCTTCGCGGAGCCCTGTTCAGGTACTCTTTTCTCTCTCCTCGCTGACCCGTTTTCTATTCCGTCAGTTGCGTCGCGTAGCCTGCATGACCCCCTCGGTGCCCGTGCAAACCGCTCGGGGCATCGCGTCCTGTGGTGATCGCACACCGCGATCCAAAAACAGGAAAACCAACGACCCGATTCACCCCGGAACTGAGTGCGCCCCGCCAAACGGGACGACTTGGTTGTACGCGGTCTTTACCGAAACGTGCGCGACGTTGATACGGACGTGTAGGATTTCGCAGAAGTTGATTTGGAGGTGCGTGCACCCCGGAATCAACGCGTATCCGCCGACACCGCCCCATATTCGTCGATTCTGGAACAAGCTGTAACTTTGTGTACGCACATCGGATCGAGACGAAACTTGTGCCATCGGACTCATAGCAATATGCTAGTCCTGTGACCCAAGTTTGGTTTGATTCTGAGAACGTTGACGAAATCGCGTGTCGTGGGCCCCACAGGCCCCGCTCGACGGGCAATTTTGTGATCGGCTCATCGGAATTCAATTTTGAAAGTTCCGTTGGGTTCGTATCAGCGTTTCTGACATGTTGACACTGAGTTTGGTGAATTTGGAGACCTTTGACCCTGACACGCTTTTCGGTGCAATGTGGCCCACATGTGGACCCCGCTTTGACCCGAAATTGTCATTTTTGCCCCTGTGTCCAAATTGGACGTAAGGACAGGCATTTCTAGCTATTTGATATTTTCTGAATCTAATGGTGATATTTGTTTCAGCAACCGGAGTAGTACCTGCAGATCACACTGAGACCAAAGCTACAGTTGGAGCCAAGACCCCAGGCAAGTGTACCTTGCCAAACTTTGCAGTCTTGTTACATATTCTCCTTGATACTTTTATATTGCTGTGCATGCTTAACCTAGGACCGTGTGACATACTTAGCGTCCGATTATAGTCGGGTGCCAATATCGTACGCGGTGTTGGGTACGGTCATCTAGAGATGGACATTCGTGACACTATATATTCTCGTACTTGTCTTACCAAGTACGCTTGACTCAGGACACTTGACACTATTCATGAGACAGGATTTTCCTGAGATATTCGTGGTAATTCTGTATAGGATACAGGACTTGGATATTATATTCTTAGATATAGTATGACTTGTTACATTAGTCTTGATCCTGCGTGTCATGGACATGAGACGTGAGATTTTATTGGGTGGGGAGAGTATTACCGTATGAAAGGCTGATTATATTATATATTGACATCTGGATGTGTCTTAGTCTCTGACACAGAGCTATGGCACCAGTTCTGGCCCTTCGAGAAAATACTGCTATGGGTTTCTCCGACACTGATCCTGTAGTAGTCTCAGCCCGAGTATGGAATAATGTTCTCAACTTGCATATCACTTAGCTGGTTATCTATTTACCCTATTGTTCATTTATTGCTGCACTGCATTTATTTTGGCTTGTATTTTCTGTACCTTGCTGTCCTCTGAGGACCTGGATCCGGACTATGTCCCCAGGTATAGCTGACGAGATCTATCCCGAGGTATACGGGACCGGAGCATTGGCATTAGCAGGAGCAGGTGCCTACATTGGAGCAGAACCAGGATCTGAGGACGAGATCGTACCAGAGGACTTCTCTTGAGTATTGGCATGAGATACTCATTATTTTCAGTTTCTAGTTATTTACTTTCCAGTCTATTTCATTGATGTAGCAGACTTGTACTAGGATTATTCTCCGAGATATTTTATTGAGATTTGTCAGTTATTTATTTACTTTATTTCTGTCATATGATCTGTGATTATCTGTTGTGGATGAGATTAGTATAGACTGTGACTTGTACCACTGGATCTACTTATTGTTATAGTATAGCTTAAGTATGCCCTGATGGATCCATTAAATTGGGTTGTCCATCGGTGCGTACTGCTGGCCATTATCACGCGTCCGGTCCCTCGGTATTTTGGGACTGGGGCGTGACAGCATGGGAGAGTAGGAGTTCATGTGCATCTCTATTATGGCTATTTGTATATATATGTATAATGATGTTATAGTTATATGTATATAGTATTATATATATATATATATATATATATATATATATATATATATATATATATATATATATATATATGAGCTTAAGGAAAGAAAAAATAATAAAAAATAGTGAAGAAAATGATACAAAAATAGGAAGAAAAGCAATAAGAAGCAGGAAGAAAAAGCAATAAAAAGGAGCAGCAGAAGCAGCAGAAAACAGAAGTAGCAGTAGAAAGTAGAAGTAGCAAGAGAAAGCAAAAGCAGCAACAGAAGCAGAAGCAGCAGAAAGCAGAACCGAAGCAGCAGAAAGCAGAAGCAGAAGCAGAAGCAGCGGCAATAAGCGGCAACAAAAGCAGAAAGCAGCGGCGGCAGCAAAAGCAGAAAGCAACAGTGGCAGCGACAGTAAGCAGCAGCAGCTTTTGAATAAGCGGTTAGCTTATTTTGATAAGCTGATAAGTTAGTAAGTTAGTATATATATATATATATATATATATATATATATATATATATATATATATATATATATATATATATATAAGTTATTATTTTATCTTAATAAGCTAGTAGGTTATGTATATATTGTTAATAAGTTAGTATATAGTATATATGAGATATGTATATGCATAAGCACTAGTTAATATTAGTTAGTATTAATTCTAGATTACCTTGAGATACGCCAAGGTAGTGAGAGTGAGATATCTTGGGTACGGGTATTGAATATCCGAAGGGGTATGTTAGTATATAGTTTAGTATAGTATTGTTATAAGTTTAAATACATATTAGTGTATAGTGGAGAGTATGGGTAGTAGTTATATGTTATAGATTGAATTACCTTGTGATACCAAGGTAATGTCAAGGTATTGTGTTTTACTCAAGGTATTGAGTTTGCACATCAAGATGGTGTGTAGGTGGTGTGATACCGCTTTTGGTTCAAAGCCATAGTATCCACTTAGTATTAGTTTAGCTAGGAGTGATATATATTTTGTCTTGTATATATGTATTATAATATTTTTCATATCTAATAAATTGTGTATCTTATAATACGGTATCTTGTTAGTTTCCTAGTATCCTAGTATAACTAGTATAGCTAGTATAGCCTAGTTACATAGTGTATAGATCCAATATCCTAGAGATGGACTCATACAACCTAGAAATAGCTTGTTTGACCAAGTTTGACCTAGAGTTGACCTAGTTTGACTGTTTTAACTTAAAAATGGCTTTATGACCTAAAAGTTGACTAGTTTAACTTATTTTCATTCCAAAATTTTGTATTGATTTAATATTCAATATTAAGGTCTTCGAGGCACCGTACCGGACATCTTAGATACTGTTCACTGAATTTCAGGCAAGTACATTCTCTGATAGTTTCTTATTTATGATATCATCTATGTCTCTTGTATTTAGTATAGATATCCTTGATTTCTCGACACGATGGTTACACGGATTGGTATATTCGGATCTCGTCATGAGATATTATTCCTTGGTATTTACGGTGTATCTTGTGCAAGCCTTGTATCCTTGTTCTTCTTGTACAAATACAGATATTGGTTCATGAGAAGAGTAGCGCCCTTCTTATTGAATCCCATGTCATAACGTACCATGGTTGAATCTACTATACCAGCCGGGGGCAGGGAGTATGTAGTGTAGATATGTGATCATATCTTCCTTGTGCATGTCTTGTTCCTTGAATAGTGTTAATTATACACCGCACGTATGATTAATCAGGCCATTATCCTTGTGCAAACTCCTAAGCCGATCACATGTTAAAGCTGGTACTCACTCACTCAGTAGTAGTATTTCTTGTTCATTCCTATGATGCTCATTCTTGTATTTATTTCCAGTATTCCTTTATTGTATATCTCTTGTACCTTTATATTGCATCTTGTATATTCGCTCTATTTACTGTTACATAGTTTATATCATTTATTAGAACAGCTGTTAGAGATATATTTTACTCCTTTTCTGAATGTATATAATTTTTCAGATGACACTGAGGAGTGGTACCCCACTCATTACGGGCCTCAGGATGTCATAGGCTTTGAGCCAGAGACCTTGGCACAGGAGGGTCTCATCCTGACTAAGACAGATGCCCCAGGACTCGTAGCACAGTAGTTAGATTCTTTTGTACTGGATTTGTCTCCAGCTCAGTTATTAGTATTCCTTTGACTCATTGGATATTATTTGTCTTATGAGTTGTATTTTTACTCTTTAGTTCTTTTATCTTATTATTGCGATTGTTCCATCTTATAGATATATGATTGAGTATTCATATTACATTGGTGGCATATTTATATCTTGATTGTTAGTTAGATAGATTTTCCAAATAGCGCTCTACCGCCGATGCTGCGACGTAGGCTGGGAGTTGTTCATTACTCGTGCCCCTACATCGGGTGCGGGTCATGACAAATTTTTAGTGGTGGCCCATGCAGGTCTTTGAGGTTGCAATTAGTGCGATTCGTAGTGATGCTCTTATTTGAGTACTATTACGATCCTATTTCAGGATATAGGATATAGGATATAGGCTATAGGCTGAGAATACTCAATCACATCTAGGAAAAACTCTATTAATTCATTTCAACTGTTCTTCCTTGATAATTATATTTGATCTTTAACTATCCTTCTTTGAATGCATTACATCATGTGCCATATTGATTCTTTCCTTTCGCTTTGCCTCAGAATGCCGCCTAAGACTATATCACAGTAGAGAGGAGCATTTTCTGAGAGATCTGAGACTTCCCGAGGGCCTGCACTAGTCAATTCTCCGGTGATTGGCATATCAGCTGCGTTCGGGGGTCCAACTCCAGCTCAGAGGATTATTCCGGCTATATCTGAGGGACATCTACCTCCACCTCTTGTACCGACATATGCGACTCAGGTGTTCATATTATTTTACGAGATGATGGAGGCTCAGATGGCCCAGTCCGAGACAGACTGACGTGTTGCGGTAGGGCATTGAGAGTGCTTATCAGCTTGCCCTTGCTGCAGTAGAGAGAGGAGTTCCGGTCCAGCAACATGTTGTTCCGCAGGTTATCCAGCTTCGGCCAGGTAATATCCAGGACTTTAAGAAGCTGAAACCTCGGGTCTTCAAGGGGACTAAGGGCATTGTCTACGCTGATGATTGGCTCAAGAATATTGAGCGTCTCATGAGGGTGTCTCGTCTTGCTAAGGATCTTAAGGTTAAAGTAGTAGGACTTTAGTTGTTCGACATTACCCGCACTTGGTTCAGGAATGAGCTACTTCTTGCTGATGCGGGGCAGTCTTGGGAGGTATTCATGGACCTCTTCAAGAGAAAGTCATTTGCTCGGGCGGACAGGTTGGACTTAGGGATACAGTTTGAGAGCCTTACTCAGGGATGCATGTTTGTGGAGGAGTACGCCGCAGAGTTCGATAGGCTAAGCTGATTTATGGAGTATTTGGTGAAGGAGCCAGAGGTTCAGGCTATCCATTTCTGCGAGGGTCTGAACTAGGAAGTAAAGATCCTGATTCCGTCTTTCTATAAGACCTATCGGAGATACTTGTATGGGAACGCAAGATTGAGCAAGAGTTGGGCTTGGATCCCAAGAGAGATCGTGATTCTTTTCTAGGGGCTAATAGCAGCCCATTGACTGCTAAGCATCCTCATTTTCAGTCCAGGCCTTTTCAGCAGCGGCAGTACCACCAGACTCCAACTAGGGCACCTTTTCACTAGGCACCGTAGCAGCAGAGACAGTCATAGCAAGCTTCATGTCACTATTGCTAGAAACTCGGCCACATCTGGAAAGTTTGCAGGAAGAGGTTAGAGTTTTTTTATTTTTGTGTCGAGGGGCATCAGCTGAGAGAGTGTCTTTCCAACCCTCATCGTGCAGTTCAGGGAGCAGCTCTAGCTCCGAGGACACAGGCGAGGCCACCTATAGTACTGTAGTGCCCCGTTCTCCCGATGCGGAGAGCGCGGCTAAGAAACACAAGACGGTATCGTTCGATCGGGATAGATTGAATTAAGAACTCGTCCTCGTTATGGATTTGTTTCTTCGGAATCGATTTCCATATTCAGTGGACTGCGCCCCAAGGATCGGCTTAGCGGCAGAGTCAGGAGGGACCTCTCCGCTGCATTCTTTTATTGCCTCAGTTTTCGATATCGCTTGTTGCTTTCGTGCTTTGAGTTGGTTTTGGGATTTGCTTGTTTTCCTTGAACGGTTTCGATGGTTTTCATTGTTTTCGTTCATTGAACTGCACTTCAATTCTGAGATTGGAAAGAGAGGAAGAAGTATTAATCGAGCTATTCGTGTGCAGGTGAACGAGCAGTAGGCGGCTTACGAACGGAGTCGTGAAGCGCCTCTTTCCTTCTTCTTTCCAAAATCTAAGTGAGTGGCTACCAACCCGATTAGCTAGCTCTGCTTCCAGCTTCACTCCGTTGCCCCGATCAAACGATACCAAGTAATAATAAAAGAAACTAAGATAAAAGAGAATAGACTGGGTTCATTATGCTTGTCAATAAACTTGTGAACGGTTATATCTTTGCATGCTTGTTCGTTAAAATGTTCATCAAATGCATAGATACAAGTTTAAACGTATATCCTGATGCATGAATATAACGTAGTTGCAATGTAAACGAATCATGCAATGTTGCTTATCTTGTTCACGTGCCTCAACTGCATCAACGTTAACGTGCCACGAACGATTGATCACGGACAACTTGTGCACAAGGTAACGGGTTCCTGCGGACGGTCGCTGGGGCACTGGCACCGATCCGGTCCGGACGGAACTTCACGATAGTCTCACGTGCGAACGGGATGGCGTGCAGCGCCTCACGTGCTTCGTTGTACACCATCTTCGTTCAAAGACTAAACGGTCCACTATGGCTCCTAGCCAGTGATCCCAACGTGTATATTTAAACCTGTTGCATACTAACTTGTGTCTTCGTGGCAGGGAAGGCATGGTAAGTATTGTGCAGGTAATTCAGACGGTCAGGTAAAATCTACCTAACGGTGGCACGTTCATTTCAGTAAATTCAATATGCTGCTTACTTGTAAATAAACTAAGGCAAGATAGAAACCCACAAAATATGCATGCTTCACTAAACAACGTGTTGATTGGTATAGTCAGGCTAGCTCGCCTTCACCAGCATGTTTCGATATGCTGACCCTCGTTGAAACAGGTTCTCCGCACTAAGACGAACCGAGCGAGGAGCCGAAGTCGTCTACCCGATCCAGTCCAACTGTTGGCGCATCTTCACCGCGCCCTCGAAGCCTTCTGAAGTCCGAAGCTGCAACTCTTCATACACAAATGCAGCTCCGTGGCAAAGCGATCCTCCAGTCTGGAGGTCTTTATCGTTTTGAGTTTATAAAAGGATGTAATGTACAGGACTGCTATCTCATTTTGAGTCAACCCTTTTGTAAGCCGTTCGGCATATTAGCTGACTCGTTCAGGAGTTTGTAATAGATGTTCATTATCAATAAAGAGAACTTTTCTATGTTTCAAATCTGTGTTTCAATTTATCTGCGTACTCTGAATATGTGCTTGCTATGCAAATCATTAAAGCCTTGTGCGGGCGCAACTCCAGGCCCGCACGGCGGTCACGACACGGGGGACGCCTCGGGGCGTGACATAGTGGTATCAGAGCACAGATTCAAAGTTCCTTAGACTTCGTGCTGGAAAAGTTCCTTTAACGATCAAATTCCTGTGCGAACTCTTGAACTCGCTAGGCCAAAATGAGATACGTTCATGCAATAAGTCCATAATACATTATGATCCTAATGTAATTTACCTTCTTTTGAAGGAATGGATCCAGCGCAATCTGCAGCGCAACCACCGATCGAAACACAAGAAAGCAGTTCGGGCAATTCGGGAAGCTCTCGAAGCCAAAGAGGCATATCTCAGGTCGACCCGCTTGAGCGGGTAATGCAAATGTTAGAATCGCAACGACAACGAGACGATGCTCGCCAAGCCAAGCTCGAGAGTAATCTAGAGACCCGATTCTCAGTCCAACAGAAGCAGGTCGATGCCCTACAACAAATCGTTCAGACTTTGGCTACCAACCATTCCGCCGCAACAGCAACGACTCCGATGGGACAGCCCGTGCTTGAAGTGGAGACGCCTCAAATCTCAAGGCCGAGGGACGTAACTGCCTTCAACTTGGGCCATTTTAAGAAAGTCTGCAACACCCCATTCAACGGGACTGAGGACCCAGTGGTAGCTCTAGATTGGCTAGCCGATATCGAAGATCACTTCACTCTGCTAGAGGTCCCCGAAGATAAGCGCGTCGCCTACGCGCAACTGCAGCTCCGCCTCAACGTACACGATTGGTGGGACGTGCATCGACGATCTCTCCAATTTGATCACGGAGAGGAGGCGATCTCGTGGACGACCTTTCGTGCCGCGTTTGAAGAGGAATATATACCCCCTCCAGTGCAACGTAAGATGGAAAATGACTTCGTGCAACTGAGGCAAGGCAGGATGACAGTTAAAGAGTATTCCGCCGAATTCAACCGACTCTCCAAATTCGCTAGGGCCTATTTACCTGATGCAGTGAGTCGAGCTAGAAGGTTTGAAGGTGGTCTCCGTCCTGCCATCCATTCGCACGTGGCCAATAATCAGTATGGAACCATGCGTGAAGTCATGAATCACGCCCTATCGCTCGAGCCACTGTATCCTCACGTTTCTACCGGCGCTGTGCATACCTACAATCACAAACGCCAAGGCAACGATGGAGGAAATACCGTTGCAAAGTGCCCTAACCACGGCGGTCCACAACGAGCAAACCCAGGGCCTTCGTGCAATTTCTGTAAGAAACTAGGGCATACGTCCGATAAGTGCCGCAAGAAACTCGGGCAATGCCTCATTTGCGGTGACTCCACCCACCGAATCCGTGATTGCCTAAACTATTCTGTTCATCACCCTTAACGGTAAGCATTGTTTTTAAGTTTCGGGACGAAACTTCCAATTGGTTGGGTAGGATGTAGCGCCCCGTTCTCCCGATGCGGAGAGCGCGGCTAAGAAACACAAGACGGTATCGTTCGATCGGGATAGATTGAATTAAGAACTTGTCCTCGTTATGGATTTGTTTCTTCGGAATCGATTCCTATATTCAGTGGACTGCGCCCCAAGGATCGGCTTAGCGGCAGAGTCAGGAGGGACCTCTCCGCTGCATTCTTTTATTGCCTCGGTTTTCGATGTCGCTTGTTGCTTTCGTGCTTTGAGTTGGTTTTGGAATTTGCTTGTTTTCCTTGAACGATTTTGATGGTTTTCATTGTTTTTGTTCATTGAACTGCACTTCAATTCCGAGATTGGAAAGAGAGAAAGAAGTATTAATCGAGCTATTCGTGTGCAGGTGAACGAGCAGTAGGCGGCTTACGAACGGAGTCATGAAGCGCCTCTTTCCTTCTTCTTTCCAAAATCTAAGTGAGTGGCTACCAACCCGATTAGCTAGCTCTGCTTCCAGCTTCACTCCGTTGCCCCGATCAAACGATACCAAGTAATAATAAAAGAAACCAAGATAAAAGAGAATAGACTGGGTTCATTATGCTTGTCAATAAACTTGTGAACGGTTATATCTTTGCATGCTTGTTCGTTAAAATGTTCATCAAATGCATAGATACAAGTTTAAACGTATATCCTGATGCATGAATATAACGTAGTTGCAATGTAAACGAATCATGCAATGTTGCTTATCTTGTTCACGTGCCTCAACTGCATCAACGTTAACGTGCCACGAACGATTGATCACGGACAACTTGTGCACAAGGTAACGGGTTTCTGCGGACGGTCGCTGGGGCACTGGCACCGATCCGGTCCGGGCGAAACTTCACGATAGTCTCACATGCGAACGGGATGGCGTGCAGCGCCTCACGTGCTTCGTTGCACACCATCTTCGTTCAAAGACTAAACGGTCCACTATAGCTTCTAGCCAGTGATCCCAACGTGTATATTTAAACCTGTTGCATACTAACTTGTGTCTTCGTGGCAGGGAAGGCATGGTAAGTATTGTGCAGGTAATTCAGACGGTTAGGTAAAATCCACCTAACGGTGGCACGTTCATTTCAGTAAATTTAATATGCTGCTTACTTATAAATAAACTAAGGCAAGATAGAAACCCACAAAATATGCATGCTTCACTAAACAACGTGTTGATTGGTATAGTCAGGCTAGCTCGCCTTCACCAGCATGTTTCGATATGCTGACCCTCGTTGAAACAGGTTCTCCGCACTAAGACGAACCGAGCGAGGAGCCGAAGTCGTCTACCCGATCCAGTCCAACTGTTGGCGCATCTTCACCGCGCCCTCGAAGCCTTCTGAAGTCCGAAGCTGCAACTCTTCATACACAAATGCAGCTCCGTGGCAAAGCGATCCTCCAGTCTGGAGGTCTTTATCGTTTTGAGTTTATAAAAGAATGTAATGTACAGGACTACTATCTCATTTTGAGTCAACCCTTTTGTAAGCCGTTCGGCATATTAGCTGACTCGTTCAGGAGTTTGTAATAGATGTTCATTATTAATAAAGAAAACTTTTCTATGTTTCAAATATGTGTTTTTATTTATCTGCGTACTCTGAATATGTGCTTGCTATGCAAATCATTAAAGCCTTGTGCGGGCGCAACTCCAGGCCCGTACGGCGGTCACGACTCGGGGGACGCCTCGGGGCGTGACAAGTACAGCCAAGGGGACCGTCGCTTTAGACCCAGCAACAACGTTATGTCCAACACCAACATCAGGGAGGTGCACGTCAGGGACGAGCGTTTCCTATGATGGTCGAGGAGGTCGAGCCCACCGGAGATGTCATCGTAGGTTCAGTTCTTCATGATTCTATTCTAGCTTTAGCTTTGTTTGATAGTGGTGCTTTCCATAGTTTTGTATCTATTTATTTTGCTCTGAAGCATCATTTGGTAGCTCAGTCTTTCCTTAGGACTTGCACGATCATAACCGGGGGAAGCATTATCCTGGTTAGTGATATTTGCAAGGATAAGAGAGTTACTCTGGGAGGCCAGGAGTTGAGTGCGTGTCTACTTATAATGCCACTTTTGAGCTACGATATTGTACTCGGGATAAATTGGTTGAGTAGGTACCATGCTAGTACAGATTGTAGAGAAGGTAGAGTTTTGTTTAGCCTGCCAGGAGAGCTAGAGTTTGAGTTTTCTAGAGGAGCTGCAGAGTAGAGAGAAGACATTATCTATGGAGATATGGTAGAAGACAAGGAGTTGTTGCATCCTTTGATAACAGAGTTCTTCGATGTGTTACCTGAGGAATTGCCAAGATTGTCGCCAGACTGAGATATTGAATTCTCTATAAACTTGGTGCCAGGTGCAGAACCAATTTTACAGCATGTCTATAGAGTGAACAACGGCGAGCTGGTCGAGCTGAAGAAGCAAGTGGATGAATTGCAGGATAAGGGATTTATTAGATCTAGTTCTTCACCGTAGGGAGCCCCGGTATTATTTGTACCAAAGGAGGATGGATCAGTATACATGTGCATCGATTATAGGGCATTGAATAATCTCACTATCAAGAATAAATAGCCATTAGCACAGATTGATGACCAGTTTGATCAGTTGAGTGGCTTCAAGGTATTTTCTAAGATAGACTTGAGATCAGCTACTACCAGGTAAAAGTGAAGCCGGAGGACATTCCAAAGACTGCTTTTAGGACTCGGTATGGCCAATATGAGTTCAAGGTGATGTCATTTGGGTTGACTAATGACCCAACAGTATTTATGAATTTGATGAGCAAGGTGTTTCACCAGTACCTTGACAAGTTCGTGGTGGTGTTCATCGATGACATACTCATATACTCGAAGACACCGGAGGAGCACGAGGAGCATTTAAGGATTGTGTTAGATGTACTGAGAAAGAAGCTGTATGGGAAGTTATCCAAGTATGAGTTCTTCCTGGACAATGGAGTTCTTAGGACATGTTGTGACTGGTGATAGAATTTTAGTAGATCCGATGAAAATCGCAGTAGTGGAGTCTTGGAAGACCCCGAGTTTAGTGGCAGAGATCAAAAGTTTCTTGGGTCTAGCAGGCTACTATAGGAAGTTTGTGCAAGATTTTTCAAGAATTGCCGAGCTGATGACTAGACTCACCAGGAAGGATGCAGAGTTTGTTTGGACAGAGGAGTGCCAGGTTGCTCTTGAGGAATTGAAGAAAAGGTTGACGTCTGCTCCTATTTTGATGTTGCCATCAGGGTCTGGAGGTTTCACTATTTATAATGATGCATCGAAAAAAGGTCTTGGTTGCGTTCTTCAGCGGAATGGGAAAGTGATTGCCTATGCATCCAGACAATTGTGTCCTCATGAGAAGAACTATCCTACCCACTATTTGGAGTTGGCAACAGTCATCTTTGCCTTGAAGTTATGAAAATACTATTTATACGAAGAGCGTGTGGAGATCTTCACAGACCACAAGAGCTTTAAGTATATTTTTACTCAGAAGGAGTTGAACATGAGGCAGCGTCGGTGGTTTGAACTGATGAAGGATTTTGACATATCTTTGCAGTATCATCCTGGAAAAGCCAACATAGTTGCCGATGCCTTGAGGAGGTATCCATTAGCTATGTTATTAACGTAAGATCAGTATTTGTCACTACCACATTCTGAAAACAGGGGTATTTTCGACTTTTTACAATATTTAATATTATTGTAGTTACAATTTAGTAATTGCGTGATAAGTATATTAATTTAAATAAATATGTGAGGTGTGTAATTAAATATAGTATTAGATGCAGTGTTCATTTATTTTTAGCTAGCAGAATTGACCTAGAAACCCAGTAGACGAACACCTGTCCGGATTGTGGAATTCTGGATTTAATTATTTTATCTAGAATTTATTTATTGGAGACTTTAATTAATTATCGTATTTTAATTAATTATTGCGCATTGCCTTTGCTTCGATATTTGGAGCGCTATCCTGACTTTTGTCTTCCAACAAATTTCACAATCTTGCCCTAGACATGCCCGCCCTCCATTCTGCTATTTTTGCAACTCGTAATTATGCTCTCTGTGCATTATTTCTGGCCGCACAAAAATTGTCGCGGACGTTATTTTATAAATTCCTATTTTTGTATCGTTGTGCGTTCCAATCGAAATTGGAGGCAATCTTGACCTATTTTCGTGCGACCCAAATTAGGGTAATATTCTATTCTGAGTCTTCTTCGCTATTGGTATTGATGACCCGACCTGATTTTGGTCCCATGTATTCCTAATTAATTTTAGAACGCCAAGTGTATCTAACTTTAATTAATTAATTTCGGAAACCTGCTTCTGTGCAATTTACAAATTGTTGGGGGCTTAATTGCAAATTGCAACGAGGTGTCACCGTCCTATTGCCTTAGCCAAATGAAGAAGCAACTCCCTCATTCCTTCATATCAAATCATGGCCACCCATTCTAGATGGAAGCCATCACCACCATCCATTCCCTCTCACATCTCCCTATAAAATATCACATCATCCACACTCTTCCCTAGGAAAACCCTAATTCCCAAAACCTAGGCAAAGCCCCAACCCAACCGTAGCCCCCTCTATTTTTTCTATTCTTTCTTCCTTACTCTTCTTCTTCTTCTTCTTCAAATATCAAGAACTGAAGAAAATTACTATACTCCTCTTCTTCTTCCTCTTCTTGCTGTTGCTAATGACTATGGCACTTCCTACTCTCTTCTCTTCACCAGCTCTTCACGCCAAAACCCACTTTCCCCTTTACTTCTCCTCCTCCTACTCTTCTGAACAACTCTCTCTTTCTTCTGTACAACACAAACCTTTCTACACCACCAGAAGCAGCAGCGGCAAGTACAGGAGAAGGGGAAGATGGTCCATGGCAGCTCCAGTCCCTTGGAAAACTGCCGTTTCTCTGAAGCTTCGCATTCTTATAGCCGGTGAAGGAATAGGGGTCTTGTCCTGGCGCTGGCCGCGAAGAGGAAAGGGTTCGACGTGTGGGTGTTCGAGAAGGACTTGACTACTATCAGAGGCGAGGACCAGTCTCCGGCGAGCCCACTGATTCTTGGCCTCTTCCACTGACCCCGACCCTCTTAGGTCCTGTGCCAGTCGGTCGACAACTGACCGCACGACCATTGGTCGTCGGCACACTAGCACCCTCTGGCAGTTGCGGCAGATCCGACGTTTCCGAGCAGCGCACCCTCGCCGCTCTCCAGATACCGGCCCCGACGCCAAACTCCGGCAGATCCGCGCACGACCGGCGACGCTGCCTGGACCGAACGCCGCCCCCAACTCCGTCGGCCAACCCCCTTGCTCCCTGCTCCGGCGGCAAGTCCAGCAGCAGGAGGAGAACCAGAAGCAGAGGAATGAGCGACTCTCGCGAAGGATCTCCGGACCGGTTGAGAGAATTCCAGGCGCCAACTCAGAACCTTCTGACACTATCATCAACTTCCGATTCTTCCCCTGAAGCTAACCCGGCAAGATCTGAGGAGACCCATCAACAAGAACCTGAGATACTTTCTAAGAAACAGGATAAGGTTGTAATCGATATTGGGGAAGACAGTCCGATCGTCAAGGCCAAGAAGCCAAAGACTTCTAGAACCGAAAAGAAAAAGAAGGAAAAAGAAGATGCACACGAGGAAGGTCCTGCTGGAGAAGATACAAGAGAAGCACCTGCTGGACTTTCTGCACTTGTTGAATGTGATGGTGATGCCATAGACTTAAGTGGAGATGTGGGTGCGGTTGGGCGAATAATAATTTCAAATGACCCTGCTGGGAACAAAGAAATGATCTTAGACCTGAAAGGAAACTTTTATAAATCGACAATAGTTCCTTCTCGGACATTTTGCATTGTTAGTGTTGGACAGACAGAAGCAAAGATAGAAGCTGTCATGAATGACTTTATACAGCTGGAACCTCAGTCAAATGTCTTTGAAGCTGAAACAATGATCGAAGGTACACTCGATGGCTATTCATTTGATTCAGATGAAGAGGGAGAGAAGATGCCCAAGACTACTGCCCCACAAACTGACAAGAATAACGAAAATGGTAACCAACCAAATAAAAGGGCAAAAAGAAAAGCTAAGACTTCGCAGGGTGGGGCGAAAAAGAAAGCAAAAGCAGTTAAACCCAAGACCGTAAAGAAAACGAAAAGTCAAAGAAATGAGGACTGATCCCGACCTCGGCCGGTGCCAAATCGACGCTGAGCCCTCCCTCTGCGTCCCCGTCCACCGTGAGTTTTCCTTTCCCTCCTTCACTGCATGTTTGATTTATAGGGTATGAATTAGAGTAATGTATAAAAAGTGTGTAAGTATATATATATGTGTATAACTAATGAATAGGTATAAGTATGTATTTAAATTAATTGTATATGTATGTATTTAATTTAATTGGTATATATATATATATACGTATATATATATATTGGTTTATTTTTATAAATGTGTATTTATATATGTGTATCCCTACTAGATGACCCTAGTTGACTAGAGCCATGCCTGGCATAGCCCTGAGGCCAGTAAAATTCTATTGTGTGTTAGCGTAGCATCTGATACAAGTGATATTATTATATGTGTATAGGACTGTTGGATCCTCCAGACGGTACTCTAGGACAGGACATTGGATCTACCAGCTAAGGACCCAAGGCGAGTACATTCTCTGATTAGTTTCTAATTTATGATATCTCCTATGTTCACTGTATCTAGTGTAAATATCCATGATCTTGACACGATGGTTACACGGATTGGTATACACGGATCTCGTCATGAGATGTTATTCCCTATTCATGGTGTAGCTTGTACGAGACTTGTTTCCTTGATATCTTGTGCATGTACAGACACTAATTCCCGGGGAGATTTGCTACCTTCCTAGGGAATCCTGTGCCATAGCGTACCATGATTGGATCTACTATACCAGTCGGGGGTTTGGGGAGTACTTTAGTGTAGACATGTGATCATACCCAACTTTATATGTACCATAGCTCACCCCACATCTCACGTCGGGTGCGGCCTGACCATTTATATGCTCCATAGCTGTTACGTGTGATTAGCCTGATCTCTACATGCACCATAGCTAACCAACGGTTAGCCTGACTTTATATGAACCATAGCTAATCACATGTAACCAGCCTGATCAAGTTCCCAAGCCGATCACATGTTGAAGCTAGTACTCACACACTCAGTCATAGGTTTCTTGCTCATTGACATATGGTTCTTTTCCTGCATTTACTTACAGTATTTCCAGTATTTCTCTAATTGTACATTTCTCGTACCTATACATGCATCTGGTATGTTTCCATCTAGAACTGCTACATAGTTTATGTCATTTATATAGAACTGCTAATTAGAGATGTACTTTGCTCATTCCTGACTGGAAAATATTTTTTCCAGACTGTGACCTTAGTAGACCGGTTTCTGACACTTGGGAATTTGGAAGTTAAGGATTGCAGGTATGATTATGTTGTCTTTAGGCTTGTATTGTATTCTTTTGTTTCTTCAAATTCCTATCGTGCTGTAGTTGTGATTGAGTATGTTGTTAGTATTTTTATAGTGTTATCCGAGTCTCCTTATGGAGTTGGATACTAGCATGAGATTTTATAGATAGTACTTGACCTAGACAGCGTTCTACCGCCGATGCTGCGGCGTAGGCTGGACGTACCCACGCACTCGTGCCCCTAAACCGGGTGCGGGTCGTGACACATTTTTAGTGGTGGCCCATGCAGGTCAGACTTCGCAAGTTGTGCGATGTCGTGGTAGTGCGACGTCATAGTTGTACTACTACGTGCCTGCTATTGAATATAGGACATAGGATGCTAGGATGAGAGAGGATACTCAATCACAAATTCTTGAAAGATTTCCTGGGATGACCCCATGAGAATCTTATTTTCAATTTAAATCTTTCCTTGTTTCCGTCCGCTCTCGTTTGTTGTTACTGAACTTGATTCTTGTTGAGCAGTTATTAAATTAAATTCTTGGTATCATTGTTGAGTTTGATTCTTGTTGACCAGTTATTAACTTAAATTCTTGGTATCGTTGTTGAGTTGATTTCAAATTGAGATGAATTTTTACGGACTAGAATTTATGGTATCATCTGATGACATATATTGATGAGGACAGTGAGGAAGGTAAAACGTCTACTTTGGTTATGGAACCTAGAAATTATCGCAGCCATATTAGCTGTCGTGACGAGAACGTAGGAACCTAACTTGGATGTACATACTTTAGTTATGAGATTTAGAGTTTCTCGCAGCCATACCGGTTGGCGTGGCGAGTATTCTAGATGACATGATTATAGGGTTGTATACCTTAGTTACGGAACCTGTCGTTTATCGCATCTATGCTTACTGGCGTGGCAAGGATTCTGAGTGTCATGATTTCGGATAGACGTGTATGATTATCAGGTTGTATCTTAAATTGGTTCTTAAAATATCATCTCAAGACTTATCTATTTCTGTTATTCAGGACTTTGTTCCATCGCTTCTTTCTTTACTAGCAGTAAAGATACCCTCTGTCCTCAATTCAGTCTTTGAGCTCCTATTCCTTGAGGATTCCTTGTTAAGTATGATAATTAGTGACTTGTAATATTGTTTGTGTCTTGTATTAGTATTGACTGTGTTGCTGGTGAGTTGTAAGTGTTTCTTAGTTGGATATGTGAGCAGTAGACTTTAATCTAGAGTTAACCATAGCATAATACCTTGTAACAATGGTTCTAGGATAAGGTCATTAGAGACAGTAAGTAGAATGAGAGTATAGAGTATTAGTGATAGTTCTCAGAGTTAGTATCAGAGCCAACATACCCGTCCTGGATAATCGTGATATTGCAATTGGATGACCTACGTGAACATTTAAGTATCCAGGAAATTGTGTTAAGGATTTATGGAGCATGACGTTCAACCTGATGATTGATATCGGGCGTGTTAAAGGTAAAGAAATTTATATGCATGAGGAGTTATAATGAGGTGTCATGAGAAGAGAAATATCGGAATTAGTAATAAAAATGGTGAAGCGTATTACGAATTAGTTTAACAGACTATAAAAGGTTAAAAGGAAATACATATACAACAATCGAGATGAGGAACCATACACATACCCATGAGAGTAAAGAAACATGAGTGTAATAGAGGATTCAGGTAATCATGAGTTATAATGAGCTTGATGAGATAATCCATTAATGAATCTAGTGATATAATACCAAGAGTGCTAATGATTCTATATCGAGGATTAGTCAAGGATGACGTTAATAACAGTAAGCACTCTGTGTGTTGATAATTAGATGATATACCAATTGACATAAATTGAAATCATGAAAGAAAACACGGTTGATGATAACCTTGATCATTGGAGGTAATAGTACAAGTGATTAAGGCAGTACAATTTTAGTACACAATTATAGACACTAGATGCATTAAGTGCACCTCGAGTATTAGAGACCGTGAGCACTTATATGTATATTTGTGGATTTATAAATTAAAGAGTGGAAATGAATTTTAACTTTGAGAATTATTGAAGAGTTGAGATTGTATCATTAAATTTTTGAGGATTTCAAATATTGATTCAATAAAAAAAAATGGTCAAGGCTACAAAGATTTTAGAAGTGATTAAAATTTTTATTTCGATGTTGAGTATCTGACCTTGAGGAGGTATATGCAATTTATTTTTAAGCTGATCGAGAAGTTAAACCTTGACGATTATTTTTGAAGATTAAATTCATGATGGATGAGAAATATATTAGTATAGGAGTAGATGATATACATGTGTAAGGATCTGATGACTTGAGCACGATTGAGGTGGCACCGCAGACTGACTTGGGGTGTCCATCTAGAGTTGTATTAGAGAGAGTAGTACTTAGTATGGTGTGTTGCACTTGGTGTGCACTTGAGCGATAAGAACAACTAGTATGAACAATTACAGTAGGTAAGAGAGCTAGCAGTGGTTGTGCTTGTAGTAGAAATAGTGGTACCTAAAGGGATAGGAGTATCAAACCTTGAATGCATCATTGACCTATGATTGTGCTAGAGGTCCTTGGTATCAGATTTTAGTATTAATAAACAGGTGTGTGCAATACGGATATATTCATGGATTTTGTGGATTAATGATTAGTTGATATGGGTACCAGTGTACATGAATAGGAATTTGTTAGTGAACGTACTAGAGTTAAGTGTTGTTAGAGATAGTAGATACTACAAGTAATACGGTAGCAGGTTCTTCTTTTTCCTAAATGTTTCCGTCTCTTGATTGATTGATTTCCCTAGTGCTGTAGTTCGTATTCATGATTTTCTTGTTAGAATATAATTAGTAGTACACCCTGACAGAGACTGAAATACCATGACAAAAGATACATGACCTATATATTTTCCTAGATTGCATGGCTGTAGGTAGAATTTTCTTAAACCAGGATCATTAGGGTTTTGACCATAGCAAAGATCTATGACAAGGTTATGAATGACGAAAAGGGACAAGATGATTAAATTTGTGGATGAGCCAAAAAAAAAAAAATTTAGGGGTTGTTATAACAGAGTTGATGGATCATTGATTTTACGAAGATCGAGGTATGATTGAAATTGAGGATAAACGTTAATTTAAATGAAGGATTAAATTTAACATGGCAGAATTGATGATTATTAATTTCAGGAAGGTTGATTATGATATATTTATCATTGAAAATTTGGGGAAAAGATTTGGAAAATTATCATTTTATATATTTGATTGCAATATAGTAATTTAAATTTTTTTTACATTATAGACGTTGCAGTGTCGCACTGTTGAGTATTTTGAAGAAAAAGGAAACTGAAAAAAAATCAGATCATTGATGGATTATTGTTTGGATTCAGACTTTTGGGACGAGATTCAATACATTGATTGAAATTAAATTTGAGGAACAGATATCAAATTCCGAGTATAAATATTTTTAATTTAAATTCGTGGAAATTGTGAGAAAAATGGACTTTGACTTTATTTTCGAGGATATTGCAAGAATACAGAAATTTCAGAATTTTTTTGAGATTGTGAAATGGCAAGGTGGATTACTACCTGATTTTGTGGCTGACGAATTTAACTATTGATGGAAAGTAAAATAATGAATAAACACTACTATGGGGACTTTAAATTTCGAGGACGAAATTCTTTTAAGGTGGGTAGACTTGTCACTACCACATTCTGAAAACAGGGGTATTTTCGACTTTTTATAATATTTAATATTATTGTAGTTACAATTTAGTAATTGCGTGATAAGTATATTAATTTAAATAAATATGTGAGGTGTGTAATTAAATATAGTATTAGATGCAGTGTTCATTTATTTTTAGCTAGCAGAATTGACCTAGAAACCCAGTAGACGAACACCTGTCCGGATTGTGGAATTCTGGATTTAATTATTTTATCTAGAATTTATTTATTGGAGACTTTAATTAATTATCGTATTTTAATTAATTATTGCGCATTGCCTTTGCTTCGATATTTGGAGCGCTATCCTGACTTTTGTCTTCCAACAAATTTCACAATCTTGTCCTAGACATGCCCGCCCTCCATTCTGCTATTTTTGCAACTCGTAATTATGCTCTCTGTGCATTATTTCTGGCCGCACAAAAATTGTCGCGGACGTTATTTTATAAATTCCTATTTTTGTATCGTTGTGCGTTCCAATCGAAATTGGAGGCAATCTTGACCTATTTTCGTGCGACCCAAATTAGGATAATATTCTATTCTGAGTCTTCTTCGCTATTGGTATTGATGACCCGACCTGATTTTGGTCCCATGTATTCCTAATTAATTTTAGAACGCCAAGTGTATCTAACTTTAATTAATTAATTTCGGAAACCTGCTTCTGTGCAATTTACAAATTGTTGGGGGCTTAATTGCAAATTGCAACGAGGTGTCACCGTCCTATTGCCTTAGCCAAATGAAGAAGCAACTCCCTCATTCCTTCATATCAAATCATGGCCACCCATTCTAGATGGAAGCCATCACCACCATCCATTCCCTCTCACATCTCCCTATAAAATATCACATCATCCACACTCTTCCCTAGGAAAACCCTAATTCCCAAAACCTAGGCAAAGCCCCAACCCAACCGTAGCCCCCTCTATTTTTTCTATTCTTTCTTCCTTACTCTTCTTCTTCTTCTTCTTCAAATATCAAGAACTGAAGAAAATTACTATACTCCTCTTCTTCTTCCTCTTCTTGCTGTTGCTAATGACTATGGCACTTCCTACTCTCTTCCCTTCACCAGCTCTTCACGCCAAAACCCACTTTCCCCTTTACTTCTCCTCCTCCTACTCTTCTGAACAACTCTCTCTTTCTTCTGTACAACACAAACCTTTCTACACCACCAGAAGCAGCAGCGGCAAGTACAGGAGAAGGGGAAGATGGTCCATGGCAGCTCCAGTCCCTTGGAAAACCGCCGTTTCTCTGAAGCTTCGCATTCTTATAGCAGGTGAAGGAATAGGGGTCTTGTCCTGGCGCTGGCCGCGAAGAGGAAAGGGTTCGACGTGTGGGTGTTCGAGAAGGACTTGACTACTATCAGAGGCGAGGACCAGTCTCCGGCGAGCCCACTGATTCTTGGCCTCTTCCACTGACCCCGACCCTCTTAGGTCCTGTGCCAGTCGGTCGACAACTGACCGTACGACCATTGGTCGTCGGCACACTAGCACCCTCTGGCAGTTGCGGCAGATCCGACGTTTCCGAGCAGCGCACCCTCGCCGCTCTCCAGATACCGGCCCCGACGCCAAACTCCGGCAGATCCGCGCACGACCGGCGACGCTGCCTGGACCGAACGCCGCCCCCAACTCCGTCGGCCAACCCCCTTGCTCCCTGCTCCGGCGGCAAGTCCAGCAGCAGGAGGAGAACCAGAAGCAGAGGAATGAGCGACTCTCGCGAAGGATCTCCGGACCGGTTGAGAGAATTCCAGGCGCCAACTCAGAACCTTCTGACACTATCATCAACTTCCGATTCTTCCCCTGAAGCTAACCCGGCAAGATCTGAGGAGACCCATCAACAAGAACCTGAGATACTTTCTAAGAAACAGGATAAGGTTGTAATCGATATTGGGGAAGACAGTCCGATCGTCAAGGCCAAGAAGCCAAAGACTTCTAGAACCGAAAAGAAAAAGAAGGAAAAAGAAGATGCACACGAGGAAGGTCCTGCTGGAGAAGATACAAGAGAAGCACCTGCTGGACTTTCTGCACTTGTTGAATGTGATGGTGATGCCATAGACTTAAGTGGAGATGTGGGTGCGGTTGGGCGAATAATAATTTCAAATGACCCTGCTGGGAACAAAGAAATGATCTTAGACCTGAAAGGAAACTTTTATAAATCGACAATAGTTCCTTCTCGGACATTTTGCATTGTTAGTGTTGGACAGACAGAAGCAAAGATAGAAGCTGTCATGAATGACTTTATACAGCTGGAACCTCAGTCAAATGTCTTTGAAGCTGAAACAATGATCGAAGGTACACTCGATGGCTATTCATTTGATTCAGATGAAGAGGGAGAGAAGATGCCCAAGACTACTGCCCCACAAACTGACAAGAATAACGAAAATGGTAACCAACCAAATAAAAGGGCAAAAAGAAAAGCTAAGACTTCGCAGGGTGGGGCAAAAAAGAAAGCAAAAGCAGTTAAACCCAAGACCGTAAAGAAAACGAAAAGTCAAAGAAATGAGGACTGATCCCGACCCCGGCCGGTGCCAAATCAACGCTGAGCCCTCCCTCTGCGTCCCCGTCCACCGTGAGTTTTCCTTTCCCTCCTTCACTGCATGTTTGATTTATAGGGTATGAATTAGAGTAATGTATAAAAAGTGTGTAAGTATATATATATGTGTATAACTAATGAATAGGTATAAGTATGTATTTAAATTAATTGTATATGTATGTATTTAATTTAATTGGTATATATATATATACGTATATATATATATTGGTTTATTTTTATAAATGTGTATTTATATATGTGTATCCCTACTAGATGACCCTAGTTGACTAGAGCCATGCCTGGCATAGCCCTGAGGCCAGTAAAATTCTATTGTGTGTTAGCGTAGCATCTGATACAAGTGATATTATTATATGTGTATAGGACTGTTGGATCCTCCAGACGGTACTCTAGGACAGGACATTGGATCTACCAGCTAAGGACCCAAGGCGAGTACATTCTCTGATTAGTTTCTAATTTATGATATCTCCTATGTTCACTGTATCTAGTGTAAATATCCATGATCTTGACACGATGGTTACACGGATCTCGTCATGAGATGTTATTCCCTATTCATGGTGTAGCTTGTACGAGACTTGTTTCCTTGATATCTTGTGCATGTACAGACACTAATTCCCGGGGAGATTTGCTACCTTCCTAGGGAATCCTGTGCCATAGCGTACCATGATTGGATCTACTATACCAGTCGGGGGTTTGGGGAGTACTTTAGTGTAGACATGTGATCATACCCAACTTTATATGTACCATAGCTCACCCCACATCTCACGTCGGGTGCGGCCTGACCATTTATATGCTCCATAGCTGTTACGTGTGATTAGCCTGATCTCTACATGCACCATAGCTAACCAACGGTTAGCCTGACTTTATATGAACCATAGCTAATCACATGTAACCAGCCTGATCAAGTTCCCAAGCCGATCACATGTTGAAGCTAGTACTCACACACTCAGTCATAGGTTTCTTGCTCATTGACATATGGTTCTTTTCCTGCATTTACTTACAGTATTTCCAGTATTTCTCTAATTGTACATTTCTCGTACCTATACATGCATCTGGTATGTTTCCATCTAGAACTGCTACATAGTTTATGTCATTTATATAGAACTGCTAATTAGAGATGTACTTTGCTCATTCCTGACTGGAAAATATTTTTTCCAGACTGTGACCTTAGTAGACCGGTTTCTGACACTTGGGAATTTGGAAGTTAAGGATTGCAGGTATGATTATGTTGTCTTTAGACTTGTATTGTATTCTTTTGTTTCTTCAAATTCCTATCGTGCTGTAGTTGTGATTGAGTATGTTGTTAGTATTTTTATAGTGTTATCCGAGTCTCCTTATGGAGTTGGATACTAGCATGAGATTTTATAGATAGTACTTGACCTAGACAGCGTTCTACCGCCGATGCTGCGGCGTAGGCTGGACGTACCCACGCACTCGTGCCCCTAAACCGGGTGCGGGTCGTGACAGTATTTGTTGGAGGACTTGGAGAGCTTAGGAATTGAGGTGATAGTTCCTGGTTTTGCTATGCATATGTGGGGATTGCAGATACACTCAGAGTTGATGGATAGGATCAAGGAAGCCCAGTATGAGGATGTATCTCTTAGGAGCATCAGAGGTCAGGTGAGAGCAGGATTGGAGGATAATTTTACCATTGCTGAGGATGGTTCTTTTCAGCATGGTGTTAGATTATGTGTGCCTAGTAGGGAGCTGCGTGAGGAGGTGTTATAGGTAGCACTTCGCTCTCAGTATTCCATGTATCCAGGTGCCAACAAGATGTATCGGTATATGCAAGAGAGTGTGTGGTTGTATGGCATGAAGAGGGAAGTGGCACAGTTTGTATCCAGATGCTTAGTGTGCTAGCAGGTGAAAGCCGAGAGACAGAGGCCAGGTGGTTTACTTCAGCCCGTACCCATTCCAGAGTGAAAGTGGGAGCACATTACTATGTATTTTGTGTCCCGACTTCCACTATCTCCAGGAGAAAAAGATGCGATTTGGGTCATCGTTGACAGGTTGACCAAGTCGGCCCACTTTTTGCTTTTCAAGGTGGGTTTGTCTATGAAGAAGCTGACAGAGATATATGTGAGGCAGATTGTCATGATACATGGGGTTCCCGTCAGCATAGTCTTGGATTGGGATAGTCTTTTAAATTTTTATTTTCTGGAGGAGTTTGCAGGCGAGTTTGGGCACCCAGCTCAAGTTTAATATTGCATATTACCCCCAGACAGATAAGCTGTCAGAGAGGACTATTTAGACTATCGAGGATATGTTGCACACATGTTTACTAGATTTTGAGGGATCTTGGGAGAACCATCTCTATTTGGTAGAGTTTGCTTACAACAACAGCTACCGGGCTCGTATAGAGATGTCACCATTTGAGGCTCTGTACGATCAGAGATGTATCATGGGACAATGTTGGAGAGAAAGTTTTGCTAGGGCCAGAGATGGTTATGGATGCAGCGAAGAAGGTTAAGATGATTAAAGACAGACTTCTAGTGTCACAGTACAGACAGCGGCATTGGGCTGATAGCTACCGGAGACCTTTGGAGTTTGAGGTATAGTTTCAGATTTTTGTTTTGTGCTCGATATTGGTTGTTTGTTATAGATCAAGTTCTTAAGGTTGTATTTTGTTCTAGGTTGGTAGTTTGGTGTTTTGTCTTCAACACGAGGCATGATTCATTTTGATGGAGGCGGAAAGCTTAGTCCGCGATTCATCGGACCTTTCAGTATTCTTGAGAGGGTCGGTGCAGTTGCTTACAGACTAGACTTGCTACCTGCATTGGAGGGAGTGCACAACATGTTTCATGTGTCACAGTTGAGACGGTACATGGCGGATCCTAGTCACGTGTTGGATCACTCAGAGATAAAGGTGGGCACTACTTTTAGCTATCCTAAGCAGCCAGTTGACATTCTAGATCGGAGAGAGAAGGTACTGAGGAACCAGACTATTCCTTTAGTATGCGTCGCATGGTGGCATCACTCTCCGGGGGAGTGCTGGGAGAGAGAGGATGAAATGCGAGAGAGTTACCTATATTTGTTTGTGCCTTGAGGTATGTTCTTTCCTGATTCAGTTCTGTTTTATTTTTTGGGGGTAGTTTTGTCTTTGAATTTCGATAACGAAATTATTTTAAGGGGGGTAGACTTGTCGCTATCATATTTTTTAGGAGAAGATATTTTGGCCATTTCATAATTAATTAAATATTGTTCATATTGTAAATTTATTTGTTGTATTATTTATTTATATTTAGATATTAGTATATTATTTTGGACTTGTGTTAGTGGACCTAACTTGTTTAGATTAGATCAATGGACCAATATTTAATTCTAGGTAGAATTGAGCCCAATAAGAAGCCCAATCATTAGGAGGAGGATTAATTAAGTTAAACCAATTAGACTACAACCTTCCCTCCTTAATTATTTTCTTCATGATAAGCCCCAAGGGGTATTTTAGATATTCATAGTAGCTTGGAAAATGGGGAAGGGGCCGATCTTGTATAGATGGAGGGAAATTTCTCTCTCTTTATTTTTCATTTCAAATCTAGATCTACAATTTTTTTCTTCCAAATTTTTTCATTCCTACATCAAATTTTACCCAAATTTCTTTCCAATTCCTTCCCAAATCATCATTGAAGGCTATTAGAGTAAGGATCTACAAGGAGAAAGCAAGAATCTTCAAGAAGGAGCAAGGATCTACAAGGAGGAAGCAAGAATCTTCAAGGAGGAGCAAGAATCTACAGGTTGAGGGCTCTTTTCACTCAATTTGGAGGTTTTATTGGAAATCCATCTACCAATAGGTACAATTCAGTTTTCCCCCTCTAATTAGACTCTAAATCTGTATTTTAATCATTAGGAACTACCCTATATGCTAAGGCTACCCTTTGGAATTGGAATTGGAATTAGTTTCATAGAGGCCTATGGAGAAAGTTATGTAGTATTTTGTGTCAATTTTAGGGGAATTTTGAGAATGACACATCTTGTGTTTGTCAATAGGTCAATTAAACCAAATTGACATTTATTTGATTGTGTGTGGCTAGTGTCGTATCCATAATTGGATACGTATAGGCCGTATCCCGATAATTTCAAGATACGGGTTGATTTAGAGGTTTTCCTCTGACACGGGTGTTTGAGCATATCATATTTTGACACGGACACAGAGATGAGTAGCTAGCTCTTCGTATTGTTCATAATTATAATTTTAGACTTGCTCGTATCCTTCAGGATATATTTGGTTGTGTGGTGGAGCCATATCGCAAGAGTATCATAGATCTAGTGTGATACGGGTGCGATGCACTTCACGTGTTTGTTTTATTGTATTTTAATTCAATTGCCTTAGTTATAGATATTATAATATTATAATTATAATTATTATGTGAGATATATGTATATATATAATTATATGTATGATCTATAATTCTTGTTGATGTGTTAGTGAGCATGGGAGAGTAAGAGTTCATGTGCATCTCTAGTATGGTTATATGTATATATATGTATAATAAAGTTATAGTTATATGTATATATGTATATAGTGTTATAAATAAATATATATATATATATATATATATATATATATATATATATATATATATATATATATATATATATATATATATATGGTAGATATATATTTGTGTGTCGATGTATATATGTGTGTGTGTGTGTGTGAGAGAGAGAGAGAGCTTGAGGAAAGAAGAAATAATGGAAAACAGTGAAGAAAACAATAAAAAAATAGGGAGAAAAGCAATGAGAAGCATGGAGGAAAAGAAATGAAAGCAGCAGCAGAAAAGTAATGAAAGTAGCAGCAAAAAAGCTGAGAGGAAGCAGCAGCAGAATTAGCAGAAAGCAGAAGCAGCGATAATAAGCGCAGCAGAAGCAGAAAGCAGCAGCGACAGTAAGCAGCAACAGCTTTTGACTAAGCGGTAAGCTTATTTTGATAAGTTGATAAGTTAGTAAGTTAGTATATATATATATATATATATATATATATATATATATATATATATATATATATATATATATATATATATATATAAGTTAGTTAGCTTATTCTAATAAGCTAGTAAGTTAATATATAGTATATATGAGATATGTATATTCATAAGCACTAGTTAATATTAGTTAGTATTATTTCTAGATTACCTTGAGATACACCAAGGTAATGAGAGTGAGATATCTTTGGTACGGGTATTGAATATCCGAAGGGGTATGTTAGTATATGGTTTAGTATAGTATTGTTATAAGTTTAAATACATATTAGTGTATAGTAAGGAGTATGGGTAGTAGTTATATGTTAGATATTGAATTACCTTATGATACCGAGGTAATGTCAAGGTAAGTTTTACTCACGGTATTGAGTTTGCACAACAAGATGGAGTATAAGTGGTGTGATACCGCTTTTGGTTCAAAGCCAAGGTATCCACTTAGCATTATTTTAACTAGGAGTGATATATATTTTGTCTTATATATATGTATTATAATATTTTTATATCTAATAAATTACGTATCTTATGATACGATATCTTATTGGTTTCTTAGTATCCTAGTATAGCTAGTATGGCCTAGTTACATAGTGTATGGACCCAATATCCTAGAGATAGACTCATACAACCTAGAAATAGCTAGTTTGACCTAGAGTTGACCTAGTTTTACTATTTTGACTTAGAAATGACTTTATGACCTAGAAGTTGACTAATTTAACTTATTTTCATTCAAAAAATCTTGTATTGATGTAATATTCCTTATTTAGGTTCGAGGCACCGTACCGGACATCTTGGATATTGTTCACCAAATTTCAGGTAAGTACATTCTCTGATAATTTTTTATTTATGATATCCTCTATGTCTCTTGTATTTAGTATATATATCCTTGATTTCTTGACACGATGGTTACACGGGTTGGTATATCCGGATCTCGTCATGAGATATTATTTCTTGGTATTTACGGTGTATCTTGTGCAAGCCTTGTATCTTTGTTCTTCTTGTACAAATACAAACATTGGTTCATGAGAAGAGTAGCGCCCTTCTTATTGAATCCCATATCATAACGTACCATGGTTGGATCTACTATACCAGCCGGAAGCGGGGAGTATGTAGTATTGTTATGTGATCATATCTTCCTTGTGCATGTCTTGTTCCCTGAATAGTATTAGATTCAGATGAGACAGATGACCCATGACTCGTAGCACACTAGTTAGATTCTTTTGTACTGGATTTGTCTCCGGCTCAGTTATTAGTATTTCTTTAGCTCATTGGATATTATTTGTCTTGTGAGCTATATTGTGACTCTTCAGTTCTTTTATCTTATTTGTGCGATTATTCCATCTTATAGATCTGTGATTGAGTATTCATATTACATTGGTGGCATATTTATATCTTGATTGTTAGTTAGATAGATTACCCAAACAGCATTCTACCGTCGATGCTGTGGCGTAGGCTGGGCGTTGTTCACTACTCGTGTCCCTACATCGGGTGCAGGTCATGACAATTCTCGACTGTTAGCTCATTAGCAATAGTTATTCTGAGATAAGGTATCTAGATTTTGAGTGGAAGGACCGCTTCACACCCATAGACCCGAGAGAATGGTGTACAACCAGTTGGAGTTCGAACTGTCATACGATAAGCCAATAAATACTCTCCATGTTTTTATTCCAATCGTGTTTGTTCGATGAGACAAACTTTTTAAGGAGTTTGATTATGGTCTTGTTAAAGGCTTCTGCTAAGACGTTGGCTGCTGGATTGTAGGCCATAGATGCTACATTCTTGATTCGATTCTTGTCATAGAACCGATAAAATGCTTGACTAGCAAAATGCATCCCATTATAATATATTATCCTCCGGGGAACACCAAAACGATAGATAATATGGTGTTTGACGAAGTTAATTACGTTGGACGTCTTAACTTCCATAAGCGGGACTGCTTCTGTCCATTTGGAGAAGTAATCGATTATTGCAAGTATAAACCGATGTTCTCTAGAAGAATATGGACTGATCGGACCAATAATATCCATTCTCCAAGCTTCAAAAGGCCAGGAGGCAGTTATAGGGTGTAAGAACTCGGCTGGCTTGTGGATAAAATCAGCATGGATTTGCATGACTTGAATTTACGGGCATAATCGATGGCATCTGGCACCATGGTGGACAAATAATAAACTATTCTTATTTGGCGATCTTGTAATTTAGGACATGGCAGATGTGCCCCACAGATTCTATCATGAGCTTCATGGAGTGATTATTTTGCTTCAGGATTGGAAAGACAACTTAGCAGCAATCCCTCATAAGGACGATGAGATAATATTTTGGATAAGGCATCATAGTAGAATCGGAGTGAGCGTCTTTTGATAGAAGTTGCTTCTTTCGGATCTTCTGGAAGAATCCTGTAAGCAGCAATAATAGAGTCCCTCCAATCTTTTATACAGAACAACTCTCGTCTTGTTATCATAATTAAGTGTCATCTCTTTAGGGGGATGACTAATGATGTTGTTAAGCCGGCCAATGCATCCTCTTCCATATTTTGTAATCGAGGCACATGCTCGATGAAGAATCCTGTAAAGTAAAAGCTAGTTCGATTGTCGCTTGATGATAAGGGATGAGGTCTTCATGCCGAACCTCATACTCTTCCTTAATCTGATTGACTATCAGTTTGGAATTTTTGTAGGCTTTAAGATATTCTATGTACAATTATTAGCTAATTGGAGACCGATGAGTAGAGAATTATATTATGTCACATTATTGGAATATGGTTCACTGAGAGAATATGCTTGATAAATGAGTAGTTTGTCAGGAGATACTAGGACTATGCTAACTCCAGCTACTATGTTGCCTTTGGGTCATATTCTTGATGCACCGTCAAAGAATAGTTGTCAGGTGTCATATTCTATTGCCATATTAGATTCTAAGACTTCATCTGGGATGTCATTGTATAGTTTAGAAGTTTTTGGTACAAGATGAGCTGCCAGAAAATTAGCTAGCTCTTGACCCTTTATTGCTTTTTGCAGGACATATACCATGTCATAAGGCGATAGCATCATTTTTTATGTAGCTAACCAAGAATTGAGTGTGCTCAGCTTGGTCATCAATTCCTGGAGGCGATTTACTATGGATTTGACATGAATGGTTTAACCTGACACATAATGTCGTAGCTTCTGAATAGCAAATATCAAGACACGGCATTATTTTTCTACCGGATTATATTGATGTTCAGCACCGACCATCATACGACTGAGAAATTAGATTGCATGTTCATGTCCTTTGTTACTCTTTTGTACAAAAAGAGATCATAGCGAGTGATTTATTGCTCGAACATACAGCAAAAAGGGTTTTCCTATGATCGTAGATACCAAAATCGACGAATTTGTTAAATAATGTTTGATGTCGTCGGATACTTGTTGACATACCTCATTCTAGACAAACGCCTTTCTTTATTAACTGAGTGAAGGGTCGACATCGTCCCGAGAGATTAGAGATGAATCTCCTAATATATGCCAGACGGCCTTGTAGACCACAAAGTTCTTTGAGATTACATGGAGGATGCATTTTGAGGATAGCTTTAATTTTATCGGGGTCAATGTAAATACCTTTGAAAGTTAAGGAACTTGCCACTGGAGACTCCCAGAAAGGATTTAGTTAGATTCATCTTTAACTGATGGTGGCACATTAATTCGAACACAATCTTTCAATCTTGAAGGTGATCATCTTTGTAGCGACTCTTGACAGCGATGTCCACATAGCATTCTACCATTTTTCGTAAATACTTCAGGAAAATTGTACTCATGGCTCGTTGATACGTTGCACCCATATTCTTCAAGCAGAAGGGCATGACTGTATAACAGTAAACTTTCAGTGGTGTACAGAAAGAGGTATATTTTTTGTCATCAGGCAATATCTTGATTTGATTGTACCCTGAGAATCCATCCATGAATGACATACGTTCAAAGCTACATGTATTGTCGATCATGACATCTATGATGGGAAGAGGAAATTTATTCTTTGGATGGGCCAAGTTTAGATCTCGATAATCTACGCAGATCCGGACCTTTCCATTTTTTTTCATGACTTGAAGGACATTGGCTACCCAGTCAGGATATTGCTCTTCTCGAACGAAGCCACATGCTATGAGTTTCTTGACTTTTGCTTCAATTGTATCCATCATATCTGGATGAAATCATCGTTGTTGTTGTTTTACTGGTTTAGCATTCAGAAGAATATTGAGCTTGTGTGTGGCTATTTGAGGATCTAGGCCAAACAGATCCTCATAACTCCAGGCGAAGACATCGATATACTTATTTATTAGTTGGAGTAAAGCGTGTTGATCTTCTTCAAGAAGACTCTTGCTAATGAAGATTGCTCATAAGGAAGATTTTTCTCCTATATCAATTTGGACTATTTTATCCTCTGTAGGTGGTTCACGTTATTAAATCGAAGTTGCCATTGAGTATCCATTTGTTGTGCCCATTGATCGTTCTCGAATGATTCCAATATGTCAACGTCTTTATCATCTGGGGTAGTTGACACCATATTTTAGAGAAAGCCTATTTGAATACGTCATTTATGCTTTCATCAGAATCCCTCAATGATGAGTCAAAGAAATAAGAATACATCTTTTCTTCCAATTTTGAACTTTTAGGACTTGTTGGTGTTGTAACATATCCCAAACCACGATTAGTACATTGGTAGTATATTTTCGGCTTGCCTTTTGGAGAGAGGTGACATATAGGAGTCCATCTGCCTTTTCCATAATTTAGTGCCAAACCTGATTTTAAGTTATAGCCCATGCCATGCATAATATTTTTGGCTGGTTGATTATAACGATACGGTTGTATCTTCCATATATCCTCGTCAGAACCATTAGTCTGTATGACTCTTTTATTTCTAGCTTTGCCAAAAATTATCTGACGTTTCTTGTCCTGTCTCGCCGGGACTATGAAGTATGCCTCCTCATATGGTTCATATGACGAACTATATTGGAATGGAGATGCCACGGGTATGGACAGAGTTTCATAGAGGTAAAAAGACTCTAAGAATTTTTCAGCAAAAGGTTCAACATCAATGTAGTGCGAAGTAGTGTCCTCTTTATTCATAAAATACAAGTTTTTTTCATCTTCCACATAGTCGGTAGAATCTTCAGCCTTGACAAGAGGCTTGGTAAGATTGATGACTAGGGGTTGATTCACTGATGTTGATTGCTTGTTACGATGAAGGTCCATAACAAGGGGCTCATTCTCCAGTGTTGGATATTCATTGCATCGAAGGTTGATGACCAATGAAGATGACTTGTGTAGGTCGATGCCGAGATGCTTCGAAGGAGTTGGACGAGTAGTATGTCCCTTAACTCAGATTATCAGAGGCTCTTCTTTTGGAGTATTTTTAGCTTCATCAATATCTTGATTAACTTCTTCTTTCATATACTCTGGTGTATAGAGTACAGAGTAAGCAAAATAGGCTTGGACACCTGTAAAAGGGTTGAGGTCAGCTACCTCTGTCTTGACTCTCCTCTACTATTTAGATATTTGAAGCATTGATGTAGGATGGAGGGTACAATTTTATGCTCATGTATCCATGGTCGTACCAGAAAAATATTGTAGGATACGTCAGAGTCAATCACATAACATGTGACTTCAGTATGTAGATTGCCTATCTTAATTTTTAGGCGTTTCTTTTCCAGTGGTTTACTTCTTCCAGCATTGAAGCATAGAATGGTAGTTACTGGTAGTAGACAGGTTATACATCGATATCTTCAATCCTCTCAGTAGACTTTTAAGAATAATAGAGAGTCAAGAACCAGGGACGATGTGAATCTAGTTTACCTTAATAGATCCGATGTAACGGTATAATACAAAGGAATTTCATGCTGATTATCTTTGAGTAGCATGTCATCTTGCTGAAGGTGATATTAGGAATCTTCTCGATCATACTGTAGCATTGAGGATGAGCTAATGGCTCTTCATCAAGAGTCTTGAGTTGAGCTAAGCATGAGTCTACATCTATCAGAGCTTTACTCAAAGCTTGACGAATCTCCTTCGACAAACGAAGAAACTCAAATATGGAGAGTCGGACTGGGATATTGGCCAGTTGTGCCAATATATCAAAATTGTAAGGCTTTTTAAGTCCTTGGGTACATTTTTCTTCAGTGATTTGTTGAAGCGTACTTCCTTTTGCTTTTCTTTCTTTACCATAGTATGCTTTGAAGGACCAGGTTCGGTTGTGACCAAAGAGGCTGGAGTTGGCAAAGTAGGAAGAGTGTCAGGTGTCACGACCCGTACCCTAAATGGGGATACGAGTACGTGAACAACGTCCAGCCTACACCGCAGCATCGGTGGGAGAATATTATTTGGGTCCACAATACTATCTAAACATCTCATACAATACATATGGTACCTATCATGCTATCTCAACACCAAATGGAGGAACAAGTATAATGACATGATAAAATATCAATACTCAATCACAATATCAAACTAAGGAAGACAGAGCACGATATGGAATAGAAAGATGAAATAAGAATCATAAAACATCTACAAGTCTATACTATGAGTCTAGGCACAAACAACTCCCAAAATAATAATATACATGCCATGAGTCTAAAATAAGACTAATACAATGTCTAATATATAAGTATAAGCATCCTCGGTCACTAGCACTAGGTTCTCCTGCTCTAGGGGAGTATCCTCTAATGTCTCGTCCTCCTGCGGCCTATAGTAAGTGGGACACTACTCCTCAAGCTAATCATCTAAAAAATATATCCAATCAGAATTGGTGCGAAGTCCAAAACTATGGAAGCAGTTCCAAATATATGGTAGAGCATATATGACAAGTAATAGAAAAGAATACAAGATAGCTAGCAACAAGAATTAAAAATAAACTATAGTAAACTTGTAATGTACTAAAAAGGAAAGGACAGACAATATTGAATAACTGCAAGTAATGGAAATAGATAAAACTAGCTAATGTGTCTTAGAGTACAAGTTCGTTATCTGATCAGGTTAGATTGAACATGAATATAATGTGGTAACTCGATTACACGTGTGATATATAATCGACATGTACAAGAATACACTGGACTTGGTCACAAAACCAACTCCTACTCCCTCATCCCCAACCAATACTCATGGATCCAATTACGACATGTTACGAACACGAATTTAAGCATACTAAACACGAGCAGTGTGTGAACACAAAGTACATAATAATTAATACCCGATACACACGATAAAATATATGTGAAGGAGTACCCGTTGAACATGGTAGGGGATAATATCCCATGACAGGATCCATTTAGTACCAGTCTATGTAGCCACTGTATCGGAATCAAGTAAACAATTCTAAAGCATGTGATATATCAACTATCATAAAATAAAAACTAACAGAGAGATGTACTCACCTCTGCTCCAGAGCAAATGGTATAACTCGATGTCCGAGCTGGTGCCACACAATCCTAGTAGGAAATATTATGTCAAATGGTGTATAAAGTGATAAAATGCTAAAATAAGTTAAAACATGATATTCTAGGTCTATACTAAGTCATAGACCAATTTCTAGGTCCAAGCTAAGGTTGTTAGTCTATATTAGCTAATACCTAGCTAATACCAGATCTCAAATATTATACTATATAAAACACTTTTAGCCAAAATCTTATAATATCTATCAAATAACTTATTATCTAATAGTAATACCTTGTATCTATGATATTACCTTAGCATATGTAAATACCTTACCCAACACAGCTCACAGTCGCATACCTTTAATTCCATACACACAGGCACACACACTTAACCCTCTCTTACCTACTGCTAACCTCCACAAACAACAGAACACTAGACACACTAATACTCCTCATTGAACATCTGTTACCTCTCCTCCTAACTGATGAACATCCAAGCCCATGTTCACAGTTGCACACTGCACAACACCCTTATACTTATCACATGTTCTGATACTTAACTGATACCTACATGGAACACCAACTGCACTGATGTGCACATGACTAATTTCTCCTAGCTCTCTTACCACTACACCTTACTCCTAACCACTTATACCCAAGTACAGCATATACACTAGCTCACTCTCTAACTGATACTAACATCAATACTGATATAAAGTATTAGTTTCCTCCACCTAGATAATACACACACACTGACTTCATAAATCTGGTTGCTTCTACTGCTGCATACCACTGCTTCCAAGTAATACCCTTCCCCTTTACTTGACTATCAAGCCAACCTCATTACACAGGTAAATAAACTACTACTTGCAGTTCTAAGACCATACTTTATTCCTGCACATGCTAACACTAACATCAATAACAATCCCATGTTTGATGCCAACACTGAACCCTCAACTTGTTGCTACTAGTGTTACTTTATCTTGTGCTGCCCAGATTTGCATTCCCATACTTAGTTAACTCACACATTCATCTTACCTATAGGTGTAAATCAAGTATCAGACCTGAGTTCCCATACTCAACTGATCACTCTCCTTCACTATCAGTTAACATCACCTTCTAACACACATCAAATAACAATCATATCACTAAAACACACAATCACCACTGTCACTTCACCTCACAAAGTCACAACCACACACGCACACACATAGTTAATTGAATCAAACCAATGTAATTGCCTAAAACCAAATCACTCACAAGCTACTACTAACTATCACAGTATACTAAGCATACTGCTACTGAGTTAGCTAACCCAACTGCTCACATCACCCCACCCGATACCCTTCTGCTGCTTTTTATCAGTGTTCCTAGTGCACTGCACTGCTAACTAAAACCCGACTCCCTTAACTGGATCTACACACCCACACAGACACTAATATACACAGATATCTCACTGATATCATTCACTCCTTCCAGATTTACCTCACATACTCACAATCCATAACAATTCTAGTATGTATGTGCACTATATACATTCAGACATACATATAAGTATTGGCAATATACATATAAATATGCACCATGCTATTATCCCTCTATAAACACCTTGAGCACACTATCAAGATACTTCCAATGTGTCATGATACCTTACTCAACAAAGTACTAAAACCCCAATAACTAACTAATACCAATAATATATATCCATCACACATAATAATAATGAATACAACTAATTACAATAGGAATTGAAAAGAGATTACATGAATCACCCAAAATGAACCCCGTACCATAGCGTATCCTAAAATACCATGACACGGCCTACTCGTATCCATTTGAGGATACGTATCTAGCCTCACACAACTAATATAAGTCTAATTAGATCTAATTTGTCTCATGACACACACTTGATGCATCAATCTCGTAATTCTCCTTAATTGGACATAAAACCTATGTAGAAGTCATAATACACATCCAATTAGCCTAGAACTTATTTCTATAGGTAGCCCTATGCCATGGGAGGGTTCCTAAAGGTAAAATGCGTGATTTAAAACCTACAATAAAGGTAAATTTAGAATTACACCAATTAAAGGATATATTCCTAATGAATTATTCTCACGGATATGATCCGAACACAATCTCCTTGCCAAAGCTCCTTCTCCTAGTGCTCCTTACAACTCCAAGCTCGATTGCTCCTTGAGTGATGATAATAAAAGGGAATATGAATGAATTAAGAGGGATTGATAGAAGGATGAAGTGAATTGGAGATCTATAAATTTGGGGATATAGAATTAAGTGCAAATGAAGAGGAGTGAGAGAGAATAGCCTCTCTATAGTGGCAGGCCCCTTTCCCCCTCTTCAAGTCACAACAAATGTCTAAGTTGCCCCTACATAAATAATTATGGAAAATAATTAAGGATAGGTATTTTGGGAAGTTTCTACACTAAAGCAACTTAATCTAATCCTCCTAATTAATTAGAGGGAATGGGTCTAATGGACCTAGTTCATGTTGGGCTCAATAAATTGTCATGATAAGTCTAATTGGGTTTACAAGTGTCAAGTCTAAATAATAGGCTAGTCTACTACTATAAATAAATAATATAAAGCACCAAATAATTATATTGCACACTAAGTAATATTTAATTTCTATAAATAAAATAACTATGCCAAATTACTAAGTTACCCCTATATGGAAAAGTGAGGGTGATAATCCTACCCACCTTAGAAAAAAAAATTCCTTAAAATTTTAGGAAGAAACTAACTACCAAAAACAATCACAATGAGCAAAAAAGAATTATACCTCACGGCTCAAATAGATAAGGATATCGCTCGCCTCTCGCTCATAGGTAGACTCCCCTGGAGAGTGATGCCTCCATGCGACGCATACCAAAAGAATTATCTGGTTTTGTAGCACCTTCTTCCTGCGATCCAGAATCTCCACAGGCTGCTCTGGGTAGCTGAGAGTCGGACCCACCTCAATCTCCAAATGATCCAATACATGGATAGGATCTGCCACGTACCGTCTCAACTACTACACGTGGAACATGTTGTGCACTCCCTCTAGTGAAGGCGGCAATTCTTGTCTGTAAGACCCTGCACCGACCCTCTCAAGAATACTGAAGGGTCCGATGTACCTTAAACTAAGCTTCCTACCTCTACCAAAGCGAATCGTACCCCGTGTCGGAGAAATTTTCAAGAACACCAGATCGTCCACCTAGCACAAAATACAGCCTTAGCACTCTATCTAAAACAAGCAATCACAAATAATGCAAACAAAATCTATACCTCAAACTCCAATGGTCTCCGATGGCTATTGGACCAATGTCGTTTGTCCTGCGCTACCCGAAGTCTATCCCTAATAAGCGTCACTTTCTCAGCTGCATCTACGACCATCTACGGTCCCAATAAGGCTCTCTCTCTCTCTCACCAATATTATCATATGACAACGGAGTACGACATCTCTATCCATACAGCGTCTCAAATGGTGATATCTCGATATTGGCCTGGTAGCTCACAGGAACTCTATACAATCTGACTATCTTTTGCACATACAACTTCTTGAGCTTCTCCGTAAACGTGCCCACTTTAAATGGCAAGAAATGGGCCGATTTGGTCAACCATTCAATGATGACCCAAATCACGTCTTTACCCCTTGGAGAACTCAGAAGACCTAAAACAAAATCAATCGTCACATGCTCCCACTTCCACCTAAAACAAAATCATCTGGCCTTTTCTCTCCGCCTTTACCTACTGGCATACCAAGCATCTGGATATGAAGCTTGCTACCTCTCGCTTTATACTATAGCACCAAATTCGCTCTCTCATGTCTCTATACATCTTGTTGGCACCTGAATGCATAGAGTACTGAGATTGATGCACCTCTTGAAGAACCTCCTCGCATAATGCTCCATTCGACACACACAATCTAGTACCCTACCGCAATGATCCATCCTTTGCAATACTGAAGTCCTCTGCCAATCCTATCCAGACCTGTGCTCTGTTGCTCCTCAGAGACTCGTCCTTGAACTGTATAGCTCTGATCCGGTCCATTAACTCTGACTATTCCTGAAGTCCCCACATCTATGTTGTAACTCCAGGAACCAGTACCTCAATACCCGTGCTATCAAGATCGGCCAATAAATATTTGTCCCTCGTCAAGTACATAGCCACTGGATACCTTCTCAAGGCATTAGTGACTATGTTGGCATTCCCTGGATGGTACTACAAAGATATGTCAAAATCCTTCATCAACTCCAACCATCATCGATGCCTCATGTTGGCCTCTTTCTATGTAATCACATACTTCAAGCTCTTGTGGTCGGTAAATATCTCCACACGCTCTCTATACAAGTAGTGTTTGCAGTCCTGGGTAGGATAATTCTTCTCATGAGGGCATAATTGCCTAGAAGCATAGGCAATCACCTTCCCGTTCTACTGTAACACACATCCCAAACCCTTACCCGAAGCATCACTGGATATAGAAAATTCTTATGTCCCCGATAACAACAATAATACTGGAGCTGCAATCAACCTCTTCTTTATCTCTTCAAAGGCGACCTGACACTCCTCTGTCCTGACAAACTCTACATCCTTCCGGGTGAGCCTATTCATCGGCTTTGCAATCCTGGAGAAGCCCTAAACAAATCTACGATAATAGCCTGCCAATCCAAGAAATCTCATGATCTCTGCCATTGAACTCGGCGTAGACCATGACTCAACTACTAAAATCTTCTTCGGGTCTACTGAGATCTTGTCTCCTGTAATCACATGCCCAAGGAATTCAACCTTATCAATGAAGAACTCACACTTAGAAAGCTTTCCAAACAGCTTATCCTTCCTGAGGGTCTCCAGAACTATCCTCAGGTGCTTCTCATTCTCCTCTAGGGTCTTCAAATATATCATTATATTATCAATGAAAAATACCACGAACTGATCCAGGTACTGATGAAACACCTTATTCATCAGGTTCATGAATATTGTTGGGGCATTGGTCAAACCAAACGGCATTACCAAGAACTCAAACTGCCCATACCGAGTCCTGAAAGTTGTCTTCGAAATTTCTTCCTTCTTCACTTTTACCTGGTGGTACCCCGACCTCAAGTCTATCATGAAGAATACATTTACTTTGCTCAACTGATTAAACAGATCATCAATTCATGGTAACGGGTATTTATTCTTGCGAGTAAAGTTGTTAAGAGCTCTGTAGTCGATAAACATGCGTACCGACCCATCCTTCTTTGGTAAAAATAATACTGGAGAACCCTACGGTGATGAATTGGAGCAGATAAAGTCCTTATCCTGCAACTCATCCACATGCTTCTTTAGTTCTGCCAGTTCGTAGTTGTTCACCCTATAGACGTGTTGTGATATTAACTTTGTGCCAGGCACAAAGTCTATAAAGAACTCCATATCTGTGTCGGGTGGCAACCCCGATAAATTGTCTGAAAAGATTATCACTACCCGATTCTAGAAAATAGGGTTTTTTTATTTTTATTTTGGTAAATTATGAATTATATTTAATTAATTATATTTATATTTAAATAGTTATTGTATTATTTTTAATTGATTATTTTAGGGTTTTGGCTTGTCTGGACCCATGTCAGCCCCTAGTGGACCCATGTTCGACCAAGCCCACACCCCAGTGAGACTTATTTTTGGGTTTAGAATATTTATTATATTTTTAGTGGGTTAGTTAGAGAGATTTGGAGTTAGTTTGAGTGCTTTTGGAACCCGAAACCCAAAACCAAGTGAGAGGGGGGCATTTTGGGCATTTTGAGACTTTGGAAACCTATTTTACTACATGGCCGGCCTTTCCCACAGCCCCCAGACCCGCATAACAGCAGCCATCAGCCCCCATTCCTTCCTTCTTCTTTACTTCTTCTTTTTCTCCACTTCTTCTTTCTTCTTCCTTCCTTCTTCCAAGTAAGTGTTTCCATTTTTCTTCCTTTATTCTTCCATTCCATCTTCTTTATGTGAACCCGAACCTTACAGCGTTCTACCGCCGATTCTGCGGCGTAGACTGGACATACCCACGACTCATGCCCGATTTTTCGGGTGCGGGTCGTGACACATTTTTGGTGGTGGCCCATGCAGGTCTAGTTTTTAGGTTTACCTGCAATAGGATATAGGATATAGGCTGAGAGAGAGTGTGCTCAATCACAACTAGGACCCTTCATGATTTCTTTTGCTATCTTAATTTTCCTGAAATTGTTTTCTTTTGCAATATTTCTGTCCTTTCTTGATGATATCGTATCTTGCACCGTTGGTGATGTGATCTCAGGTTCTGTTCTTCATGATTCCATTCCAGCACTTGCTTTATTTGATTTTGGTGCTTCTCATAACTTTGTGTTTGTATCTTTTGCTGTTAGACACCATCTTGTTGCTGAACCCTTAGCTAGACTCTGCAAGATCACGACCGGGGGTGGCATTATCCTAGTCAGTGATATCTGCAGAGACCGAAGAGTTACCTTGGGAGGCCGAGAGTTGAGTGTGTGCCTACTCGTAATGCCACTTCCGAGCTACGATATTGTACTCGGGATGGATTGGTTGAGTATGCATTGTGCTAGTATAGATTGTCGTGGAGGCAGAGTTTTGTTTAGTCCGCCGGGTGAGCCAGAGTTTCAGTTTGCTAGAGAAGCAGCGGAGCAGACCGAGGGAGTCTTCTGCGGAGCCCTGGTGGTAGAGCCGAGGTTGATATATCCACTGATAGAGGAGTATATGGATGTCTTTCCGAAGGAGTTGCCAGGGTTACCTCCGGACAGAGATGTTGAGTTCTCTATAGACTTGGTGCCAGGCGCGGAGCCGATATCCCAGCACGTCTATAGAGTCAGCAACAGTAAGCTGATAGAGTTGAAGAAGCAGGTGGATGAGCTCCAGGATAAGGGATTTATCAGATCTAGTTTTTTCCCGTGGGGTGCTCCGGTACTTTTTGTGCCGAAGAAGGATGGGTCGATACGGATGTGTATCGACTACAGGGCTCTGAACAACCTCACAATCAAGAACAAGTATCCACTGCCGCGTATTGATGATCTATTTGACCAGTTGAGCGGAGCGAGGGTGCTTTCCAGGATTGATCTAAGGACAGGCTACCACCAGGTGAAGGTCAGGAAGGAGGATATTCCGAAGACAGCTTTTCGGACCAGATATGGACAGTATGAGTTCATGGTGATGTCGTTTGGGTTGACCAATGCCCCGACAGTGTTCATGAATCTGATAAACAAGGTGTTCCATCAGCATCTAGACAGGTTTGTGGTGGTGTTTATAGATGATATCTTGGTGTATTCAAAGACCCCAGAGGAGCACGAGGAGCATCTGAGGATAGTGCTAGAGACTCTCAGGAAGGAGAAGCTTTATGGAAAGCTTTCAAAGTGCGAGTTCTTCCTTGACAAGGTTGAATTCCTTGGTCATGTGGTGACTGGAGAGGGTATCTCGGTGGATCCGAGAAAGATCATGGCAGTTGAGGCATGGAGTGCTCCGAGTTCAGTAGCCGAGGTTAGGAGTTTCCTGGGACTAGCAGGTTACTACAGGAGATTTGTTCAGGATTTTTCCCGGATTGCAGAGCCGTTATCCAGGCTGACTCGGAAGGACGTGGAGTTTGTTTGGTCTGAGGAGTGCCAGATCGCCTTTGATGAGCTGAAGAGGAGGTTGACGACAGCTCTAGTGTTGACGTTGCCATCAGGTTCTGGAGGATTCACTATCTATAGTAATGCATCGGGGAAGGGACTGGGTTGTGTATTACAGCAGAATGGGAGGGTGATTGCCTATGCTTCTAGGCAATTACGTCCTCATAAGAAGAACTACCATACCCACGATTTGGAGTTGGCAGCGGTCATCTTTGCTCTGAAGTTGTAGAAATACTATTTATACGGAGAGCGTGTAGAGATCTTCATAGACCATAAGAGCTTGAAGTATGTGTTTACCCAAAAAGAGCTGAATATGAGGCAGAGGAGATGGTTGGAGTTGATGAAAGACTTTGACATATTATTGCAGTACCATCCAGGGAAGGCGAACGTAGTTACGGATGCACTGAGCAGGTATCCGATAGCTATGTGCCTGACTACAGATCGTTATCTTCTGGCAGATCTAGAGAGCTTGGGCATTGAGGTGACAGTGCCTGGAGTTGAGATGCAGATATGGGGACTGCAGATTCAGTCAGAGTTGGTAGCCCGGATGAGAGCTACACAGTTTGAGGATGAGTCCCTGAGGAGCATCGGGGCGCAGGTTCAGATGGGATTATCAGATGACTTCACCATTGTTGATGATGGTTTTTTGCGGCACGGTACCAGGTTGTGTGTGCTGAGTGGGTTGTTGCGCGAGGAGGTTCTTCAGGAGGCGCATCGATCCCAGTATTCTATGCATCCAAGTGCCAACAAGATGTGTAGAGATCTGAGAGAACATGTATGGTGGTACAGGATGAAGCGGGAGGTAGCACGCTTCGTATCCCGATGCTTAGTGTGCCAGCAGGTGAAGGCGGGGAGGCAGAGGCCAGGAGGTTTGCTCCATCCGTTACCCATTCCAGAGTAGAAATGGGAGCATGTGGCCATGGATTTTGTTTCTGGACTTCCCTGTTCTCCAGGCGGAAAGGATGCGATTTGGGTCATCGTGGACAGGTTGACCAAATCGGCCCACTTTCTACCATTCAAAGTGGGTACGTCTACAGAGAGACTCGCAGAGATGTATGTGTGCTAGATAGTCAGACTGCATGGAGTTCCTGTGAGCATAATATCAGATCGGGACAGTCGCTTTACTTCGCATTTCTGGAGGAGTCTGCAGGCTAGCTTGGGCACCCAGCTCAAGTTTAGTACTGCATATCACCCACAGACAGATGGTCAGTCAGAGAGGACCATTCAGACACTTGAGGACATGCTTCGCACTTGTATTTTGGATTTCAGAGGCTCTTAGCAGAATCGCTTGCACTTGGTGGAGTTTGCTTACAACAACAGCTACCAAGCCAGTATCGAGATATCACCTTTTGAGGCATTGTATGGACGAAGGTGTCGCACTACGTTATCATGGGATGATGTAGGCGAGAGAGCTTTGGTTGGCCCGGAGATGGTGGTTGATGCAGCAGAGAAGGTCAAGCTTATTAGAGATAGACTTCGGGTGGCGCAGGACAGACAGCGGCATTGGGCCGATAGCCACCGGAGACCTTTGGAGTTTGAGGTATAGCTTAGAATCTAGATTTTGTTCTTGTGTTTGCTTGTGATTGCTTGTTTTAGACTAAGTGCAGAGACCTTGTTTGTGCTAGGTTGAAGATCTGGTGTTCCTGAGGATTTCTCCGACACGGGGCACTATTCGCTTCGGTGGAGGCGGGAAGCTTAGCCCACATTTCGTCGGACCCTTTCGCATCCTTGAGAGGGTCGGCGCCGTGGCGTATAGGCTTGAGTTGCCGCCTACGCTGGAGGGAGTTCATGATGTGTTCCACGTGTTGCAGTTGAGATGGTATGTGGCGGATCCCAATCACGTATTGGATCACTCAGAGATCGTGGTGGACCCTACTCTTAGCTATCCAGAGCAGCCCGTGGAGATTCTGGATCGGCGGGAGAAGGTGTTGAGGAACCAGACTATTCCCTTGGTTTGCGTCGCGTGGAGGCATCACTCTCCAGGTGAGTCGACCTGTGAGAGGGAGGATGAAATATGCGAGCAATACCCCTATCTCTTCGAGCCCTGAGGTATGGTTCTTTTCCTTGCATTCCTGTCCTAGTTTCGTTTTTTGATTTTGAGGACGAAATTATTTTTAGGAGGGTAGGCTTGTCACTACCCGATTCTAGAAAATAGGGTATTTTTTATTTTTATTTTGGTAAATTGTGAATTGTATTTAATTAATTATATTTATATTTAAATAGTGATTGTATTATTTTTAATTGATTGTTTTAGGGTTTTGGCTAGTCTGGACCCATGTCAGACCCTAGTGGACCCATGTCCGACCCAACCCACACCCCAGTGAGAGTTATTTTTGGGTTTAGAATATTTATTATATTTTTAGTGGGTTAGTTGGAGAGATTTGGAGTTAGTTTGATTGTTTTTGGAACCCGAAACCCAAAACCAAGTGAGAGGGGGGCATTTTGGGCATTTTTAGACTTTGGAAACCTATTTTACTACATGGCTGGCCTTCCCACAGCCCCCAGACCCGCATAACAGCAGCCATCAGCCCCCATTCCTTCCTTCTTCTTCACTTTTTCTTCTTCTCCACTTCATCTTCCTTCCTTCTTCCAAGTAAGTGTTTCTATTTTCTTCCTTCCTTCTTCCATTCCTTCTTCTTTATGTGAACCCGAACCTTACAGCGTTCTATCGTCGATTATGCGGCGTAGGCTGGACGTACCCACGACTCATGCCCGATTTTTCGGGTGCGGGTCGTGACAAAGATGTCCATAAATTTTGTAATCAACGGATGTGGCGGCTCCTGCCCTTCCACCATTGCTCTACAAAAGTCTCCCTCGCTCTACTCCACTGTTCCTCTGACGAACTCAAACTCTAGCTCTCCTAGCATATGAAACAAAACTCTTCCTCCTCGATAATCGATACTAGCATGGTGCCTACTCAACCAATCCATCCTGAGTACTAAGTCGTAGCTTGGAAGTGGCATTACGAATAAACACGCGCTTAATTCTCAGACTCTCAAAGATACTTTCTGATACTTGTAAACATCACTGACCAGGATAATGCCACCCTCGGTCATGATCTTGCAAGTCTTCGCCAACGGTTCAGTCTCCAGATGATACTTTAAAGCAAAAGATACATATACAAAGCTATGTGAAGCACCAGAATCAAATAAAGCATGATCTAGAAAAGAATTAAGATAGACTGAACCTGAGATGACATCACCAACTGGCTCCTCCTTCTCGACGATCAAGGCAAAAGCTTGCCCCTGCTACGCACCTCTCTGTTGTTGGTGGTATTGTACGAACCTCTGCTGCTGTGTTGGCAACGAAAGTTCTTTCTGCTATCCTGCTATGGTCTCATGGGTGCTCTCTATGCCTGGGCCCCATCCTGAGCTAGACAAGATGGAGCCCTAAGATAAGCCCTTAACTTGTGGTTTCATAATCCGCAGAACAAACACTGACCCAATCTCATCTTGTATTCATCCCATCCATGTCCCGAATTCTTGTAGAAAGGTCAAGGAATAGCTGGCTGAGCTGGCCTCTGAATCTGGTGCGCCTGTTGTACTGGTGCTCTAGCTGGTGTGGGGAACTGCTGCCTCGGCTGTTAGAAGTATCTCTGATGCTGCTGCTGAAAGTGAGGCCGCTTTGCTGGGCCCAAACTTCTGCTAGCTCCTGAAGGATCCCCCATCCTTTTGGAGCCAAGCTCCAAATATTCCTCCATCTGATGTGCCCGTACGAGGATCTCCTCAAATATAGTAGTACGATGTCTGCTCGTATGGGATTTGATCTCCCTATTTATACCCTTTTTGAACTTTTGGGCCTTCCCCTGGGGATTCTGCCCTGCCATAAAGCGACCCAATCTACAGAACACTATCACATAGTTATCTACTGTTATGCTACCCTATACGAGGTACTAAAATTGGCTCTCTAGAGAAGTCAGAGCCACGTCTGGAAAAAACTTCTCCTTGAAAAGCTCCTTGAAAGTTTTTCAAGTAAGTCTAGGTGTTGTGATCCTCGGGTCGGTCCAAAACTATGTCAATGCAATGTCATACATCATGCTCTCTATTGCATCTACCTGTAGTCTCTCTCGAATCTGCGCCAGTCGTAGGTTCCTCTCTATGTCTTCGATCGAGTCATCCACAAAAATAATTCCCTCAATTCCCTTAAAATCCTTAGGCCACATCCTCTTGAAGTCAATGATAGTCCCAGACCTCGGCTGGTGCATGGCAGGCTGAGGTGGTGGCACATGTGGCTAGACTGAGGCAACACTCTCTACTACGGCGAGTACAATCTGGTGGGCTTTCTCAATGCCATGCCTCATGACTCAGACTGGCACTATTGTGCCTCCACCTAGGCCCTCTGTTCCTCCATCATCTATTGAAATAGCGCCAACACCTGTGCCAGATCAACTGGTGGTGGTGGTGGTGGTGGTGGTGGTGGTAGATCCTCTAAAGCTATAGGCACTATCCTCTGTGAAGCTGTGAGCACCGTCCTATAGACTAGAGGTGGATCACCCCCAAGAGCTACTACAGTAACGCCCACCTGGACCAGGGAAGCGGCCTTCTGAGTTAGAGTTGATGGAGCAGTGTCTTTGGTGCTCTCCTCTGAGGTGACGAAGTGACCAACCTCGCTGACACTATGCTTGAGCACTGGGATCGCATCTTTGGCGGCATCCTGAAGATAGATTGAACTAAGGAATCAATATTGAGTAAGATATCAAAGAAGGACAGAATTATTCAAGTAAAGGAAGCATTCAAATTGATATGGATAGCAAAACAGATATTTTAGAAATATTTTCTAGTTGTGATTGAGTTTAGTCCCAACCTATATCCTATATCCTAAAGCAGGCTCGTAGCATTACTCTAAGTCTGAGCACTCATACTACTTGTGATCTTTTGACCTGAATGGGCCACCACTAAAAATGTGTCATGACCCGCACCCGGAATGGGAGTCCGAGTACATGAACAACGCCCAGCCTATGCCACAGCATCAGCGGTAGAACATTGTTTGGGTCCACAATACTATCTAAATATCTCATACAATATATGGATATATATATGGTACCTATCATGCCATCTCAACTCCAAATGGAGGAACAAGTATAATAACATAATAAAATATTAATACTCAATCACAATATCAAACTAAGGAAGATAGAGCACGATATGGAATAGAAAGATGGAATAAGAATCACAAATCATCCATAAGTACACACTATGAGTCTAGGCACAAACAATGCCCAAAATAATAATATACATGCCATGAGTCTAAAATAAGACTAATATAATATCTAACATATAAGTCTAAGCCACCTCGGTCACTGGAACTAGGTTCTCCTTCTCTAGGGGAGTAGCCTCTAATATCTCACCGTTCTGCGGCCCGTAGTAAGTGGGACACTGCTCCTCAAGCGAATCATCTAAAAAATATATCCAATCAGGATTGGAGCAAAGTACAAAACTCTGGAAGCAGTTCCAAATACATGGTAGAGCATATATGACAAGTAATAGAAAAGAATACAAGATAGCTAGCAACAAAAATTAGAAATGAACTATAGTAAACTGGTAATGTACTGAAAAGAAAAGGACAGGCAATATAAAATAACTACAAGTAATAGAAATAGATAAAACTAACTAATGTGCATTCGTTATGTGATTGGGTTAGGTTGAACATGAATATAATGTGGTAACTCGATTACACGTGTGATATGTAATCGACATATACACGAATACACTGGGCTTGATCACATAACCAACTCCTACTCCTCCATCCACAACTAATACTCATGGATCCAATCATGACACGTTACGAACTTGAATATAAGCACACTGAACATGAGCATTATATGAACACAAAGTACATGATAATCAATACTCGATACACATGATAAAATATATGTGAAAGAATACCCATTGAATACGGTAGGGGATAACATCCCATAACAGGATTCATTGAGTACCAGTCCGTGTAGCCACTGTGTCAGAATCAAGTAAACAGTTCTAGAATATGTGATATATCCACTATCATAAAATAAAAACTAACAGAGATATGTACTCGCCTCTGGTCCAGAGAAAAGGGTATAATGTCATGACCCGCACCAGGTATAGGGATGCAAGTCGGGAACAACGCCCAGCCTACGCCGTAGCATCGACGGTAGAACGCTGTCTTGGTCAACTATACTATCTAATTATCTCACTATAAAGCATAAACCTCCAATAATATCTCAACTCCAAGAAGAGAGTAATCAACTTAATTCAACACAATACTCAATCACATTTCTATGGCATAAGAAGATATCACAGAAGTCTAACATAACTAAGCAGTTAAAAATATAACAACAACAAATAGAAATAATATCCAAACACAAATATATGCCGGAAATAAATTCGGTACCAAAATGCTAAAGAGAACTAATTATGCTAACTAGTAAATCCGGCTAAATCTTTCGACAGTCACTCCAGAACTAGTGGGTCCAAGTCTGCACCATCTATTGGCTGAGGTCCATAGTATGTCGGACACCAATCTCCCAGATCCTCTGAAAAATATTTTCCAGTCAGGAATGGAGCGAAGTACAACCCAATAGCAGTTCCAATTAATTGACAAAAACTATAAAGCAGTAGAATAGAAGATGCTATCTACGATGAGGATATAACTGATAATCAAGAACAATGAGAGAATAGGCAATACTAATAACAGAATATAATCAATGCGTACAAGAATAAAGGAATGAACTATAATGTCAGAATAGAACAAGGTAATCAATGAACTGAATAATGTAATTTACAATAACTATGTAATTTAAGATACTAACTAAATATGTGATCGGCCTGGGAGATTCAATGATTACACTAAGGAGCTAACTCAACTATACGTGAATTGCATGGTTAGTTAGTAGCCAATGATTATACTACTAGCCGATAGTTTTTTGATCACATATTTAATTGGTATTTCCCCTGCCCCGACTGATATGATAGATCGAATCATGACACGTCACTAGCCAATGTATCCAATGTTTAATCTACAATATTCAATGTTATCCAATACCAACAAGGACAGTATCCGATACCATCTCCATAATCAAGGTAACATCCCATGACTGACGATCCAATAACAATACCAATCCGTGTACCATCGTGTCAAGAATCATAAGTAATATTTCTAAATACTTGAATTATAGTGGTAATCAAATAATGGAAACTATCAGAGAATGTACTCGCCTATGGTCCAGAGCAAATGATGAAAAAATAATGTCTGAACTGGTGTCACAGACCTAAATATGAAATATTGTATTAATACAAGTTTTGGAGAAGAGAAATAAATTAAACTAGTCAATTTCTAGGTCATAAAACTATTTCTAAGTCAAAAGTCAAACTAGGTCAACTCTAAGTCAACTATGGTCAACTATACTCAAATTATGGTCAACTACCTATTTCTAGGTTGCATGAGTCTAACTCAACGATATTGGGCTCACACACTATGAATCTAGGCCATACAAGCTACATCGTAGGATACTAAGATACCGTATCTCAGGATACACAAACAAGGGATAAATATAACACATATGTACATATCAAACAATATTATATATATAAAATCCTAATTACAAATGCTAAATGGATACCTTGGTTTCGAACCAACTTGGTATCGCAATACTAAACCTCTATCTTGATATCAAAACCCAATACCTTGATTATCCTCCAATACCTTGATACTTACCTTGGCATCTCAAGGTAAATTCAAAACCTTATTTATACTAACTACCCAACAATAATTATAAACTACTATGTATTTAATATTTATATAATACTATATACCTTATTTTAGTCACCTTAATACCAACCCATAATTAGTTTATAACTATCATATTACTTATGCCAATACCTACTACTCATACCTTGGTATATCTTGATACTTACCTTGGTATCTCAAGGTAATTGCCAAAATCTCATATATATACTAACTACCCATCAATAATTATATATATCAATCTAATATAACTCTAGTATGTACTAATAGAATAATATTAACTACCAACTACACACTAACTATTAATACATATATACGTACATACATACCTATAAATATATAATATATAAAAAATACTCATAACAATCGATAACTAAAGTATACTAACTATTCTAATAAATTTATATGCTACAACTAAATATATACATATATAGTATACTATAATACAAATAGCAATTATGAACATATTTATATATATATATATTAATTACCATATATATATATATATATATATATATATATATATATATATATAAATACATATATATAACCTACCATATATATTTATACAATATATATTTAAATACATATATATAACCCATAATATATATTTATATAATATATATTTAAATACATATATATAACCCATAATATATATTTATACGATATACATATAAAACTATATATAACTATACATACACTTATACTTAGTAAATTATATAAAATACCACATAGTAACATACACACACACATATAGTAATATGTATATATAACTATACATATATGTATACATATATATAATCATACAATAATATAAATACATAACTATATATAATATAACTATATATATATAACCACATATAAATATATCTACTATACTATATATACATATGCTACCACTTATAAATATATATCTACATACATATGTATATATAAATAATCATATAATAACTATAAATAATCTAATTACTTAATTAAACATATACATATATTATATAAAATATATACATATATTTATATCCCTAACATATATTATAACATATATATTAATGCAAGTAGAAGAAAGCTACATAATATATATTCTATTAATACATATATAATACATAGATCTATGATACAATAAACACTATAATAAATATACATAATACATATATAATATATATATATATATACATACACAATTATAATTTAAAAATTAAAGCACAATTAATTAGATCTACACATAAACACATAATAATTGGAGCGTATCACACCGTATCCCACTAGATCTAGGATACGCATGCGACACGAGTCCACCACACATCCAATTTTACCCCGAAAGACATAAGCAAATCACATATAATATTTATGAACAAAACAAAGTGTCAAATATAGATCTATGTGTCCGTGTCAAAATACGACATGTACAAAGTCCCGTGTCGGAGGAAAAACCCCCAAAACAATACGTATCACCAAATTGTTGGGATACGACCTACACGTACCCAATTATGGACACGATACTAGTCTCAAACACATAAATATATGCTAAATTTATCTATAGGATCAATTGACACACACAACAAAAATTATTTTCGGAATTCCCCCAAAATTGACACAAAAAGTACCATAACTTTCTCCATAGGTCTCCTATGAACACAAAACCAAATCCTATGGGTAGTACATATATATGGGTTGATTATTCATGATTAAATCTCAGATTTAGAAGCTATTTTAAGGGCAAAAACTGAATTGTACCTATTGGGAGATGGATTCCCAATAAAACCTCTAAAATTAGTGAAATTGGCCTCCAACTTGTAGATCCTTGCTCCTCTTTGTAGATCCTTGCTTTCTCCTTCTAGATCCTTGCTCTTCTAGTCTCCAATAGTGATTTGGGAAGTAATTGGGTGGAAATTTGGTAGGAATTTGATGAAATTTGGTTGAGGGAAATTCTAGATCTAGATTTGGAATAAAAAATGAAGAGAGAGAAAGTTTTCATCCCCTTTATATAGGCCTCACTTGCCCCCTCCCTCAAGCTACTATGTAAAGTCTAAAATACCCTTTGGGGCCTCTCATGAAGAAATTAATTAAGGAGGGAAGCTTCTAGTCCAATGGTTTAATTAATTTAATTATCCTCCTAATTAATGGGCTTTCTGTTGGGCTCAATTCTAACAATTAAAACATGTTGGTCCATGAGTCTAAACTAAACTAGTTAGGTCCACTAACACAAGTCCAAAAAAATAAATCTATCATGCTAATAATAAATAAATAATATAATAAATAAATTTTTAACATGCACAATATTTAATTAATTATAAAATGACCAAAATACCCTTTTCTAGAAAATACGGTAGTGACATATAACTTGGTGTCCGAGCTGGTGTCACATAATCCTAGATAGAAAATATCATGTCAAATGGTGTATAAAGTGATAAAATGATAAAATAAGCTAAAATATGATGTTCTAGGTCCACACTAAGTCATACACCAATTTCTAGGTCCAAGCTAAGGTTGTTAGTCTATATTAGCTAATACTTAGCTAATACTAGTTCATATTAGCTATAATAGGTACTACTAGTATTTTACCTACTAAAATAGGACACCATATCTCAAATATTATACTAAATCTCTTTTAGCCAATATCTTATAGTATCTATCAAATAACTTATTATCTAATAGTAATAGCTTGTATCTATGATATTACCTTAGCATATGTAAATACGTTACCCAACACAGCTCACAGTCCCATACCCTTTATTCCATGCACATAGGCACACACACTTAACCCTCTCTTACCTACTGCTAACCTCTACACACAATTGAACACTAGACACACTAATACTCCTCATTGAATATCTGTTACCTCTCCTTCTAACTAATGAACATCCAAGCCCATGTTCACAGTTGCACACTGCACAATACCCTTACACTTGTCACATGTTTTGATACTTAACTGATACCTACCTGGGAACACTACTGCACTGATGTGCACATGACTAATTTCTCCTAGCTCTCTAACCACTACACCTTACTCCTAGCCACTGATACCCAAGTACACCATATACACTAACTCACTCTCTAACTGATACTAACACCAATACTAATACAAAGTATCAGTTTTCTCCACCTAGATAACACACACACTGACTTCGCAAATCTGGTTACTGCTACTGCTGTATACCACTGCTTCCAGGTAATACCCTCCCCCTTTACTTGACTGTCAAGCCAACCTTATTAAAGAGGCAAATGAACTGCTACTTGCAGTTCTAAGACCATACTTCATTCCTGCACATGCTAACACTAACATCAATAGCAATCCAATGTTTGATGCCAACAGTGAACCCTCAACTTATTGCTACTGGTGTTACTTCATCTTGTGTTGCCCAGATTTGCATTCTTATACTTAGTTAACTCACACAGTCATCTTACCTATAAATGTAAATCGGGTATCAAACCTGAGTTTCCATACTCAACTAATCACTCTCCTTTACTGTCAGTTAACATCACTTTCTAACACATAGAAAATATTAATTATATCACAACAACACACAATCACCATTGTCACTTCACCTCACGAAGCCACAACCACACACACACAGTTAACTGAATCAAACCAATATAATTGCCTAAAAACCAATCACTCACACGCTGCTACTACCTTTCACAGTATACTAAGCACACTGCTACTGAGTTAGCTAACCTAAATGCTTACATCACCCCCACCCAATACCCTTCTACTGCCCTTTAGCAGTATTCCCAATAAATTGCACTGCTAACTCAAACCCGACTCCCCAACTGGACCTACATACCCCCACAGACACTGATTTATACAGATATCTCACGGATATCATTCACTCCTTCCAGATTTACCTTACACACTTACAATCTATATCAATTCTAGTATGTATGTGAACTGTAAAATTTCAGACATATATATAAGTATTGGCAATAAACATATAAATATGCACCATGCTATTTTTCGTCTATCAAACATCTTAAGCACACTATCAAGATACTTATAATGTGTCATGATACTCTACTCAACCAAGTACTAAACCCCCAATAACTAACTAATACCAATAATATATATCCATCACACATAATAATAACTAATGCAACTAATTACAATAGGAATTGAAAAAAGATTACATGAATCACCCAAAATGAATCTCGTACCATAGCGTATCCCAAAATACCATGATACGGCCAACTCGTATCCATTTATAGACACATATCTAGCCTCACACCACCAATCTAAGTCTAATTAGATCTAATTGGTCTCATGACACACACTTGATGCATCAATCTCGTAATTCCTCCTAATTGGGCACAAAAACCTATGTAGAGGTCATAATACATATCCAATTAGCCTAGAACTTATTTCTATAGGTTGTCATATGCCATGGGAGGGTTCCTAATGGTCAAATACATGATTTGGAACCTATAATAAAGTTGAATTCAGAATTTTACCTATTGGGAGATGGATTCTCAATGAATTATTCCTACGAACACGATCCGGACACAATCTCCTTGCCAAAGCTCCTTCTCCTAGTGCTCCTTACAACTCCAAGCTCTAATGCTCCTTGAGTGATAATAATGAGAGAGAATGTGAATGAATTGATAGGGATTGATAGAGGGAAAAAGTGAATTAGGGATCTAGGAATTTGGAGATCTAGAATTGAGTGGAAATATAGAGAAGAGAGAGAATAGCCTCTTTATAGTGGCCGGCCCCTTTTCCCCTCTCCAAGTCACCAATAAATATCTAATTTGCCCCTACATGAAGAATTATGGAAATAATTAAGGATGGCTATTTTAGGAAGTTTTTACACTAATTCAAATTATTCTAATCCTCCTAATTAATTATAGCAAATGAGCCTAGTCTATGTTGGGCTCAATAAATTGTCATGATAAGTCTAATTGGGTTTACTAGTATCAAGTCTAAATAATAGGCTAGCCCACTACTATAAATAAATAATACAAAGCACCAAATAATTCTATAACACACTAAGTAGTATTTAATTCCTAAAAATAAAATAATTATATCAAATTACTAAGTTACCCCTATTTGTAAAAGTGAGGGTGACATCAGGAACATCTTTTGGGAAGATTCGTAAGTTTTATAAGAATCTTTGCCAGGCCTGGTACCAATCATGGCATCTTCTTCGGGCATTAGAGATAGAATTACCATGTTACAGGACTTGAGTTTCTTTTTATCATGCCTCTTCTTGGAGTGAGTTTGTGAGCTAGTCTCGTCGTAGCCCAATCCACTATGGGATTTGGTGGACTATCCTCAGAGTTGTAGAGGAATATGTTGTCCCTTTCCAAAGTTTAAACCTTCAGCTTTCTGGAAATTATACCACATGTTTTGCATTAAGCGTAAAGATTGCTGGTTGTATCGATAAAATTAGGGACGATCCTCCTCAAGCATATGAGTTGAGGTCGATGATGTAATAGATGCAGAAGGAGAAGGAAGAATTTGTTTAGGAACACCTTCATAAGCACTGAAGATTTATTGTTCCTTGTATAACGGAACACTGCCAATCATGGACATTGTCGGTGCGTCAAGCGAAACTTGCGAGCAGAACTTGGTGGGACAATATTCAGATTTTGAAATCTGATCTTGAGAGATACATCTTCCTGATTTTGGTCCTGATCTCCTTCTGAATGAGGATCCAAAGAAATCATATTGCATGATTTATATTTCTAACCCTTCTTGAATTTTGAATTAGAAGATACTGCTCCCTGGTTTCAATCTGGCTGCAGGTCGGGATGAATCCATATAATCTCGCCTTGATCTGTGGTAAGAGTCACCAATTCTTCTGTTTGACTTCTAGGAGGAGAAAGATTTACCACTTTCATCATAGCTCGAGGTATTGGAACGACGTCGTTTGGGACTTCTTGTGCTGGAAAGTCGCCGAATTGAAGACACACCATATTCGTAGTGACTGTCTTCTCTTCATTATGAAGGGTAATAGCTTTAGCATCTATCAACTGTTGTATCTTCTTTTTCAAGACATAACAAGCCTTGGTAGGGTGATGTATATATCGGTGGCAAAAGAAGTATTTTGGGTCGTCTGTTTTACCAGCCCCATTTGGTCGCTTAATGTTAGGCAACTGCAACTTGTTGCTTTTTATCAAGCATTCAAAAATGATATGGATATCGCTCTCGTCAAAGGAATATTTTTCCTTAAGCCTAGAAGACTCTGGAGGATTTTGTGCTCGAGAAAAGGTGGGTCACTTTGACAAGTTTATCGCCAATGCCTCATTTTCTTTGTTGTTATGATTATTTGCACTATTAGAGGGGCGCTTCCCTTCAGCATTGGTCATTTATAACCCCAAATTATGTGCCATCTTCGCGTTAGCTTTAGCAGCTTCGGCTCCGATGATAAATGTCGTCCAATCTTAAAATTAAGTTGGACCCATCCAGAGCCCTATTATAGGCAGTAGGTTCTTTTTGCAAGTATCAATAAATGTGGAGTCTGGAATACCATGTTGTAACTTCAGAGTTGCCTTCCTGAAATGCTCAAAGAATTCACGATCAGATTTTTTCTCCTTCTATTTGATATCGATGAGTGAAGACATTGTCATATCCATGCCTCCCTCGTAGAATCGTGAGAGAAAAAGATACTTCATGTCATCAAACGAGGATATGCAGTTATCAAGTAAACTATGATACCAATCATAGGATATATCGGCCATACATCCCACAAACAATCTGGTAAGAAGAGAATCCTTTTTCTACAGACGAGCCATCATGATATTGAAGTAATTGATATATTGGCTCAGTGACGTCCTTCCTTTAAATAAGACTATCAATTGGGGTTTGTATTTAGGAGGGAATAGAATATTATTCCAATGCGAAGGATAAGGCTGTTTCACCCCCAGCTTGCAGAGTTGGTCTTTTTTCTTTAAAATATTGACCTGTGTACGCAACTCTCGGATAGCTTTGAAAGGATCTTTGGTTTGGAGTGGTGCGACAGACTGATAAGATCCTGGTTGAACAGGTATCATCACAGGTGGAGATTCACCCCCAATATTGAGAAGATTAAGAGTTGGCGTTGCTGACTCTTGGTTTATGACCGCTTTTGGATTTGTGTTATCCTGCAGAGGTGATATTCCAGGAGTAGGTTGTGCAGGTATTAATGAAGCCACTTGGATAGGTACTGGTGAAGCAAAATGTTGGACTGTCATCATTTGATGCATATTTTGTATCATGGTATGCATGTCCCTGGGAGTGGCCTCTAATGAGTTGAGGTACTGTTCGGTGGCTTCTGATGGAGAAGTATCTTATTCATTATCAACGGTGTAAACGCTAACATCCCTATGTACGACAGTGAGATTAGTAGAAAGAACCGTGTAGTTGGAGTCTACACTGTCATTTTCAGAATCAAGGGGATTGCTACCCCAGCCTCGGATTCTGAGGAATGGGGATTCTCGTGACGAACGAGCTCCCGTCTTCGAGAACAAGTACTTTAGTATACTCCTTCAAAGGAGTCAACGAGTTGATCAAATCTCCTCTGGCTGGATGTTCTTGAAGAACTTCGTCTTGATTGTCTCCTACCATGGGGAAGATGTGAAGCCATGTATGCTGAAGCAAAGAACGGTTCATCGTCATGCTCCTAGTTGTCAATTTGCTTTGTATGTCAAAGTTTAGGAGACATAGTGTAAGTTAATTGGTCAAACACAGACCTCTTTGCTGAGGCACAGCAATATTCGATTACAACTCTATAATAATTGTAATGACGTTCATTACGAAACACCGTTATAATGTCAGACTCTGCCAAAAATGTGCATAAAAGATTTAATGTATCTTATGTAAAGAGGCAGAGTCTTCCATTTTTCTGCTCTTCTCCTCTCTCTTTCGATTTATGTGATCATATTATACAAAAGAGTAAAGAGAGGGACCCTTCTGATATTACAAAGGTGTTTCCTAATGAATGTCGCTGTAATTATCATGGAGTTATAATCGAATATTGTTGTACATCAGCAAAGAGGTCTATTTTTGACCGATTAACTTACACTATGTCTCCTAAACCTCGACATCCAAAGCAAGTTGACAACTAGGAGCATGATGACGAACCATTTTTTGCTTCAGCATACATGGCTTCGTATCTTTCCCGTAGTAGGAGACAATCAAGACGAAGTTCTTCAAGAACACCTAGCCAGAGGATATTTGACCAACTCGTCGACTCCTTTGAGGGAGTATACCAAAACACTCGTTCTCGAAGACGGGAGCTCGTTCATCACGAGAATCCCCATTCCTCAGAATCCAAGGCTGGGGGTAGCAATCCCCTCGATTCTGAAATTGATAGTGTAGACTCCAACTACACAGTTTTTTCTACTAATACCTTTGTCGTACACAGAGATGTTAGTGTTTACATTATCGGTGATGAACAAGTCGCTTCTCCATCAGAAGCCACCAAAAAATACCTTAACTCATTAGAGGTCGCTCTCAAGGACATGCACACCATGATGCAAAATATGCATCAAATTATGATAGCCCATTATTCTGCTATACCAGTACCTGTCTAAGTGGCTTCATTCATACCTTCATAGCCTACTCCTCGAATAACACCTCTGCAGGATAACACAAATCTTGAAGCGGTCATAAATCAAGAGTCAGCAGTGCCAACTCTTAATCCTCTCAATATTCGGGGTGGATCTCCCCAGGTGATAATACCGGTTAACCAGGATCTTATCAGTCTATCGCACCACTCTGAACCTATGATACTCTCGAAGCTATCCGAGAGTTGTGTGCACAGGTTGATGTTTTAAAGAACAAAGACCAACTTCGATGGCTGGAGGTAAAATAGCCTTATCCTCCATATTAGGATAATATTTTATTCCCTCCTAAGTACAAATCATGATCGATAGTCTTGTTTGAAGGCAGGACATCACCGAGCCAATATATCAATTACTTCAATATAATAATGGAACATTTACAGAAAGAGGATGCTCTCCTTACCAGATTGTTCATGGGATGCTTGGCCGACATAGCCTACGATTGGTATAGTAGTTTATCTGATAATTATATATCCTCGTTTGATGACATGAAGTATCTTTTTCTCTCACGATTCTACGAGGAAGGCATGGATATAAAGATATTTTTACTCATCAATATCAAATAGAAAGAGAAAGAATCTGCCCATAAATTTATTGAGCATTTCAGGCAGGCAATTCTGAAGTTACCCCCCGATATTTTAGACTCCGCATTCATTGATACTTGCAAAAAAACTGACCTACAGACCTACCTACACCTAGACAGAGAGGAGCACACACAGACAGATAGAGAGAAAGGAGCTAGAATTAATTCTGGGAAAGTATAGCTGTAGAAATCTGATATGTGGACGATCACTTTACTCCTTGGACCACTCGATGACGAAAAAATGCACACGCTAACAAAGAACTGCACACGAAGACGAAAAAATATAGGGAATGATGTGAACAACTTGGAGAGTTGAACAATAAGAAGCTTTGGCAAAAATGGCATGAGAAGTTTCTATTTCTCTCACTCTATTCTTTAATTTCAAAGACTGGAAAATTCTAGCCCCTTTCTCTCTATCTGTCTGTGTATGCTCCTCTTTGTCTAGGTATAGGCAGGTAGGTAAGTTAGTAGGTCCCGATAATGTTTATACAGAACCTGTATTTATAGAGTTTAGAAATGATTATGAGAGTGTGCGTGCACTTTGAACAGTCAATACTATTTTACCATTGTGCGCGCACTTTTGGTGGACTAACACCCCACGTTCTGAATGAATAGGTGCATAACTTACTGTCTGCTTGACACGTAGCTTCGTATAAGAGGAAACCATAGGTGGTAGGGACAATTATTTGTATACTTTTTACGAGAAGTACGACATGTAAGACACGCATCATAACTACTTATTTTCGGTTAGGATAATATGCGCACTTTAGAAGTCGTCTGGAGACTGGCGCATTTTTTGTAAGATTGGAATTGTGACACATTTTTGAAGCAGTTGGCACTACGGCACATTTTTGAAGGTATTGGAACTACGGTAAATTTTTGAAGCAGTTGGCACTTTGGCACATTTTTTAAGATATTGGTACTACGGCGCATTTTTTAAGGTATTAGTACTATAGTGCATTTTTTTAGCAGTTGGCACTACGGTGCATTTTTGAAGGTATTGGCACTACAGCACATTTTTAAAGAAGTTGGCACAACGACGCACTTTTGAAAAAGTTGGCACAGCGGTTGGGTCACTAAATGATAACCTGGGTCTGCGTGCAGCAGCACAACTGTAATGATGACTTTTGACTCTTCAGTTTCTACATCTGTCAGCTGTCAGTCTGCTGCATTAAATGCTGAGAGAGGGAAGATAGTTTATGCGCTAGCTTTTATAACTCTAAGAAAGTGTGCCACTTTTCAGTTCTCTGAATATTGTGCCATCCTCTAAAATTAATAGAAAGTGTGCCAAAGTGTTAAGTATTAAGAAAGTACACGTATTTCTTCTGAAACAAGTAGAAAGTGCGTCATTTTTCTACTGTTGGATTTATTTGTAGAAAATGGTGCCATCTTTCTGAGGAGCACTTTTTATGCTTCTACACCTGGCTCAGATGCTACAGGAGTTGTGGGCATGGTAACTGAAGGTATACTATCATTTGGGGCTGCATCATAGTCTCGCAGGTAGGTCTTCTATGACCTAGTTACCCCAGCTCGGGCTTTTCAGTCGATGGAGAGACCGTGTGACGAGAGTTGATCTTCTTTTCTTTAGATTTGGTAGCAAGAGGTACCGCTTGCTGTATCAGATCCAGGACAAGGTCTGGTGAACCCACATGACTTTGTCTCATAGAGTTGTGAGTGGTACCAGCCCATCTTCTTGGGCTGGAGGGAGTATAATAACCTCCATCGTTGTCCTAGGTATCGTAACAACGACGTCTTGGGCTTATATTGCTGGGAAGTTGCTGAATTGGACGGAGACCATGTTTGTTGTGACTGTTTTGTCTTCAAAGTCTAAAGTGAGAGATTTAGAGTCTAGCAGTCGTTGGATATGCCTCTTTATCACGTAGCAATCTCGTGGTTGATGATGTATGTTGTTTGTGGTATTAAACGAAAGAATGAAAATGTATTCAAGATGGGGTTTACACGAAACCCGCCTTCTTTGGTTTACAAACAAACTTGTATAATTTGATCCTATACGAGGACATGGGAGTACAATTTATTTAATCTGGGTAAATATTGCTATAGGTGTCTGATCTGCAGTCGATCACTTTAGCCCTTGGACCACACGATGTTGAAGAAGTGTCGTGGAAGACAGGTAGCAGCTTCGAAGGTTACAAAAGAAGGTAGATGCACGATGCCAAAGTCGTCGATCCCTACTCTTTTGCCTGAGCTCCGGATTCTCTCTCTCTCTCTCTCTCTCTCTCTCTCTCTCTCTCTCTTGACCTCTGGTTCGATCTTTCTTGGAAGTTCGACCTTGGATCTGATATTGGTTTTCTTGACCAATTCCTCCCTTGTAATTTGTCGACCTTGTTCCTCATTGATAGAGGTCTCTATTTATAGAGTTTTAGTGACAGTGACCACTCCGTCGGTGTAGAAACCGAGGAGTAAAAAGTACAGCACCCTTTTACACAACGGTTAAAATAACAAATGCCTGCTTATAGATGATCCTTTGAATGAGCGTGTGACGCGGGTCCAACTAAGGGACAAAACGCGTATAATCGCTATGAAGATCACGGCGTAGAAGCCACGTAGGTAGGTATCCCTTGTGTAGAAGAGGTGGGCGTAGAAGCCAATGTCTGTCACTATGGCGTAGAAGCCAAGTAGGCATAGAAGCGGAAATAGGCGTAGAAGCCGAGTGGTCATAGAGGCCGAGTGGGCGTAGAAGCCGAGTGAGCACCGAAGCTAAATGGGCGTAGAAGTCGCTGCGTACCATGCCAGAGTACTGATGTGGACGTCTTAGCCGGAATTATGGCTTTTAAAGATATAATCAAATCTCTTGCATTAAATGCAGAGATTTGCCACCATCCTGTGCATTAAATGCGGAGGCATGTTTTTGAAGGTCTGCAGCCCTTCTGTGCATCAGTCGCAGAGACGTGCCTCAAGAAACTATCACCGCTCTGTGCATTAGACGTAGAGACGTGCCTCGAGCAACTGTCATCGCTCTGTGCATTGAACGTAGAGACGTGCCTCGAGCCCCGTACGGAGTGCAGCTTTTGATGGGGCAGGCGGTTTGTCTACTGCAGAGCGTAAACAGCTCATGTCTGCCTGTGTGAAACAAGGCAGCGTATCCCTTCGTGCACGTAAAAGCAGTTTACGCAAAGGAGATGGCGGTAAATGATAGCCTGGGTTGCAGTGCTGTGCCATCATTATAACCGTCGTCTGGGTAGCCGTGCAGTATCCCTTTGTCAGAAGTCCAGACGTCAGGTTCATTGCAGGATCTGACAGGTTCATTGCAGGATCTGACAGGTTCATTACAGGATCTGACAGGTTCACTTCGAAGAATACGAAGCGTCTCTCGTACAGTTCAATGCTGCATTTGAAAGAGGATAGGTTTTATGCCCAGGAGTCGATGAAGCACCCTGTTTACGCTGAAGCGGCTTGGACGTACTGCCTTACGCGGATGGTCCTTTGAGCTTATATTTCACGCTGTGTTTAGCGAAAAAAGCTCTGTTGCACGCTTGATGGCTCTGAAGGCCTCTGTTTACGCTGCTCTGTATCAATATGCTGTGTATAGCCATCCGACGTATTTTTCATGCTTCTACAAGACCCCCTTCAAAGCTTTCAAATTCCTCAGAATTTGGAACGCTTTGAATAAAGCATGAACCGCTCCTCGTAACTCGAAACGTTTCTGAGTGGAGCGTTGAAACGGTCGATGCTGACTTTATGGCAGATTTATTGGGGACCGGTGTGACCTCTTTTGCCTATAAAAAGGCTGAGGGTTTAACCTGTTCTCCCCACATTTCCATCACCACGCAGAGATGATCGCCGGAGTTCGTCGGGCCGACCTGAGAAAGAAGGAGATCATGTTCTTCCAGCATGTAAGGGGCTAAAAAAGACGGCATCTTCGAGCAAGTGTCCACTGCAATGATGGATCATGGAAGGATATCTTAGCCTCCCTTGCTCGGGATAATCAGCAACTTTGTATAGTGGTTCTTCGGGAGAGAGGAAGAATCATATTTGACCATACTGCTTGCAAGTAGCGTCTTCTCCCGTTACCGGTGGACGAGGGCAGGCAAAACTGGCTGCTGTCCAGGATTGAGTTGGATGGAATATATCAACTCAATCGGCCACGGTGCACGGAGCATGGGATCTGCATAATTTATGCAAGCCCCAACTCTGTATTCTCCCGCTGTTGATCATTGCCATGTCAGTCAGTTCCTGGAACTGGCTGACTGCTGGAGAAGATGGATAAAGAATTGAAGCCTTTTGAGAACCTGTCAGAACAGCTTCTGGGCGATCTTCAGACGACGATGGGGAAATCCTTTGTAGACGGAGTTTCCCTCATATGTAGTCATGAAAATGAAGAAAGAAAACCCTTGTAGACTGGATTTCCCTCATATGTAATCATGACTTTAATCTTTAATAAAATTGTCTTCTTCTCCGTATATGATCGTTTTGCCATACGTTGCTGTGAAGTCTGAATATGTATAGCTTCGACACGTCCGATTCTTTACGCCGACTCTGTTTAGAAAGAGTGCTAGGTCCTGTCTTTTACGCATAGTGAATAGTCCATAGAACGCTGTTGAGCATTTTGAACATTTAGAACTGTCCTGCTGCTAGGACTGAGGAACCGCGTAGAGCTCTGAACTATTGTTCTTACTTCTGATGAACAAAATTTTTGTTCAGACTTCGTCTTCAAGAATGGCTTCTCGAAAATCCCTTGGAACAGGGTCGAGGAATGGCCGTTAAACTGATTTGCCATCATGATAGATGAGATATTCAGACTGGAGTCTGGATGAACTTCGAATCGACCCATGAAGAAGAGTAATTTTTTAATGTAGAACTCTATATGCTTAGGGTACTTGGGACATCTTGAGGTCAAGAACGAGTATCTTTTGTGTGAACTTTTTGCAATTGACCACTTTGAGGACCGTTCAGATGTACGCATAATCTGGCCGGCGTATCTTTCAGATGTGCGGGAAGTCATGGAGCGTGAAATCATTAGTCTGTAGCCTCTGAGCATAAACTAAACACCATCGAGCGTGAAATCATAGACTTGTGGTTCCTGAGCGTGAAGTCGTAGGTTTGTAGCCTCTCGAGCATAAAAGCTACTGAGCACAAAGGCATCTGGGCGTAAAACTCGACTTGTAGTCGTCGAACGTAAAGTCATAGATTTGTAGCTGTCGAGCGTAGAAAGCTCCTTAGCGTAGAACTGTAGATTTATAGCTTCTGAAAAGAAAATTCCTCCGAGCGTGAAGTTGCGGATCTGTTGCTTCTGAGCGTAAACTAAGCACCACCGAGCGTGAGATCATCGATTTGGTATCTGCTGAGCGTAAAGTCGTAGGTTTGTGGCCTCTCGAGCATAAAAGCTACCGAGCACAAAGGCATCCGGGCGTAAAACCATAGACTTATAGCTTGCGAACGTAAAACCGTAGATCTGCTGCTGTCGAGCGTAGAAAGTTCCTTAGCGTAGGAACCGCTGGCCTGCTTTGCGCAAAAAAAAATTTTGAATTCGCTGACTGTCTGCCTTCTCTGAATAATAGGCTGACGTAGGACCCAATCATAACCGAATATTAATTAGGAGATTTGGTTCGGGTTTCGAGGAGTCCGTCCGAGGATTCAAGGAGTCGACCCGAACTCTATATATATCCCAAGTTTTTGAGAAAAAAACTTTTCATCCGTCTTCTGCGAAAGAGAGCCTTTGACTGTGTGAGTTTTTCCTCTCGTTCTTTCTCCGAGCACTCCGAGTTTTCAGAAATGGCGCCGAAACAAATCCTCTCCACTAAGGGAAAGAGTATAGGTTCTTCTTCTCGTTCTTCTGCTCCAGTGAGAGAGTCTTCAGTCGGGCAAGGTGAACTTTCTTCTGAGCGAAGTATCCCGCCGACGAGTAGCGCACCCGGCCTTAGAGGTAGAGCCTTTGGGATGACAAAGAATGACAAAAAATCCTTCGCACACGTTGAACGTGACCGCGCTAGGTCATCTTCTGTGCTGATAGCCTCTTTGAGGAAGATGACGCACGGAGACGTTTTCATCTTTTACGTCTACATTTCTAATGTGCTAGCGTAAAAACTCCATGTTTTCGCAGTTTTGAGCGTAAAAGCTCTGACTGCCGAAAACTTGGTGTAGTATACTATAAAATTTTAGTTTTACGCTTGTGGATGGGACCTCCGGCGTAATATGACCAAATTTTGTACAGTTTTTGCGTAAAGCACAGACTGTCGTTTCTTGGTCTTTATGTTGCAAGATTTATAATGACGTGTTTTCCTTGCACTTTTGCAGTTAATTTGCATGAGTCTCCACTGGCCGAGGTGATGGGTTCCGCTGCTGGGATGCTGCACTCAAACTATCTGGAGGATCTGTCCCACGTGACATTTCCTATCACCGGACCCCAATATCCTGAAGGAAGGGAGATCTTGATATCGGCTCAGGGCGAGTGGACGTTGCTGAACATGATTAACGGAGAGCCCCTGACGTACATAGACGGGGACCAGTACATCAAGCCGGCTTTTCTCTTTGGGGACATGATTGACAAACAGTCCCAGACGAAGCCCAAGAGAGAACCCTGGGTTTTCTCCGCCGAGAGTGCGGTCTTGTATCTGCTAACGATGCCGAGAGATTATCCCATCTCGGCTTTCTCCCATGCTACACACCCCAGGAGGATGTCGTGGACGCTGACTCCCGATCTTCACGGCAAGCCGGGGAAGATCTTTCATCTGAAAGGAGCTTACCAAGGATCGTTTGTTAGCCGCCCTTCCGGCGTTGTGATGATGTTCAGGGGACTGTGCCCGGGCAGCATCCCGAGTGAAGACAGTTCAGTGATCTAGCCGGTCTAATTGCCGACTTTCTGCAACAACTTCATAGGGCGAGGGGGGGTATACCCCAAGGAGAATCCTCGGTGCAATGGGTGGATCACCCCAACAAACCTCCGATGGGCTTGCCTAGTTGACTGGGCCTTGAAGCATTTTTGGAGAGAGCTGGAGGGCATTGGACTGTATGCTGCTGTGAGTGCGACGAGTGTTGGGTTGTCTCCCAACCCTAACCTATTTCTGGCACTGATGGAGCGATACATTTCACTCACTGGGACCTTCGCCAGTCCACTGGGGGAGTTGGGGTTGGCCCTCCATAAGATGGCAGTGATCTCGAGACTGCCGATGGGGGATACCCCATATGAAGAGTATGTTCCCACCAACCGGGAGTTGGAGGACTCGGACCCTCGGGTTGTGGAGGTATATCAGGACCTGATGTGCTACTACTTCGCGTGTACCGCTATTTATGATGAGCCTTCTGATTTGGCTCACACCACTAAGTGGATGTCCTACCTTTTCTTCTACCGGGCTAGGGCCGCCAAGTCGAAGAAAGTTTTGGGGGGCAAGAATGAGCCCGTGAACTATTTGGGCGTGCTCAGTGCCCAGGTCATCGAGGATCTTATGGAGGACGCAAAAGCTCCAGATCAGATTCTCAATGACGGGGTAGGAAAGTATTCTGAAGGCACTAAGGCCTACAGTTACTTGAGGCACTGCCGCAAGCCTCTGTCTAAGGAAGCCCGGCTGGCTAGCTTTCTCTCCATATGGCTGCGTCGAGTAGTGATGCCTGGTATTAAGTCTGCGAACCGCATTCACCGAAACATCCTGTGACCTGCCGTGCGTCTGGTGTTTGGGGCAAGACTGGACTTGCTCCCTGCCATGGTGTGCCGTATACAGGCTGGTTTGAGAGCCATGACTGATGGACTGCTCGTCGATGAAGCTCGACGTGATAGCTTTCCCCGGGTAGAGTTACCATACATGTACTTGATGGAATGGTTAATTCTCCACAATCCCCGGGTGATGTCTCCCGGCCCTGGTAGTAGCTCGGGGGGTAGTTTCTTGCTGAACTACAAGGACTCTCCCTGGAACATGAACATAGTTTTAGACTGTCGGCTGGTGCTGAGCCTCAGTCACGACTGGAAGCTCCTCTGCACTGTCCCCTCTATACACCGCAATCAGTCGGGGATTAGGCTTAAGGATTTAGGTGGAGAGAAGACCAATCTTTCTCCGGAAGCTTTTAATTGGTTGGTCTGCATCAGACCCTCCCATTTGCTGTACAGGAGCGAAGATCATTGCTTCTTCGAGCCCTACTTGCCTAGTCGGTTTGCCAGACAGTTTGGGTACGATCAGTAGCACGTGGGCAATGTCGTCACCAGCTTCAGGTCTAGGGGCGGACTCATTGATGGAGCCAGAGGATGGCGATATTTTATCATGGGTTGCACGGGAGCAATCTTTATCATGTCGGTCGTCACACTCTCCACGGAGCTGCACATCCTCTATTCGTATGCCCAGTTCTACGTGGCGATCAACACCTTCCATCACGATTTTGACATGCATGGAAGCTTTAGGGTGCCTTCTTCCAAGCTTGGGGGAACAGTCGAAGTCCCCTCGGTTTTTTCTTACGAGGGTGAGGAGTCCGTCACTCCGGATGAGCCTCTAGTGTCGGTGCCGAGGTATGAAGTGCCTCTTCCTGCGGGGGCTTTGGCAGTCTCTGGGAAGCGAAGGGCTCCTGCTTCGAAGCAGACTTCTCTTCATAAGAGGAGGAAGGAGACGGTTGCTCGTCCTCTCCGCATTCTTGGTATTGAGGCTCCTAGAGAGGATCATGCTGTCTCCCCTGTTGGGGATGTCTCTTTGATTGGAGGTTCCTCGTCTTTCGGAGAGGGACCCTCAGTTTCGGCTGGCGGTGCCGGAGAACTCCTGCTTGAGGCTGCCGTTGCTGCCACCGCCTTCGGTAGTGGAACGAAATCGCCTGGCGAGATTCCAGCTGACGAACCTCGACTGCATCTTGGTGAAGGCTCGGTAGAGCACCTGGCGATGTCGGTGGGCCCACCCCCTTCTCCAGGTATGACAGTTCGCATTGCGTTATTAAGGCATAATTTAGCTACATCGGCTGCAGATGCGACATATATACCGTTGGCTACGGATAAATATCATCTTTATGTCTCCTCTTAGAAAGATTACCATCATATTGATATCAACTTTCTTGTCCTCTTCTCAGGGGACGGCGTCCACGGGGAGTATAGCGTTGAAGCGCCTTCTGGCTCTGCTCGGGCTTCTGGCGATGATACGGAGGCGCCCGACTTCGAGGAGGAAATATCTTCGGGGGCCAGCTCGCCCGGAGTGGTTTCGTCATATCAAGAGGAGGACGAACCCGTTATCGTGACTTCGCCTCTCGCGAGTATGCCGATGACTTCGACCGTCGTTGTCGCACCTTCTTCGGTCGCACCACCCGTCGATGCGGCGGCTGTGGCCACCTCGTCTGCAATCATTCCTGGAGGGGACTTGCCAATATCGCGGCCACTCCTGGCTTCCAATCGGATCTAGTTGCGCTGACCGAGCAATATACCAGCCTCTTTTATACCAGTTTGAAAACGCTGATATCAATGGTGTTGGCGAAGAATCTAGACTTCGAGCGTCTGAAGAAGGCTTCTCAGTTTTCGATCGGGGCGGTCAGGGAGTTCGGCAATTCTGGGGTAGCTGACGCCCTGGAGGCGATGGTTAATGGTTTGGAGCAACCTATTAACGAATACTTGCAGCTGGCTCGGGGCAGCCTTGAAGCTGAGGTCCAGGCCAGATACGACCTCATGACTACGCGGCTTACTAAACAGCTGGAAAGCCTAGATAACTCCATCAAAGCACATAAGCTGGAGATGGATGAAAGAAAAGCTGTCGTGGAGGAGGCTCTTGCTCTTCAGACGAAGTGCCAATCCGAGCATGAAGGGAACGTAGCGAGGGCCCGCAAGTTGAAGGAAAAACTTGCTCTGGCAGAGGAGTGGGCTTCTCAATCGTTGGCAGGTCTAGATGTAGCGACTGGTCGACTGAGCACAGCATGATAGAATCTGGATTGTGCAGAAGCTGCCCGTGCTGGCTCTCTTCGGGCAAGGGCCGAACTGTCCTTTATGAATAATCATGAGGCACGGCTGGAGCGGGCCCGCGCTGATGCCTTGGTTTCCAGGAATGAGAGGATAGCTGCACTGGTACAGCTGATTCGCGATCTGACTGCTCCCCCACAATGATGTACCCTTTCTTCTTTTTGCTTCCCAAATGTAATTCTACTCTTTTTGGGAATAAATAAAGCAAATCTTTTCTGACTCTGTGGACCCATCATTTCGGAATATAAATGACAGGTTTGGACGGGAGTGATATCAGAGGTAGTATGGACGTGATAGACTCTCGATAAACTTTTAGCAGGACATATCTATTCAGAGGTCATACGGACATGATAGAATATGACCCAACTAGTTTCGTTCTGGAAGTAGTTTTGTCAGAATTAAGATTCTCGCTATATTCCACTTGAGCAGAGGAGGTTAAGCATAGTACCTTTTCAGGAATTTATCGTTGATAGGAGCCATTAACAGGTCTCTATTAGGCTTGGCTAACCTGTAAGCGTCGTTTGAGAACGTTGTCTCGATCACATAAGGGCCTTCCCACTTGGGCTGGAATTTGCCTTTACTCCTGTGAGTAAGGATCATCGGCCTTCTTACGGCTTAAACTAGCTCACCGACTTTGAACACCCTTTCCTTTACTTTATGATTGAAAGCTCTGGAAATGCATGCTTGGTAGAGCGCGATGCGCTGTTGAGCTTGGAGGTGTTTTTCGTCTAATCCTTCTAGCTCTTGAAGCCTTAACAGGTCATTCTTTTCTTGAGTCAGCTCATTAGTCACGGCTATCCTGAGTGACGGGATCTGGATTTTAATAGGAAGAACTGCTTCGCTCCTGTAGACCAGTGAAAATGGGGTACAACCTGTCGGTGTTCGTACCGTTGTGCGGTATGCCCAGAGATATTCGCCCAGCTTCTCATTCCAATCTCTCTTGTTTGAAGAGACGAACTTCTTCAAGAGTTTGATAATGATTTTGTTGAAAGCTTCTGCCAAACCATTAGCAGCTGGATAATATGCCGTAGAGGCAATATTGTGTATCCGATTTTTATCGCAAAATCGATAAAACGCTTGGCTGATAAACTGAGGCCCATTATCGTGAATTATCCTCCGGGGTACCCCGAAGCGATAAATAACGTGATGCTTGATGAAGCTGATTACATTAGATGCTTTTACCTCAGCAAGAGGGATCGCCTCTGCCCATTTGGAGAAGTAATCCATGATGGCCAGTATGAACCGGTGACCTCTGAAAGAAGACGGGTGAATAGGACCAATGATATCCATACCCCATGCTTCGAAAGGCCAGGATGCAACCGTAGGATGTAGATATTCAGACGGTTGATGTATGAAGTCTGCATGAACCTGACAGGCTCTGCATTATCTTGCATAGTTGATTGCGTCTGCGATCATAGTGGGCCAGTAATAGCCCATTCTCCTGATACGATCCTGTAGCTTAGGATCGGGCTGATGTGCTCCGCATACGCCGTCGTGAGCTTCCCGGATAATCTGCTGTACTTCGTCGTCAGAGAGACATCTCAATAGCAGTCCGTCGTAGGTCCGGCGATATAGGCATTGTGAAGATGCATCGAAGTAGAAGCGTAATGATCGTCTTTTGACGGATACTGCTTCTTTGGGGTCCTCCGGCAAGATTCTGTATGCGACAAAATCTATGAAGGGACTTCTCCAGTCTCTTCTAGGGGATCTATGTTCATAGCGTAGCTGTATTCTATGTAAAAGTTGTTCTTCACATAAAATAAATCTCTGTTAAGAAGGATTACCGAATCCTGCCTTCTTATAGGAGTGGCTAAATCCGCAGCTAGACTGGCTAGGGCATCAGCTTCCAGATTCTGAGATCGAGATACATGCTCTAGGAAGAACCCTTTGAATGTCATGGCTATCTCGACCGTTGCTTGGTGACAGGGGATGAGGTCTGGATTCCTGACTTCATATATTCTCCTGACTTGATTGACGATAAGCAGAGAATCACCGAAAGCTTCTAGGGACTCGACCCCCAGCTCTTTGGCGACTTGGAGCCCGATTAGCAGAGCGTTGTACTCTGCCACATTGTTGGAGCATGGCTCACTAAGAGAATATGCTTGGTAGATGACGAGTTTATCAGGAGTGACCAGGACGATTCCTACCCCTGAAACCACGTTTCCCTTGGGACCAGTCCTGGAGGCGCCGTCGAAGAACAGTTGCCATGCGTCACTTTCCATTGCAGAATTATATTCTGTAACTTCATCAGGGATGTCCTCGTATAGTTGGGAGGTCTCCGGGATCGGATGAGCAGCTAGGAAGTCGGCCAGTGCTTGGCCTTTGATGGACTTCTGCGGGACGTATACCATGTCATATGGTGTTAACAGCATCGCCCAAGTCACGAGTCAGGAATTAAGAGCACTTGGCTTGCTCATCAGTACTCGAAGAGGGTTGATCCTGGAGATGATATGAATAGTCTGGCCGGTGACATAGTGCCGCATCTTCTGGATAGCGAACATTAGAGCCAAGCATTCTTTCTCTACTGGGTTGTACCGGTGTTCGGCTCCGACCATCATCCTGCTGAGGTAGTAGATAGCCTGTTCATGACCCATATCATTCTTCTGTGCGAGAAGAGCTCCTAGCGAATAATCCATCGTTCGAACGTACAGTAAGAATGGTCTTCCCATGATGGGAGGTACCAGAACTGGCGGACTGGTGAGATAGCGCTTGATATCTCCGAACGCTTGCTGATAGGTTTTGTCCCATACGAAGGATACACCTTTCTTCATGAGATACGAAAAGGGCTGACATCTTCCCGAGAGGTTGGATATGAATCTCCGGATATAAGCCAGACGGCCTTGAATCCTCGGAGTTCCCTCAGATTACGGGGTGGTCGCATTTCTACGATGGCCTGGACTTTGTCAGGGTCCACTTGGATGCCTTTGGCGGTAATGACAAATCACAGGAATTTGTCACTAGATACACCCAGAAAAGACTTCGTAGGGTTCATCTTGAGTTGATGTTGGCGCATTAACTCGAATACCGTCCTCAAGTCTTGAATGTGATCATCTTTGAGGCGGCTCTTGACGGCTATGTCGTCCACGTAACATTCTACTATTTTGCATAAATGCTCATGGAATATGTTACTCATAGCCCGTTGGTATGTAGCCCCGACGTTCTTCAATCCGAAGGACATGACCGTATAGCAATAAACCCCCAACGGGGTCCAGAAGGCAGTGTGCTTCTCGTCTTCAGGATGCATCTTGATCTGATTGTATCCTGAGAATCCGTCCATGAAAGACATACGTTCAAAACTGCAGGTATTGTCGATCATGATGTCCGTGATGGAAAGAGGGAACTCATCCTTGGGGCAGGCTGCATTCAAATCTCGGTAATCGATGTAGATACGTATTTTCCCATTTTTCTTCATGACTGGGACAATGTTGGCGACCCAGTCGGGACGTTGTTCTTCCCGGATGAAACTGTAGGCTATCAACTTCTTAACTTCAGCTTCGATGGCGTCCATCATATCCGGGCGAAACCGACGTTGGTGCTTCTTCACAGGCTTTGAATCGGTCAATATGTTGAGTTTGTGAGTAGCCACCTTTGGGTCAAGGCCCGGCATGTCCTCATAATCCCATGCAAAGACGTCGATATACTCTTTTATCAGCTGGATAACTTCTTCCCTTTCAGCTGGGGAAAGATTGTTACTGATAAATATCGGCTTTGGCGAAAGTTCACCCCCAACATCAACCTGGATAACTTCGTCTTTGGTGGGAGGTTCCCTTTGCTCGAAGCAGAATTCCCACTATGTATCCATTTGTTGGGCCCAAGAGTCATTCTCAAACAGTTCAGATTCTTGTTCGTCTGATTCGAAGGAATCTGTCACTACCATATTCACTGATAATATTTGTTCGAGAGCATTAGGTGAGTCAAAGGGCGCTCTTGGATGCAATTCCATCGGGGATGGAAGTGCATATCTTCTCAGAGGTAATGTGGACATGGCAGTCTTTGTGGACCTAACACCACTGGCATACTTATGACTAAGTACGGGTGTTAAGTGTTGATGACAACCGATATCAGAAGATAGTGGATGGCCGAAAGTTTATTCAGAGGTAATATGAATATGATAAACTTTTGATCGTGACTCCTGTGGAGATGGAGGTACACGTCTTCTCAGAGGTGATATGGATATGACAGTTTTTGTGGACTTACTACTGGCGTACTTATGACTAAGTACGGGTGTTAAGTGTTGATGACAACCGATATCAGAAGATAGTGGATGGCCGAAAGTTTATTCAGAGGTAATATGAACATGACAAACTTTTTATCGTGACTCCTGTGGTGATGGAGGTACACGTCTGCTCAGAGGTGATATAGATATGGCAGTTTTTGTGGACTTAACACTACTGGCGTACTTATGACTTAGTACGGGTGTTAAGTATTGATGATAACCGATATCAGAAGATAGTGGATGGCCGAAAGTTTATTCAAAGGTAATATGAACATGACAAACTCTTTGTTTGAAAAAGAATTACTGTAGAGTGATTTTTCTTCTGAAGGATCTACTGGGAAGACTTTTGCGGGACTCGTCACCCGGTATCTTTCTGTAGTGATTGTCCCCTTGTTTTATAGATGCAAGGTGATGATCTTGGCATCGATCAACTCCTGTATTCTTCTTTTTAGCACATAGTAGGCCCTTGTAGGGTGATGAGTGTACCGATGGAAGAGACAATAATCGGGGTCATCGACTCCGTCGGCCCTCTCAGGGTATCTGATGTCGGATAGCTGAAGCTTGTGTTCCTCCCTCAATATATTGAAGATTTCAATTATGTCATCTTCTTTGAAGGAGAAAGTCCCTTTTGGTCGTAGGGCTCCTGATGCCCTAGTTTCACGGTCTTCCGGGAAGATTGCCATCGTTGCATCATCTTCGAATCTTAAGGATATTCTGCCCCTAGCCTTGGATGCTGCCTTATTTTGTCGAGGTGAGTTACCCCCAGACATGCTGCGGCCTCTGGCTATAGAAACCGATTCGGCAGGAGCCGCCTCTGGTTGTACAGGATTTGGAGTTTTGGGTTTTGTAAGAGATGCAGTATATCCCAACCCGAAACGAGCTCGTTGATGGTGAGAATTACCCCGCAACGGTGTCCGTCTACCTTTTCTATTATTGAGGCCTTGTTTCAGCTTCAAATCATAACCCATGCTTCGCATAATACTTAATGCTTGCGGGCTATACCGGTGGGTTTGTATCCTGCCAGTTTCAGACTCGCAAGATTCTTCATGTATGATCGGGGTATCCCATTTGCACCGAAGATTATTGGATGCTGATCGTTGCGAGTTGGTGGAATAATAAAGTTGGAATCTTCCTGTGGTCCACCTGTTATGACGACATTAGACGTTGACGTATCTTCCCATAAGATCTCCCCGCGTTTGACTGTTAGGGGAACTGAAGTCCGTTTATGACTCTTGCATTTCTGGATTAGATAATCCCGTAGGCCAAAAGAATTTACAGAAGAAGACGAAGAAGACGAAGAAGACTGTTCGTTCTTTCGGCAGGCCGTGGTAGGTATGCGGACGATGGGGACATTAGTCTTCCTTGTGCCACCTGTGTACAACAGGTTGGCCATCTGGGTGGCGGATAATCCCCAGAGAGGGTCTCTTTCCGCAATCTGAGCTTGCTTTACGCCGTGGGACTTCACCTGGCATAATTTGGAGATTTGCTCAGACTGGCGTAAAGTTGAAGAGGTCCTCAGTCGACCATCGGCTTCCCGCGTAATCCGGAGGGTAGGCAGATTGCTCCCTCGCTGGCGTAAAGACCGAGAAGTTGAGTACTCTGCCGCTTGCTTTCCCTTGCGGAGATTACAGCGCTCATCTGGTTTCCCGTAGAGGTCAGATGTTGTCTTGCGCACGGAGCATAATTTGTACTTCCGATTTGGCGCTGAGGCATCATCAGAAGTTTTGTCTGTATCGCGCGTAGCAGGAGACTAGTTTCTACGCGTAGAGCGCAGTGGATACTTCTGGGTTAGCGCTGAGGCTTTGCCCGAAGTTTTGTCTGTACCGCGCGTAGCGGGAGACTGGTTTCTACGCGTAGAGCGTAGTGGATACTTCTGGGTTAGCGCTGAGGCTTTGCCCAAAGTTTTGTTTGTACCGCGCGTAGCGGGAGACTGAATTTTACGTGCGAGGCACGGAGGGAGCAATGCTACAACCTCATTGGTCGAAGAGATCGGAGAGATCGGAGAGTCCACAGGAATGGTCGAGGAGGTCTTGGGCATCCAGACCTTGCGCAGCTTCCTGTTGTCTTGGACGGAGAGAGGGTGAGAGCTACCCCCGGTTCGAAGCATGTCTTCGTAGGCAGACTGGTCGAATTGGACGACCAGTGTCTTCTTCACGGTTCCTATAGATACCGCATCGTGTTGAGCAATTACTTCCTTATCAGAAGAGAAAGATGTCCCCAGCAGAGTCGCCATCTTGTTTGTGGTATTAAACGAAAGAATGAAAATGTATTCAAGATGGGGTTTACACGAAACCCGCCTTCTTTGGTTTACAAACAAACTTGTACAATTTGATCCTATACGAGGATATGGGAGTACAATTTATTTAATCTGGGTAAATATTGCTATAGGTGTCTGATCTGCAGTCGATCACTTTAGCCCTTGGACCACACGATGTTGAAGAAGTGTCGTGGAAGACAGGTAGCAGCTTCGAAGGTTGCAAAAGAGGGTGGATGCACGATGCCAAAGTCGTCGATCCCTACTCTTTTGCCTGAGCTTCGGATTCTCTCTCTCTCTCTCTCTCTCTCTCTTGACCTCTGGTTCGATCTTTCTTGGAAGTTCGACCTTGGATCTGATATTGGTTTTCTTGACCAATTTCCTCCTTGTAATTTGTCGACCTTATTCCTCATTGATAGAGGTCTCTATTTATAGAGTTTTAGTGACAGTGACCACTCCGTCGGTGTAGAAATCGAGGAGTGGAAAGTACAGCACCCTTTTACACAACGGTTAAAATAACAAATGCCTGCGTATAGATGATCCTTTGAATGAGCGTGTGACGCGGGTCCAACTAAGGGACAAAACGCATATAATCGCTACGAAGATTACGGCGTAGAAGCGACATAGGTAGGTATCCCTTGTGTAGAAAAGGTGGGCGTAGAAGCCAATGTCTGTCACCATGGCGTAGAAGCCAAGTAGGCATAGAAGCGGAAATAGGCGTAGAAGCCGAGTGGTCATAGAGGCCGAGTGGACATAGAAGCCGAGTGAGCACCGGAGCTGAATGGACGTAGAAGCCGTTGCGTACCGTGCCAGATTGCTGATGTGGACGTCTTAGCTAGAATTACGGCTTTTGAAGATATAATCAAATCTCTTACATTAAATGCAGAGATTTTCCACCATCCTGTGCATTAAATGCGGAGGCGTGTTTTTGAAGGTCTGCAGCCCTTATGTGCATCAGTCGCAGAGTCGTGCCTCGAGAAACTGTCACCACTCTGTGCATTAGACGTAGAGACGTGCCTCGAGCAACTGTCATCGCTCTGTGCATTGGACGTAGAGACGTGCCTCGAGCCCCGTACGGAGTGCAGCTTTTGATGGGACAGGCGGTTTGTCTACTGCAGAGCGTAAGCAGCTCATAGTTGCCTGTGTGAAATAAGGCAGCGTATCCCTTTGTGCACGTAAAAGCAGTTTACGCAAAGGAGATGGCGGTAAATGACAGCCTGGGTTGCAGTACTGTGCCATCATTATAGCCGTCGTCTGGGTAGCCGTGCAGTATCCCTTTGTCAGGAGTCCAGACGTCAGGTTCATTGCAGGATCTGACAGGTTCATTGCAGGATCTGACAGGTTCATTGCAGGATCTGACAGGTTCATTGAGGATCTGACAGGTTCACTTTGGAGAATACGAAGCGTCTCTCGTACACTTCAATGCTGCATTTGAAAGAGGATGGGTTTTACGCCCAGGAGTCGATGAAGCACCATGTTTACGCTGAAGCGGCTTGGACGTACTGCCTTATGTGGATGGTCTTTTGAGCTTATATTTCACGCTGTATTTAGCGGAAAAAGCTCTGTTGCACGCTTGATGGCTCTGAAGGCCTCTGTTTACGCTGCTCTGCATCAATATGCTGTGTATAGCCATCCGGTGTATTTTTCATGATTCTATATATATATATATATATGGTAGTGGCAGTATTTGGGGTCATCAACCTTATCTGCCTTATACGGCCGTCTGAATCGGTTAGCTGTAGTTTGGTGCCTTTTATCAGTACGTGGAAAATCTCAATGACATTATCATCATCTAAGGAGTAAGTTTTTTTTGTCTTGGGTACTTCTATCGGCCTCTAAGTGGACGTGGCCGAGCTTTTAGATACGTTGAAAGTGAGAGGTTGTTTCCTTTTATTATCACGGCCATTGGAGTTGATGTTGATGTTGAAGAGGCACTTCCCTCTGTCGTCACTAGTGGGGAGTTACAGTCCTAGCAAACGAGCATCTTTAGCATTTTTCTCTATGGTGGCAGTGCTTATGATGAACGTCGTCCAAACCTGAAGGGGGACTGAAGTCGTCCACAATTTTACCGCAGGTAGCAGATTCTTTCTACAATTGTCCATTAAATTATTATCATGGATGTCCAGGTGCAGTTTCAGTGTCGCATGCCTGAACCATTCTATGTACTCTCTGACATGTTCCTTTTCCCTCTGAGCTGTCGATAAGGGACTCATAGTCATGTCCATTCCACCATCGTAGAATCGAGCGATGAAGAGGCATCGAAGATCTTCGAACGAGGAAATACAATTCTCCGGGAGACTACAAAACCAGTTATAGGATACCCCAGTTAGAATTCCAACGAAGATCTTGGTAAGGAGGGTGTCGTCATGGGGTAGATGTCCCATCGTTGAATTAAAGTAATTCATCTATTGACGAGAAGATGTCTTCCTATAGAAGGGAACATCGAGTGCGGCTTATACTTATGAGGGTACACCATATTTTTCCACTCGGGAGGATAGGTTGTCGTATCCAGAGTTTCTAAAGCACGTCTTAGTTGCTCATTGAATCAAAGCAATCTCACAGCTTCCTGACTTCCCGGATCATGTCTTCAGCATTGTTGGATGACAGGGGAGCGAAAGATCACAACAAGACGTGATTGGTTCCCGTGGTGGAAACGGGAGAGATTGTACTTGATTCTTCATTATTTTCCTATTCTTAGCTAGCTTGCTCCAAGATCCTTTGTGGTTGTGGAACCATACATGTCCTGAGGTCCAGTACGATTTGTGTCAGAGTTTGCAATGAGGCACTCAGGGCTTGCATCATGGATTCGAGCACCTCAAGACATTATTGATCATTGGGGGCTTGCTCATCTCTTGCCATGTATATAGGCATTACATGGCGAGAGACGGATGGAACTGTGGAAGCTTCACTTATCATCTCGGACTCTTGAGCCTCACTGTCTCTAGGAAAGGAAGGCATTATTGCGTCTTCTTTGGAGTCTAGGGTATAGCTACCCCATCCCTGGCGACTGTGTTATCCTGGTGGGCTTGGCTACCCCCAGATAAGTTTTTATCTGTTCCTTGAGATTCACTATCTTCATGGAATGATGGGTTAGTGTGGAACACCTGAAGGTTGCTACCCCCAGCTTTTGTTCTCGAGTGGGTGCCTTGGAATACCCCCATGGTAGGTACTAGCTTAATACCCAACGGTCGGTTCCTCGATGTACTGGTAGAGACTATCGGATTGGACGAGTTCTTCTTTTCTGAGATCTTCTTGACAGAAGGAGACTTCCATATTGAGCAATATGAGGCAACAGGCAATTCTTCCTTCTTGTGTTTCTTGCGATGCTGTCAAACTGGCACTGCGGGTTGCAATCACTGGAATATCGATCGTCTGGTTGGAGGAAGGACTGCTTTATTACAGCAATATTTGATAATAATGTTGGCACAAATGTATCTTTGAGGAGACACTTTATGTGCATGAGTTATTTCTCTCGTATTGCTCTTGTGACTAATCACGTCGCACAAATCAAACGATAGAAACTTTACTTTCACATTCATTTCATGCTCGATACCAAGCTTTGCGCATGGGTGTGAGCGTGAATGGTTTGCTCTCTGATACAGTTTTTGCGCAAAGACTGCACCCGAATTATTTGTGGATGACTTGTTATGTAATGGGCCCACTTCATGTGTGCAGCCAAGCTTGGCACATGGGTCTGTCAGCATAGTTTTTGCTTTCTGACTTGGTTGTTGCACAGAAACTGTACCCAAGTCATTAGTGGAAGAGTTAATATGAGACGGGCCCACTTTATGCGTGCAGCCAAGCTTGGCGCATGGGTCTGTCATTACAATATTTGTTCTCCGACTTGGTTCAAATGCATCTGTGATGCCCAAGTTGTTTTAGGAAGACTTGGAGGGTTGAACCATATCTGGCACGTGACTGCCTGGGTCAACCTAATATAACTTTCCATCAGCAGCACACGTGACAATCAGCAGCGCATACTTTTGGTGGACTGTCTGCGCAGCCCCTCGTACGCGCATGGCTCAAGGTGGTTTGGAGTTCTTCAAACCAGCGTTCACAGGCTCATAGTATAGATAACTCATCTTTGTGCCATAGGAGATCCTATTAAGGACATACTTCTTCCCTTTGGCCTTGTTGCTTGCAGAAGGTTTCATGCACCTACAGTTCGATATGGCACATCTTTCTTTCCGTGCATTTGGCTGTGGGCACCTCTCTTGAGATTCAGCACTGTTCTTCTTAAGGGTGGCTTCGGAGACGGAGACAGGATATGCGGCAACTTATATGTTTATTCTTCCTGGTTTTGTTTATACATTCGAGCATCATTTATGGTGCTTGTTATTTGGGGTCTAACTCCACTAGTTTTGTATGGCCAGGTTTAGAGCCATCACCCGAGGATCAAGCATACTTTACCCTGAACAATGGTACGAACCAGACGGATGGCCGCTGAGAAAAATGAGTGGATTTCTTCTTCTCTGCTCATCATCGCATATTTTACTCTTTTGGGCATTTAGCCACTGGCACTTATTAGCTGTAAAAATGGATATTTAGTTTTCTTACATGATTATAATTAATTAGACTGCAGCTGATTATGGTCATGTACTTTTGCTACTCTAATAACTTTCTTATTTTGTACAACTGGGTTCCTGAATATTGTGGCAAGGCGTTTGGGAAGCCTTACTTCCTTGTCATACATGTTTTATGTTTATTATCTTTTCTTGACTGTTAAGACAATAAATGTGTTGTGTGACCCTAAGTGACTTGCTTGCAATGTGCACCCCCTTGCCTAGTTACAGCTGTGACCGTCGTATGACATTCTTTACTTAGTACGGGGGATCTGGCCATGTCCGTCTTCGTATTCTGGTACTAGGACGTGACAAGATTTTAGTGGTGGCTCATGCAGGTCCGTATTTTCAGACTTGTGGGGTGTTACGGTCATAGGAGTCTCAATAAAATATGTCTCATTTAATATATATTTTCATCGTCCTTGGTACCAATGCTTGATCTGTTAAAACCGCTTGCCTCATTGATCATTTTTGTCATGTTCTTGATGTTTCTTGTCCTTTTATCTAGGGCTTCTTCAGTTGCTGGAGCAGTAGGCATGCCAGGACAGGATTACCCTGGACAATAATGGAAAGTAGCACAAGCTCAAAGTCAGATCCGAATAGAGCCAGTAGTTGAACAAGCTGAAACAGTGAAACTAGAAGTTGGGCATGTTGATGAACCAACCCCTGAGATCCCCGTACCCCCCAGTAGTACCAGTAGTACCAGTAGTACCAGCAGTACCAGCGGTACTTGACACCCCGACATTATTAAAAATCCTCCTGGGAATGATGGCTACGCAGCAACACCAGATGGCGGTACAATAGCATCAATAGTTTCAACAACAAGAGCAGAATATCTTGTTGAGTCAGGGTTTACAGACGGCTCTGGAAAGAGGCGGAAGGACTGATTCGGGGGCATCGGTTAGATTTTTCTGACTTAACCCAAGATACTTCGATGGCACGGAATATGCCATCACAGCAGATGCCTGGTTGCAAGATATTGAGGTTATTCTACCATCAACAAGGGTTTCGGCGGATGAACAAGTTGACCAGGTGCGACTACAACTTGAAGACCTTGCCCGTAATTGGTGGGCGTCAGTGGAGGTTGGCTTGAGGCATCTATCTCTTGGAAATGTTTCAGGACTCGATTTTGGGCTAAATATTTTGGAGTTGTAGCACAATATGAGCTCCAACAGAGATTTATAGGTCTCTAGCAGGCCGGTAGGACTTTGGATGGATATGCAGTCGAGTTTTGCAGGCTGAGTAGATTCACTTTGACTATGGTGGCTACGGAGTTGGATAGAGCAATGAGGTTCCAACATGGACTTCATCTGGAGATTCTATATTTGGTAGAGGGACACGACTACCAGACTTATAAAAAAGTACTGATAGCAGCTCGGAGGCACGAGCTTACCATATAGAGGTTATCGGCAAGGACAGGAGGCCAGAAGAGGTCTCATGCTCAGAGTGGAGGAGGAGGTAGAGGAGTACCTCAGACATCAGCACCATCACCTAGCGTTCGCATCCATAATTCAGCGCCAAGGAGGGCGACAGTTTTAACGGTGACAATACCGGCTCGGCAGCAGCCAAGACAGCAACAACAGCAATAATGCTAGGGAGCACCAGTGGATTGCACTTACTGTGGCAAGGGAGGCCACACTAGAGATGTGTGTAGGACAACCAATGGGTTGTATATGCGATATGGCAGTCCAGATCACTGAATTGCCAATTATTTGATGATGAAGAGGCCAGGAGGGCCAGTCCAACAGTTACTAGCACTGCAAGCACCAGGGGCAGTCTAGCAGAGAGGGCCAGCAATAGCAGTGAGGCCATTAGCTCAGCATCCATTACCGACGCAAGATCAGATGTACCAATAGCAGCAGAATCAGCAACAGGGCCAGCAGAGGCCACAACAGCGTGTCCATGGGAGGCAACAGCGAGGAGCCTAGTAGGGCCAAGGTCAAGCTTTTATTTTATCTCTGGAGGAGGCTCTGGCATCTGGCGACATAGTGGAAGGTAACATCTTTTTTGTATCTTATCCTACAGTAGCATTGTTTGATTCTGGAGTTAGTAGAGTATGCATAGCATGTCCGATCATAGTTTGTGGGTGTTCTCTACCATTACGATTGATCGAGTTCCCTATGGGTAAATTTAATATTATCTTAGGCATGGACTGGCTGAGAGACAGTCATGCTATAATAGATTAACATAAGGGTAGGGTGTTATTTAGTATCCCGAGCATGAAAGGCTTCGCCTTTGACAGATTTGTGGGAGACCAGCATGAAGAGAGGATCACAGTGATAGTAGGAGAACAACTTCCCAAGATAGTCAAGGAATTCTTAGACGTCTTCCCAGAAGAACTTTCAGGGTTACCACCAATAAGGGACGTAAAGTTTTGTATAGAGTTGATCCCTAGAGCAGGGCCAATATCTTGCAAAGTTTATCAAATAGCACCATCGGAATTATACAAGCTGTACCAATATGTAGAAGAGCTGAAGGCAAAGAAGTTTATCTGAACCAGTAGATCACCTTGGGGAGAGCCAATGGTTCTGGTGAAGAAGAAGGATGGGTCATCACGGTTATATATCGATTACAAACAATTGAATACAATAATAGTAAAGAACAAGTATCCATTACCAAGAATCGATGATTAGTTTGATCAATTGAGCAAGGCCAAGATTTTTTCCAAGATAGATCTTCGATCAGGGTATCATCAAGTGAGTGTTCGGGTACAAGACATATCCAAGACAACATTTAGGTCACGATATGGGCATTATGATTTCTTAGTTATTCCATTCAGACTGACTAATGCTAGCGATATTTATGGTTTGATGAACCTTATTTTCATGCCATATCTAGATCAGTTCGTGGTGGTTTTCATAGACGACATTCTTGTTTATTCCAGTAGTAAAGAGGAGCATGAAGAGCATCTTCACAAGGCATTACAGATTTTAAGGGAACACCAGTAATACGCAAAACTCAGCAAATGTGAGTTTTGGTTGGATCACGTATCATTCTTGGGTCATATCATCTCAGAAGCACGAGTGGCAGTAGATCCGAAGAAGGTTGAAGCCGTAGAGGGTTGGCCAGTTCCTAAGACAGTAGATAAAGTGCGTATTTTTCTGGAATTGGCAGGATACGATAGAAGGTTCATGGCAGACTTTGCAAGGATTTCAGCACCACTAACTTCATTGACGGGCAATGATGCTAAGTTTGAATGGTCAGCAGAGTGCCAGACATCATTTGAAGAATTAAAAAAGAGATTGATTTTATCTCCGATTCTCACGCTTTTAGTAGGTTCTGGAGGGTTTACAGTGTATTGCGACGCATCGGTCAAAGGACTTGGGTGTGTATTGATGCAAAATGGAAGAGTGATAGCTTATGCATTGCAACAACTTCAAGATCAAGAGAAGAATTATTCGGCTCATGATTTGAAGTTAGCGGCGGTAGTATTTGCACTTAAGTTATGGAGGCACTACTTGTATAGTGATGGGGTAAAGATATTTACAGATCACAAGAGCTTAAAGTTTGTATTAACCCAGAAGGACCTGAACATGAGGCAGAGGAGGTGGCTAGAATTAATAAAGGACTATGATGTAGAACTTCAGTACCTTCTAGGCAAGGCAAATATGGAAGCAGATGCTCTTAGCAGGAGAGGTAGTACAATTATGTTGACATCGTAGCGGCATATCTTAGAAGATCTTCGAGAGATGGGTGTAGAGATAGTACTTTCATAGGACATAGGAGTATTGGCTAGTTTACAGATTCAGTCTACCTTGGTTGAGAGAATTAAGGCAGCTCGGGAGAGGATCCAAAAGTTCAGAAGCTTCGGACGAAATGTGAGTCTGGTCTCAGGAAAGAGTTGACGATTCATAGAGATAGAACTATTAGGTTTGAAAACCGTCTCTGTGTACCAAGTGGACATATCCGGCAAGAAGTAATGACCGAGGAACACAGTTTCTAGTATTAATTTTATCAAGGAGGTACCAAGATGTATCAAGACATCAAGCAATATTTCTAGTAGAACAAGAAGAAGAGGGAGATAGAACAATTCGTTTCCCGATGTTTAATATGTCAGTAAGTGAAGGCCGACCAGTAGAGACTAGCAGGATTATTGTAGCCGCTTCCTATTTCGGAGTGGAAGTAAAAACATATCACGATAGACTTTGTGAACAGTTTACCTAGATTACTGACTGGTCATGATGCAGTTTGGATAATAGTAGATCGTCTCACAAAAATAGCTCGCTCTCTTCCTTTTCGAGTAGGAAAATCCACAGAGCAGTTAGCAGAGATGTACATGCGACAGATAGTAAGACAACACGGCATCCCAGTAAGTATTGTATCAGATTAAGACACTCGTTTAACTTTAAATTTTTAGAAGAGCTTACACCAGAGTTTGGGCACCAAGTTGAAATTCAGTACCGCCTACCATCCTCAAATGGATGAGCAATCAGAGAGAACCATCCAAACCTTAGAAGATATGCTGCGGGCTTGTACTTTCTATTTTAGAGGGTCTTGAGAAGATCACATTTATATCGTTGAGTTCTCATACAACAGTTATCAAATAAGTATTCAGATAGCACCCTTTGAAGCGTTATATGGGAGAAAGTGTAGGTCACTATTAGCATAGGATGATATAGGTGAACAAAATTTGTTAGGCCCAGAGATGATCACACAGACAGTAGAAGTTGTAAAGCAGATCAGAGAGCAACTTCGGGTTGCACAAGATAGGCATCGACATTGGGCAGATCAGCACCATAGGCCTTCAGAGTGTTGTGTCAACGACCACGTGTTCTTGCAGATTTTGCCGACCCATGGAGTTATTAGATTCATGGTTCGCGGGAAGATTAGTCCGTGATACGTCGGTTCATTCGATATCCTCAAGCGGGTGGGTGATGTTGCTTATCGTCTTGCCCTTTCACCATCGCTACATGAGGTGCACGATGTATTTCATGTGTATCAATTGAGTAAGTATGTCTCGGATCCAAGAATCAAACTATTTATCTTGTCTGGGTTGCTTAGGTTCATCACCCTCTGGGAGATTCAATGTGGGAGCGTGAGGATGATATCCGGTCTCGGTATCCGCACATATTCTATTCGGAAGGTACATTCGTTCTTATGCCTTCGTATCTCGAATCTCGTAATTCGTTTACCCATGCTAAGTGACATTGGTTTTCTTTTTTTTTTCTCGAATTTGATTGCATGTGTAGATGAGCTTGTAGTTAGCGCAGTACTTATTCTGATTTCTCTAGCTAGCCTTGGGTTTGAATTTCGATGACGAAATTTTTCTAAGGTGGGTAAAGATGTCACTCCCCGTTCCCGATATACGTATTTGGAATGTATTATTTTTCTTCCTATGTTATTTATTTCTTTCATGTTAATTAGGTTGCATGTCATGGAGACTAGACCCATTCTTTGGTTCAATTAGACTCTTGGTTTAATTGTTGGTTTGGTTTGGTCATGAGTTGAACCCATGGTCTAAACCTCAAACCCTAGCTATATAAGCTAACTTATTTTTCTTTTTTCCCTTTTTTCTCTCATTTTCTTCCTTCTTTCATTTCTAGGAAAGTACACCTTGCATGACATGGAAAAACTCTTTGATTTTAGTTCTTTCTCTTTACTTGCATTTTATTAGTCTATTACGTGTACATTATGATTCTAAACACTTTTAATACTTGAAGTTTTCGATTTTTATGGATAGATTCGTATAGATCTATATTTTTGTTAAAGTTTTTCATGGGTTCCAAAAGTTTTTTTTGTTTTGATCTATTAAAACATGGTATTTTAGAAAAAATAGTTTTTTTGGTTGATAGATCATTCAATTTCAGGCATTTTGGCTTTTAGTTTACTTGATTTGGGAGAGTGTTATGCGGCCTGAGTGCTATGCGGCCTGAGCTCTGTGCCGCATATACCTTCCAGCATTTGTCCATCTTGTTGGATGCATGACTGATTATTTTATAATGTGTTCTATGTGACAGAACTCCTTGAGTTTTTCTTATTGAATGAATGTAAAATTTGCTAAGTCCAAGAGACATCCATGCGGCAAGCATAGCATGCGGCAAGCAGACTCATGCGGTAGTGACTATACGCCTCTTCTCCTTTGGACGTATAACCATGTTTCGCTCTTGTATATTTTTCTATAAATTTTTTTTCTTCCTGACACACTTTATGGCTGGTCACATCCATCACTTCATTCATTTATCTGACATATATTAAATGCACGTCACTCAGTACTTGTCCCAAGGAGTGGACTTTGCCCTGTCATATGTGGTACTGATCCCATGCGGCTGAGACTTCCCATACGGTACCGACCCATATGCGGTCGACTTCCTATGCGGTACCTGTCATATGCGGCGCTAACTCTATGCGTCCCTAATCCTCCTGCGGCCTATGTGCACGTTTAACTGTTTTGTTTGGTTTGGATGCTTTATTATTTTTTTTTGTGATTCTATGCATGATTTTAATGATTGTTAATGTAGTAAGCTAAGTGACCATGTGTTAGACCTGACTATGTGCTAGAACCTATTTGATTTACTAATGATTGGTAACTTAACTCGACTATTGGTATCCGTGCCGATACACTTACTACGTGTTATGTGTTCCTACGTGCTAAGTGCTTCTACGTGATTATGTTACATATTTTATACCGAGCTATGCATACGTGCTAAGTAACATATGATATGATACAATTCCTCCAGTATGGACATGATAGTTGGTCAATAACCAAGCGTGGCTAGAATTTGTTTGACTATTACATCACGTTGGGGTGAATTCAAATAGAATTACAAAGTGACAAAGCGGATTCATATCTAGCATGCCCGTACTATGGTATGACATATAAGGGGAGTAACATGTGACCATGCTATGTGATTTCAGCTAACCGTAGGATTAACTAAGAAAATAAAACATATAGAGCATTGGTAGGGATAGAATCCTGAGATCGTGGTTAACTAGCCACCCTCAATCAGTTTATGGTGAGTGAAGGCTAGCCCCCATGGATATTGTTTAAACCCTCATAAGTGGATGGCAATATCCGACTATTATATTATACTATGTGTTCTATACGATCTTAGCATGGTGGCCTTACGAGGGACCGGTGCATACTAATATGTGTTATGTGGTAATTCATGGCTCGACTAGCCCCTGCTAGAACATGGTTCGATCTGAGGATTCCAATTATGCATAATATTTCTGGGATAACCATGACTCCACCTAGTAAGCCATACAAGTAATTAATCGATTATGTAACTGAACTTGATTATGCATTGTACCTTATGTTAAATAGTTTAGGGACATGGACTATCATGGTGCGATGGTCTAAACATTGTCCTTATTTGGTTGTAGGGTTAGATTATTGTATCACGCTAGGCCATGAACTGAAACTATGATACAGGACTATATATATATATATATATATATATATATATATATATATATATATATATATATATATATATATATATATATATATATATATATATGCTTATTCTTCCTGGTTTTGTTTATTCATTCGTGCTTCCTTTGCGGTACTTGCTATTTGGGGTCTAACCCCACTAGTTTTGCATAGCCAGGTTTAGAGCCAGCACTCGAGGATCAAGCGTACTTTTTCCTGAACAATGGCGTGCACCTGACGGACGGTCGCAGAGGGAAACGAGTAGATTTCTTCTTCCCTGCTCGTCATCGCATATTTTACTCTTTTGGGTGTTTAGCCACCGGTACTTGTTAGCTGTAAAACTGGACATTTAGTTTTCTTACATGATTATAATTAATTAGACTACAACTGATCATGGTCATGTACTTTTGCTACTCTACCAGCTTTCTTATTTTGTACAGCTGTTCCAGAATATTATGGCAGGACATTTGGGACGCGTTACTTCCTTGTCATACATGTTCTATGTTTATTATCCTTACTTGACTGATTGAGAAAATATATGTGCTGTGTGACCCTAAGTAACTTGCTTGCAGTGTGCACTCCTTTGTCTAGTTACAACCGTGACAGCCGTACGACGTTCTTTATCTTATACGGGGGAGTTGGCCATGTTCGTCTCCGTATTTCGGTACTGGGGCGTAACAACCATATTTGCGCATGTGTGTGCGGCTCTCATAGGCCCATGTCCTGATGTGGCTGACACATGGCAATTCGAGATCTGGGGTTGCTAATGCACATAATCTGCACGACATGTGTCATGCACTGGTTATTTGAAGATCTTGGATATTAATAATCAAAAGATTTGATTGTGTGGGGCCTTTAAGAGAATATTGTCACATAATAACTTTAGCACATAGACATGCTACCGCATAAGAATACCGCAACATAAGGGCTCTATCACATGGAAGGCTGGCGCATGGGAGTGTTTGTTGCATGGGACCTTCATTGTGATATCATAGACGTTGTACGTTTCTTAAAATAGTCTGCCCAGGATGGCGCATGATTATATTTTGGTGCAAGTCTGCGCATGGCTCTGGCTACATTGTGCACAAGGCTCTAGCTATGTTGTGCGCATGGCTCTGGCTGCATTGGGCACATGGTATAGGTTTTTCCATGCTTCTACAACAAAAATCTAAGTACAAGGGTTCTACGGAATTAAAGATATAGAGATCTGGTCTGCGGTCGACCACTTTACTCCTTGGACCACCCAACACATAGGGAAAAAATGATAAATCTCGATCGGTGGAGAACTAGGTTATAATAAGGCTATGGCAAAAGAGTTCTTTTGTTTTTGTTATGTTCTTTTTTTTCAATAACAATGATCCATATTTATAGCCATTATACGTCCCGTACAAGAACAATCCTCACTATAATTTGTTATTTTGTACGCGCGTATGTGGCAGACTTTGGCCATGTTGATTGGACTTTAATCATGATGACAACTTTTCGTTTTATGATTACAGCATTAATTGTGTGTGATCTCCTCCACGATTCCCCAAGAGATACTATATTAAATGTGCAAGTTTTGTCTCGTACTCTAAACCTCTCGCTGCCAATTTAAGAGGGAGAAAGAGACGCGTGCACTCTTATGACGAGTGCAAAATGGGCCAACTCCACTGGGTTTCGCTATTTTGTACGCACGTATCTTTGGACATGGCAGACTTCGGCCAGGCTGATTCAACTGTCTTCTCAAGATCACAGCATTAATTATGCGTGATCTCCTCCATGATTCTTCCAGAGATATTGTATTAAATGTGCACATTTTTCTCATACTCTTAACCGTCTGCTGTCGATTTAAGAAAGAGAAAGAGACGCCTGCACTCTTTTAACGCGTGCAAAATGGGCTAACTTTACTGGGTTTCGCCATTTTGTAATACGTGTACGATCACGCCCCGCTTCCAAAATACGATAAGCCAAGTACGTAACATCATCCCCAGGCTACACAACATATGAATACTCCAGTATCCATACTTGCGATTATCGCCTGTAAGATTCTATGATAAGATTACCATAGGTCACAATTTACAAAATATAATAAATAATATTTTTGGATAGAGGACATTCTAAACTATAATTAGGAAATGGGTTATTCTACCCAATTATAACTTTTATCCTAATATACATATAACCCATTTATACCTTAATACATGATGAAAATAAATTTTGGTTCCAACTCAATCGTCTTCCGTTGCGACAACTCATTCTTGTTCTCCAGCTTCTTTTCAAGGTACAACAGTAGCTTCCTTAAAATTATTCCTATAAATCTAATGAACAATACTAGCTCATCAAAGGACATGCAAGCCCTCAGTCAAGGACGGAGAAAATAAGTAAAATAATATAATAATCTGAAAATGATTTGATTCTCGAATTTCATGATAGATAAATGGTATAGTAAATTCCTTAGACCAATTTTATTGAAATCAAGAAGTAGGATGTTTTGGCTTTTATAACGTAATCTTGAAATAGGGTATTTCAACTCTTATCAATCCCTATTCTACTAGGTGTCCAAATCACAATCCACAATCACAAAAAAAAAATTCTATATGTAAATACAATTTAGAGAACGCTTTTTGATCACAACAACACCTATTGTCTTGACAATAATCACATATTTCCTGGATCAGGTAAATTTTTTTGATGGGTGGTGCTTAGATTTCTAATCCCATAAGTAACATATGATATAAAGAATTATCGAATTTCTTGCTTTAAGAATTCGGATCATGTGATAATATAACAATTGTCAAATTACTTGAATTTTTCCAAGAATTCAGAATATAATAACATTGAATGTACACAATTGTCGAACTTCTTAATCTCTTTTAAGAGTTTGAATCGACTAACAAGTGCAGTGAGTTAAACCTCACCTCAGTCATATACCAGCTTATAACAAGTGTCGGATTACTTGAGTTGTACTCAAAAAAAAATTTAAGTGTCGGATTACTTGAGTCGATGCTCAATAACCCTATCAAGTGTCGGATTACTTGAGTCGATGCTCAAAAATTTATCAAGTGTCGGATTACTTGAGTCAATGCTCAAAAACCCTATCAAGTGAAGTGAGTTAAGTCTCACCTCAAACCATCGTATAACCATGCAGATGTCGGCAATAAGTGTCTAATTACTTGAGTTGTGCTCAAGAATTCTCAATTATAGTAAGCTAAGCCTCACCTCGGTCATATATGGCCATACGTATGCCGGCACTACTAATCAGTTTTAAATAAGTGTTTATTGCCAGAGTTCGATGGTGTGATCCAAATATTCTCTCTCACCCAATAAAATTCTACAAATTCACAAATATTTTTATCTAACATAAAATTTTAAGTTGAATTACAGGCTGATTTGTATCTCGTTTCGTGTATTAATCACCACACGCTTTATGAGTATACTGTTTGGCGAGTAGTTCCGTCTTAGCAAAAATATTAAATATCCAATCATGTACCAGTCACACCCGAACAATAATATTCTACAGGAAAATGCACCTACGATAAAAGATTTCGAGCCGGCTTCCGTGGAAAATTCAGACTTTCTTTTTGATGCTGCGATCAGTTTCGTGTGCTCATAGCATCACGTTGAAATGGTAATATTCTATTTGGTACGATAATTCTAAAAACGTAAAAGTTGTACCCGTTACCCTGGAATATAGAACATTGATACTTTTGTTGCTCTTTTACACACGTGCAAGTATGTCATAGGCGTCTTATATTCTAAATTCGGAATCTAAGATTTTTAGAGTTCGATTCCTAAATCAATTAACTACTAAATAGCTTGAAATAAAGACTAACTAATTATTCAGATTTTCCCAAAAATTGTTCTCTCTAGATTTTTTCTTGAAAATTTTGGCAGAGTCTCCTTTGTATTCTTTAAGCCCAAAATTTTTACAATCTATAAAAAAAGACCCGAAACAACCCTCCGTAGAATTTTTTGGGTTCACTGACCACTTCGGTATAACAACTCTCAACACCGGTAACACACGCAGTTAATATATACTCATATTCAAATTACCAATATAAGCTTTTTTACCAAGCAAACATATATAGCATATATTTTATTAATTAGCAGCGATAAACAATAGCAATTTGGATAGCTCCGGTACTCCATCACTAACACAAGTAACTAGCATTTTTTATTAGTAACCATAATAGAATGCAACTATAATTAAAACAAGTTATACTCATGGCATTGGTAAGTATTGGTCATTTAATTATTGAAGTACTAATTCTATTTGGAAATAACACAACTAGCAAACACCTAGCCATATATATATATGAAAATGGAACTCCATATTGCAACCTTTAAAAGGTTATAATTATATAATGATACTGAATTTAAGAGAATGTCCCAAGATTAGATCTGATGTGACTTTACTATAATTGGTACATAATTTACCTTGTACTAGTACTAAGAATGTCTAATAATGCCCAAATACAGATTCGGACAACATCTATTTATTCGCTAAATTGATATTTCTTAGTAACCAAGCAGTTAACTATACGATGATAGACTTGTTAACATAATCCCAAATCAACCGTTGCATCATAACATATCATATTAAGTCTATGGATTTGTATGTATGTCTACTTATAATTAGGAACCAATTATGTATAACCCTTATGCATTCTCATATTCAAGTAGTAGTTATAACTTGTTTATAGGTTCCTACTTAAATACTTGAGCATACGTCCGAACATCCATAAGCATTTAAATCTATATGGTTCTGAATATATATATATATATATATATATATATATATATATATATATATATATATATATATATATATATATATTAAGGTTAAAATTAACATGCCATACGTGTATAACATGCAATATCTAATTGTTTCAAGTCATGATTCCAATTGTATCGGTGACACTCTTATGGGTATAATATACTGTGTCCTAGTCCAAATGTCTATGATATTTTCGTGTCCAATAAGACACACAAGCAATTATGTAAAACTTTCCTTCTTATATATATATGTGTGTGTGTGTGTGTGTGTGTGTGTGTGTGTGTTGTGTGTGTGTGTGTGTGTGTGTGTGTGTGTGTGTATGTTTGTGTTTGTGTGTGTGTGTTTGTGTTTTTGTGTGTGTGTGTGTGTGAAATAAAATAGCACTTTAAAGAATATGAATTTGGGAGGAAAATTAGGAAGAGGGCTTGCACACTATGGGTGTATAATAGGATTTTCTAAAATAGTAATTGGAAGAGATATTTAGACAACCACTTTATAAGCATGAACAAACTAACAAGAAGAAATGAAAGTCAAGGATGAGGGCTTGCCTTGGTATTTGGGTTTTGGAACTGGGGGTTAGGATTTGTTCTTCTTCATCTTCAAGCATCTTCTTCTGCATCTTATTTTCTTCTTCTTCCTTTTTCTTTTAAAAATAAGAGGGTTAGGGCTTGGTTTTTAATGATGATGGAGATGAAAATGAAGATGGTGGTGGTGATGGAAGTCGGTGGAGGAGGTCGGCCAAGAGGGGTCGACCGGTCGGCTGACCGGTGGTGCGCAGCCGGTGCAGCGGCAGCAACAGTAGTATCAGCGCAACAGTAGTAGCATCAGCGGTAATAACAGAGTGAGAGAGACCAAGGGAGAGAGAGAGATGGTGGTGATGTGTGGGAGACCGAAAGTGTGAGGGAGAGGGGTTGGATAAGAGTGGGAGGTAATAATGTTCCTCTCTTCCTTTTCTTTTCCCTTTTATTTATAATGAAGTCTATACAGGTGGGAGAAAAGGAGTTAATATGGTAAGTCATTGATTGAATTGGTGATAGGTTGACAAAGAGGGAGAGAGAGATGGTGGTGATGTGAGGGAGATCGAAAGTGTGAGGGAGAGGGGTTGGATGAGAGTGGGAGGTGATAATATTCCTCTCTTCTTTTCCTTTTCAATTTTTTGTAATAAAGTATGTACAGGTTGGAGAAAGAGGAGGAGTTAATATGGTGAGTCATTGCTTCAATTGGTGAGAGGTTGACACCTAGTAGGTTGAGGTGTCAGGGAAAAATTTGTAATTGCAATTTTTTTTGAGAGTTGAAATGAAAAGATGACATTAAAGTTTCATGTAAATATTTATATTTCCAAAAAAAATTCAAATCGATTATTTTAAAAATATTTATTATGTAAGAAAAAAATAATAATAATAATTAATGTATTATGAACTGAGGCTATGACACGTACCTTTGTACGCAACAGACTTCAGCCATACATGTATTTTACACGCGTGCTTTCTATGCTTCTATAATTAGGAATTTTAATTTTATTTTAATATCCATTTGTTGAAATTTGGGTTGATCTTATATATACTTATAGATATATAGGAAGTTAAATTCACGCCTAAACTCACATAGATGAGATTATAATCTAGGATGAAGTCACCTTGTGTTTACCCCTGTTTTCTAGAATATTTTAGTTGTATGCTCATATGTCAGTATTATATTATTATGAGGAGTAAAATATACTTAATATACATCATGCAAGATCTCTACGAGGCCAGCTTATCATTGACTTAACATTAGCAAGCTACGTTTGGACCGGTGGGATAGTGTCTGGTTTTTCAACCTGTTTGAACACAAGTTGATGTACTTACAAAGTCATCAAAAGAAGGCTGGAAACTAAGATAGGCTTCACAGTTTTGTTATCAGTGTTGACACTAAGTGTGTATTGTGCAACAAGGATGTTGAGTTTATTTCTCACTTTTTTAAAAAAATTTAATCATTCAAGTCTATTTATAATCTATGTAACTCATGTGGAATGTAAGATGTGTCATCAGTGTGGGCTAAGCCTGATTGGTGCTACCTTTGTGAAATAATTTCTTATACTGGTTTGAAGAGCTAAGGGTATTTTCATGTTTCTTAATACATCCTCCAATTAATTATAAGCTTGTGGTATCATTCGTATGTTCTTATCCTTCTAGCTATATGCGAGAGTTGTTGTTATGACAAGGGGTCTGAATTGAAGAGGAACTGATCTCAAAATATGGGACCATACATTATCATTGTGGATGTTTTTTACTTAATTATATTCATCTAATTCTAAGTAGGGATTTCGGTTTGTTATTTTAATTTCTCTTTTTATTTTTGTACGTATATATTGTTCCTGGTGATTTTATCCATATTATGGGAGATGCCCATGTCTGTAGTACTCATGCCAGGCCTTTGCAGGAACAGCTCTAGAAATAACCCAAATAATTTCTAGTAAATAATGTGTATGAAGATTAAGTTATGCTAGTACATTTGTTGATCGAGAAAAGTTCTCTTCGCTAACTCATGATCTTTAACATAGAATTTTAACATCAATCCCAAGAATAAGGATATTGATTCTTTTGCGGCTTCTGACTTTAAGCTTACTAGTTGTGATCCAAACTTCCAGATCCAAACTTCCAGATAGAAACAAAAATGGTTGTCTAGAGCCTCTATACGGAATGTATATGGTGACTAACACTACTAGATAGATGGTTTCAATCGGCATTTATAGTAGATACCATCAACATATCAAATTTCCTAATACCCTATATTATATTGTGTGTGTCGTCTTGTCAGGCAATTTATGAAATTCAAGGCCCGTACCCGGATAATTGGGCATGGGCTATTTGTACTTTCAGCCTACGCCGCAGTGTCAGTGGTAGAACGTTGTCTATATCTCACAGTCAAAATATGACAATCACGCAATATATCTCATCTTCATAATGAGGATAATATATGATAAGTAATACCCAATCACATGCAAAGGAAGATATGGTATGATATGATATAAGAGAAAGAAACACGTCATAAGTCACAACAAATCTAGACATCCAACATCAAGTCTAAAATAATATCCAAGTATCTCTAAAGTTGCCAGAGACAAATCTGGTACTCAAAATAGTAAACTAGCTATCTAACTAACAACCTCGAGAATGGTCTATCATGGAACCAAACCCTACTCCTCCTAAGCAACAATGTCAAACTCTACACCCTCAACATCCTGGGGTCCATAGAAAGTTGGACACCAATCCTCCAAACAGTCATCTAAAAATATATTCAATCAGGATGTAACGAGTACAACTCTAGCAACAGTTCCAATATATATGATACAAGCTATGAAACAGTAATAGTAAATAAAATACATGATAAGAATATATAGTTGAGATCATATCATAGCAAATACTGAGAAACAGGTAAACAAGAGCAATATGGTAATTACAACATATGTGAAGTGAAGTAGGGAAGAACTGTAACTAACTAAGTATTTTGAAGTACCAGTTTCGATATGTGATCGGCTTAGAAAAAGTGCAAGGTCTAATAGGATCCGGCTAATCATACGTGAGGTGTATGATTAGTTATTCATAAGGGCTACACTACCACAAGGTCTAAGGTTATTATCACATATCTAACTAGCACTCCCCCCCAACTAGTATAAAGGATCTGTATCATGACATATTATGACACATAAAATTATAATACAAGGTCTAAATATCTGTATAATGAATCAAGGTCTAAATATAAGTACAATGAACAAGGCCTAAATATAAGAGTAACATCTCATGACTGAGGATCCACAATATACCAATTTGTGTACCATCTTATCAGGAATCAAGTATAACATCACTAAGAACATGTAACATAGAAGCTATTATAAACTCCCTCACCCAATTCTCGGTATACTTAGCTTAGTGTGAAATTATGGTTGATTTAGAGTTGATTATGACTAGAAATTTGAGTTTAATATCACTTGTTTAATTTTGTTACACTCGGTGCACTTTACAGTTGCATCAATAATTAGATTACTATACTAATCTTTATTGTCCAACAACTTTCACACTCTCAATCTAGACAGACCAATCTTCAATCTTGGCTTTTGTGTCACTCACAAAAACACACTCTTATGCTATAATTTAATCGTACAACATTCGTCGTAAAATTTCCAATTTAAATCTAAGCTCGAACTTGAAACATTTCCAATCAAATTTGGAGACCCAACTTCTACCTGATCACCGAGACAACTATATGATCATGACATTATATTAATCTTACAGCATGCATGACATGTATGTCACACCCAAATAGACTTCTATGTATGTTTCATTCAATTACAAACCACACTTACACACAGCTTAGTCCTATTGAGCTACCGGTTTGAATTAGTCCAAACCTAGTCCAAACTCAACCCAAACATTCCCATACCCCCACATGGTTCATGCCAAACATTATATACCATTGACCTCTCTACAAAAAAAACTGAACATCAAGATATGCCACTCAAAACTTAACACTTAACCCACTAGAAATAAATTTCAACTATATATATACTTTGGACTTGACCCAACTTGCACCCCAATCCTGAACACCTAAATGATGGACTCAAGTGTGGTCAAACACACTTTTTGGACATCTCAAACTCCTTTTCTTTTTATATCCCATCACCACCATAACCCCCTCTCTTTTCATATTCTCCTACATGCAAAACCTCCCAGCATTCATTGCATTAACACCACCCTTCACCTCCCCCTAGTGGCTGGCCACCCCAGGACCTCTCCTTCACTTATTACCTCAAACCACCTAAACAACACTTCTTCCTAAATCTCTCCCCTAAAATTTTTCTTTACAAACCATTCCCCAAAGTCTCCCCCATCTTCCTCCATAAAGCCAAACATTCAGCCATGTCAGGCTAAAATCCGCCAAGGAGTAGTCCCCACCAATCCTACCATAGCTCTCTCCACACTTAGTTTATTTATCTAAAATTCAATACAATAATTTCTATCCCCCTCTTCTACATTTCTCCTTCATAAACTTTCCATCAAAACTCACTCTAACTCCCTCAAAATAGCTATCCACCAGAGGTGTCCAGGCTGAATCATAATTCATCATATCCCCTTATCGAGCCACTTTACCACCTCCACATCCCCAAAACCTCTACCACAACACCCAAATATTCTTCTCCTACCTCTCCTCTATAAGTTTCCTTTATAACTCAGCACCTAAATTCCCCCACAAATCCCTCAAATACCCTCCACAAACAAAAGACACCTTGTTGAACCTGCCAGAACTAGTACCACTTCATCACCTTGTTGACACCAAAATATCCTTAACAACCACCCTATATTCCTATACTACCTCTCCCCTAACTTCTCTAAGCACTACAACACTTGAAATAACATTGAGAAACAGCCACAGCGAGTACAAGACAATGTGTCCAGAATCAGGTAAATCTGTGCACTTGTGCACCATTCAGTTTTTACCCCCATCAAATCAACTGTGTAAGTGCTCAAACTCATTCCCCTTAACCCTCTCTTTTTGCTCTAGAACTTAAGCTATTTAAACTTGGGCTCCTTTTACAAATATATTGTCATTTTATATGTGTGAAGTTAGCACAATTATTGGACAAATTATGAACTAGAAATCTATATTTTACATATCACCTGGCGTTGAGCTAAACACATGAAAACCTTTGTGAAACTTGTTAATGACACTATTAATCACTAACTTTCAAAATTTATAAGTGTTGTTTGGGTATTTCACTTAGTTACATGTGTACATAACCAAGTTTAGAGATAAACTAGCATGTTCGTATCATGACTAGGTATGTAACACAACTTGAGTATTATATATAAACCACCTAAAAACTTGTATGTTAGTGCAATGCTAGGGTTTTATACATGTTAGAATGCGTTATTCATATTTAGTGAGCAAGTTAGGCCACTTGGACAATGAGAAATACTATCCACTTGTGCAAGAGTTGAAGAAAAAACATAGTCTTTGTAAAATATACTTGTTTAGTTAGAATAAGAATTTAAATAGGGTGTACCCTCACCCTTGAACTTATTATGACATGAGGACATCCTTGGAACAAAGTATTGAGTTATATTAGCACTTGTCAAAGTATTGAGTTATATTGGCACTTGTCCAAGAGCTTTGAGGCTGTGCAAGTCAAACTTTATTAGCAACCCATGAATACTAGCTACGACGTTGTACTAGTTGTACTCTTGTACGTGTTAGCGTTGTAGCATAGTAACTATTTTTATATTATATATATAGGCTCTTGGGATCGTTCAGGTAAGGAGCCGGGAGCAGTTTTTACACCATCACAGCTTGGAGTCTCAAACAAGTTTATATTGCCATGTTGTACTGTTTAAAATTCAGTTATCATTGCTCATCTGTATATTACTTTGAATGTTGTATAACTGTGAGCGTTTGAGAATGCCTCTGGTGTAGTCGACGAATGCGTCGATGAGTAGTTTAGCATTGTGACCTAGGCATTTAGCAGACTTACCGAATGTTATGGAGATATTCTGATATCTCCCAAGGCCTTGACACGTACCATTACATGACACTGAGTGAGCTTCATGTAGGACATGGGTTGGCATATCCGATTGGCCATTCGTGTGTTCGACCGTGTGACGGCTTAGTACGTAGCATATATTATGCTAGTTCTGTGTACTCGACTAGTAGGCACGAAATGTTCGTGACGTTGATGCATTACGTTCGTTTATATTTGGTGGAGAGAACAACTAGTAGGCATATGGAACAGCCTATATAGTTGCCTGGTTATGGGATGCATAGTTGCCTATTTATGGGAATTCATAGTTCATAATGCCCCGGATATGGGGGACATATATGGCATATATTAGCTAATAATGACAATTGGTGAATTACGTCAGCATATATCTAGCCTGACCTACCCATACGCACCAAAGTTATCCTCAGATTACATTCACGTAGATGGATAGTTCACCCTGATTTATTTACACAGTATTTAATTTATGGCATGTACTTTTTATATCTTGTTACGTCCCTCTTAGGAGCTGGTTCCCTGCCAGGTTAGCTGAGTTGGACACAGAGATCTTTTGCTGGATATTTGGTGAGCAACCATTTTCTTACAGATATTATCCTTCCGTGTATATACATATATGCTTCATTCTTTCATTTGTATCTGCTTAGTTTTTGTAGACTCATGCAATTTTTTTGAATCTATTCAAAAAATATGATTATTATGCTGCAGACTGGTAGTCATATTTACCTTTATTTTTATTCCTGTCATATGGATTGAGATATAGATAGTTGATAGATATAGATATTTAGCTTGATCACTTTACCATGGATAGCGTAAGTACACTTTGACGTATCCATTAAATTGGGAAACCCTACCAAGTCGTACCAACTGGCCATTGCCACATGTCTAGTCCCATATATTTTGGGACTGGGGCGTGACATAGTTTTACTGATGGCCCATGCTGTTCAGAGCATATCGTTCGGTTACATTACTGTACCGAACGAGCCTGTGAATTAGGATTTAGGATTAATGTTAAATAAGATCTCAATAGTAGGGGTCCAATAAAAAATATTTACCACTTATTTGTTGATGGATTGCCCTACAAGAAGAAAAAAACAAAATGAATGAATAGAACAAGAAAAGGGCAACTTGTGGGTGAATAATTACGGCCCGGGTATAACGCCAAAGCACTCTCGAGTAAATGACTCAATTTTCTCTTCCTTGCCACGGAGACTGAGATATATCAAAAGGATTTATTAATAAATACTAAAAGGAAGATTGGGCTTAGCTTTCAATTTGCCTCTGACCATCAAATTAAATGTGAATAACCCTTCCTCCTCTCTTTGAAACAAGGGGCACTTTCGGTTCTTTGCATGATAAGATCATCCACGGGTCGAACATTGAAATTCGATTTACGAATTTAGAAAATGATTCATAAATAGAAACAAAAATGATATATCTTACTAATAAGACAATCACAATTAGGACTCAAATCTAATCCAATCCCAGAAATAAAGCATCCCACTTTTTTTACTACCCAAGGCCTCGAAACATTTCAAAATTGTTGGTAGCTTGGAGGATTACAAACATGACTATTGCTTTCCAATTAGTTATTTTTGCATTAATTGTGACTTCATCAATCTTACTTGTACCTGTTGTATTTGCTGGTTGATGGAGAGGCGACCGGTAGGTCACCCATGGAGCGGTTCTGCAAGAGCTAGTGAGGAGAATAAAGTGAGGCGAGTGAACCCACGGGGCGGTGACGGGAGCTAATAGAAGAAAGTTTCGCATCCAGAAGAGAGGCCCGAGAGAGCAGTTTACGAGAGACCGAAAAGTTGGAAGCAACGCCTATATCCAGCCCGATTGAGCCAAATCCTTTACGTAATAGGGCTGTATTCGGATGATGGTGATCCGCTTGATGATCGGAGAATGTATCCTCCACAGAATTCTATAAGTATCTATGAGATTGAGTATGGAATTCTGTTCACTCACTTAAAATTGAGTATATGTTTCCCTCATTTTTATGTGTTTCACGAGGGTTCGAATCCCTCTCTTTTTGTTTCTGTTAATTTATAGAAGTTACCGATGACAATGTATCATATGTTTCATAAGGGGACTCGAGCAGGCTACCATGAGCTAAAAGATCTTCTTTCTAAAAAGATTTGATACGGAACTATTATCTGTCCAAGGTCCAATTGAATTCCCCACTTTTCTTGTTTCGAGCCTTTGCTCTTGTATATAATAATAAGAGGTCCAGGATCCAGCCATCAAATCTTGTTTGTCGATAGCCTCAGACCCTCTATGAAGTCTGAATCGATTATTTCTGTTCGCTTTCCCATGAATCAGAATTATTGGGTGCGGCGAAGCAAGCGCTTCTAGCTATTTCGCTTGCTTTTTTCTTATTATGGCGCACGCTACAAAAAATATGGTTGTGCTAATACCCAATATATATAATAGGACATAAAAATAGCTAGAATAAGTAGATCTAATGTCAATAAGAGATGACACAAAGAAGCCCTAATATACCCAAATTACCAAATCTACCTCTATGTATCATGGCGTATCATGATACAAACACTAAGTGTCCAATTGTAGACACAAGAACACCACCACAAACCCAAATAGACACCAATACCCTCAAAGGGACACCACACAATGGTGGACACAAATTTATAATTCTACCAAATGGCTCACAAAAACACATGTAACTGCTAGAAATGGACACTCTACCACCTAAATCTTCAACAATGGGGTTGGGTATCCATATGGGTAGGTTCCTATAGATTTAAATTAGTATTCTAACATAAAATTTGATAAGAATAGAGATTTACTTATTGGAGTTGGATTCCAATAAAACTCCTCTAAATGGACACAATAAGTGAAATAGACACAATCTCCTAGCTAGCTCCTCTCCAATTGTCCTCCTTGTGCTCTCTAAAGCTCTAGGCCTCCATGGTGATGAGAATGAGTAAGGATTTAAGTAGTTTGAGTAGAAATTTATAGGAATTTATTGGATTTGGGGAAGAGAGAAATTTGGGGATGAATGAGTAATAAAAGAGGTGGCTAATGAGAGGCTAATCCCCTCTATATAGGTCGGACATGTATTAGGGTTAGGTGGTTATGCAAAGTCATTAGTGCCCCTCTTATTTCCCTAATTAGTTTCTAGGAATGTCATTAATCTATTTGGGTTAGGAAGAAATCTAATTAATTAATAGAGAAATATTCTATCCCTAACACTAACTAATTAATTCTAATTAACTATAGTCATAACTAATAGTAATTATCACTAACTGTAGAAGCATGAAAAAATCTAAATCCATGCGCCCGGTAGCTATGCGCCTAAAACCTGACTCATTGAAGTCAGACCGCAGAAGCAGTCATGCGGCCCAGGAACTTGTGTGAATTTTTAAACCAGAAAGAACCAAGTCCTCAAGAGGTATCTATGCGGCCCAGACAGTGATAGAAGCATCAACCGCATAAAGCCCTGACATGGCATTAATTGCCTTGAATAAAATTCTGACATGGCATTAATTGCCCCGAACGCTTCGAAAGTTATGAGAAAAGTCAGACTAAGCGAAAGAAAGCCGCATTAGCGCAATAATAACTCTTGTCTGGCATCCAGTACCACGTATACACGGCAAAGTCGGCATGCGGCCTCATCTCGATATGGCCCAGTATCTATGCGGCTCTACCTCTATGAGGCCTAGGCTCTATACGGTTTGGTCTTCATACGACTCCATGCGACTGAATCTTTCTGTTACAACTTAAGAGATCCTCAACTCTTCAAATAAGACCAAGGTGTTAGGAATGCTTTTTTTTAATCAACATTATCTAAAAACATCAAAAGAAAAATTCAAAGGAAAGAAGCGCTATGTGCATAAAGGGTATGCGCATAGCCAGTTATGCACATACAAAGTCATGCACACAACAAAGGCACATTCTGGAAATTTATAAGTCATGAACCACATGCCTATGCATCGAGCATCTCAGCCACAGAGACAAGTGTTCTAAGCATATGTGCATGGCGACTATGGTGCATGTCTAAGTCGTGTATATCTTTCCAGTGCATGATCACGAAGACCGTCCCAAGTCAGCTATATCCATGTGCGTCAGCGGTGGAGTTTTTGCATCACATATTAATGATGAATATTTGGAGCAATGACCATGTGCGTCAGCAGTAGAGTTTTGTCTGCGCATGTACTAGATGATTTCTTATCCATGCGGTAGAGCGTGTGCTTATGTCTCTATGTTAAAAAGTTCTTATGCGCTAATGGTCATCTTCCCGAGGGTGAAAACCCTACCCTCAATGGACGGTTGGACATTGGAGTAAGTCATCGACAAAGCAGTGATGGTCGGTTCGACGACCTTCCCCTTGCTCTTATCGGTATTCTTAGCCGAAGAAGAAGAAGTCTTGGGTGCCATTTTGAAAGAAAGGGAGGCTGAAAACTCAAGAATTCGAAGGAAAAAGAAGAAGAATAAAAACAAAGTAGAAAAAATATTCTCTCTTCACATGCATATTTATAGACCACGACTATGCGCTATCAACGACTGATCACATGTGCATTAGTGGCGATAAATCATGCACAATCATCGCGTTCACACTTACATCACACTTTGAAATACGTGATATGCAATGATCAAAGTGCAAAACAGATGCCTCAATTTTCGTATCCATATGACGGTGACGCTTCAGGATTTCAGAAAAAATCTTTGTCTACATAAAAATTGAGAAGTATTTGACAGCCTGGCAACAGAAGTCTATGCTCTTACATACTATGTGCCACATGACTCAAATCAGCAGTATGTAGCAAAAATGTGAGCTGAGTAAAAATTTCTATTCATGCTTCTTTCAAAGTACTTCGAACTTGTTCAAGTTTCAAAAACGTTGGAGGGGATATTGTGGAAGCATAAAAAAATCCAAGAACATGCTCCAATTTCTATGCACCACGAAGATCAGAGACAGTGAACTTTGGTAATTTATAAAGAAATCCATGCGCTATGCGCTAATGACTATGCCCCAAAGACAGTGATTCTTTTGATACACATAAAAGTCTATGCGGCAGAGGCAATAAACCTGGAAAATATGCAGCAATGACATGGACGCATATGCCCTATTTGCATATGTCGATCTTGTAAAAGCATGAAAAATCTTGGAGAAACATGCGCTCATACATCAAGCCACATAAAAGAAATCATCCACAGTTATGCGCTAAACAGTTCATGCGACAGAAGTTAAAAGGCGCATGGTGACCAAGGTGCATGGTGTTACTTCTGTCAGGCATAACATTTATGACTTTGAGAAGCAATAATGGCTCTAAATGCCTCAATTCTGATGCTGACAGATGACGATAGTACTTACATCGCCTTCCATAATTACCTTTGACTATATACAGCTATGCAGTGCCATGTATACACACAACAAGTCTCCCCATGCGACAAGATCTCCATGCGTCAAGCTTTCCATGGATCAAACTCCCCATGAGCCAAATTTCCTAAGCGTCATGGCCCTTATGCGCCCAAACGAGCATAAGGCCCAATCTCTGGGAAGCTCAGTCCCTATACGACACGGTACGACCAAGTCATTTTGTTCCAACTAAGGAGATTCTCTACAACCAAGTGAGGGCCACGTGTCAAGATGACCCAGTCATGCACGCAAAAAAAGAATAAATCAGATCTTCAGCAACAAGAAGATCCCAATAAGACACCATGTGGCAGATCGATCATGACATGTGTTCATGGTTACAACTGTTATGTTAAGAACGGACACGTAGCAGTAGAAAAACTATGCGTGCATAGATATGCACGTGCATTAGCCCATCAGCATAATGGCTATAAATAGCATGGTGGCATACCCACAAGGGACGTACACAGACAGGAGAGAAAAATGTAAAGAAAGCATTATCATTCCCTCGTTGGACCATCAACAGAGTAAAGGAGGCACTGCGGTACTCGATCTCCATCATCACACTCCCTAGAATAAAAAATATTGTACTTAGATTTTCTGTAGATTTTCTGTTTAGAATTTTGTTGTACTTTTTTTGTTTGTTGCTTAACTAAGTTCGTTCGACTTTAAGTCAATGGCAAACAAGGTGGTGATTCTGCTGGAGACGAGCTTCTCCTCCAACGAGAAGCATGTGACGCAATCCAACGAGTCAAAGATGGGGTCAACCCAGAAGATGATGGTGGCATACTTCGACCAGCAAGATTTCAACAAAATATTTTCTGAGGGTAGCGCGAGTCCTTCGCCAAGGCTAACAAAGCCTAAAAAGACCTGCAGGACCTGGGTTGCAAAGGCCAGTATGCCTTACCCAACTTCGGAGCATGCGCTCTCTATCTCTCTACCAGATGGTCAAGATGCACGTCATGCATCTACCCAGGCTGTCCCGATTTATACGACAACCGTGTCTGTGGAGAAGAGGGCTCAACACCTAAGTTATGACAGAGGAAAACATTACGATGCCAGAAGCTTTGGGGTTGATGTACAGCCCATGCGCCCACAACATAGGGCACAGAGGAAGAAGCATGCATCATCAAGCTCCAAGCGCAGGAAGACAGTCGCATGTGCCCCTAACGTCAACAAAAGTATGTCTTTGACAGAATCTCCTATGGCATTGATTCTATGCACCACCCTGACCAAGGAATGAGTTTGGACTCTTCGTACTACGTACTAGTGTATGCTAGTATGAGAAAGACTAGGGCAGTGCGAGCTCGCCAAGCTCAAGCAACTGCTCAGTTGGCTAACTGTCAGCATGCACCGCTAACTGTTATGCGTGCCCTTGAAGGAAAGTTGTACAAGATCGACCCATGCGCCAGGCCCGCAGTGGCACGTGGACAGGGTCGGTCTCAAAAGTCTTTCGCTGATGACTTGGGGAAAGTTCATCTACGAACCCAGGTTAGGGAGAAAAAAATACTACCTATACACCCATATGCTCGGTCTACCCGCGCTCATAAGGAGGGTCAAACGGTGAACCATGCCTCGCCTGATTGGCGTGATATGATTAATCACAAGCGCCAAGCCAGAGAAACCTTAACGGCAAGTGAGGTATCCCCTTCAGGGCACCACTGTGTCAATGTCATCATCAACTACTGCTGTGTCAAAGTAGCAGTACTTGTAAATAGGCAGTCGATATTTCAATGACTGCAACCAAGAGCACCTGTCCGACAGTATTCCGGAGAACAGGTGAAAATACTAGAGGAAGAGGAGTTTCCCTACTCCTCATGTTGTTCTACTTGGAGGTCTCCCTCTACGAAGGGAGGTCGGAAGTCTAACACTTCCAACCCCCTCGGCCAGCGTGTCAAAAAGATGGCGGAAAGCAGCGGTACATGCAGAACCAGTTTTTCTGGGTACCCGCTCGAAGGCAAAACTGCCAATAACAGGGGGTAGTATTTCCTCAAGGCCCAAGATAACTCCGCAAGCTGGGGGTAAAAATCCTCTAGAACTCTACAGCAATCCGTCGTTCCGAGAATATAGTGATTCTCAAGGGGCAGACACTGAGAATCCTGGGGGTAGTCACCCTCATCAAAGTGAAGCACCTTCTGACACTGGGGGTAGTATTTCCTCCGAATTCGAGGAAGATGCAGCTCTACCAACTTTTTCCGAGGACTATTCAATGTAAGAATCTGAGGCAAAAAGTAATAAATACACTGTCTCATTTGTCTCTCCTCATGTAAGGATAGTATGCATGGCTAGGGAGGACAATGAAGGCACTAGTGACCGACAACGGCTTGAGACCCTCAAGGCTATAATGCAGACCATGAGTGCCTTGATGCAGTCTTTGACCCATACGGTACTAGAACTCAGGGCAAGCTTGGTCCCACAACCACCAAAAATCTCTACACAAGCAAGCCAGGATCTTGGTACCAACAGGGACTCGAATATAACTTCTCTCCTCGCTAACGGCAATCATACTCTGCTAGGATCATCTGCTCCTTCGACAGTAGATGAGGCCCTGGGAGCAATATGGAAAATACTGTAACTTTGGGGCCGCATGGACTTAATGGGCAATCAGAACATACTGCGCGAGCTCGGGATATGACAAACTTATCCTCTATAGTAGAAAATTTTGTCGTATTCGGCCAAGTACAAGCCCTTCTCCATGACCTTATTTGACAGAAAGACGTCTTATCGTCAATACATGAGTTATTTTGAGATGGCGACAGGGCATCTATCTCACAACGACGCTCTTCTTACCAAGCTCTTCGTTGGGGCATTGTCTAGAGTAGCCTTCAACTAGTTTTACAGTCTCCAAGACAATTATATCACATCGTTTGAAGATCTTAAAAGTCTCTTCCTTGCCCGATTCTATGACAGAGAAAATGACATGACGATGTCCTCCCTGATAGACATCACGTAGAGAGAAAAAAGCCTGTACTGGAATACATAGAACAATACAGACAAGCTGTGCTAAAACTGCCCCCCGACAATCCTGAGTCTACACTAATAGACACAAGCCGAAGAAATCTATTTCTAGCAATATGGCCCTTGACGGTTGCCACTTAGTTCAAAGATTGGACGACATTTATCATAAATGTTGTCGCCGCTGAGAAGAATGTGAAGGACGTCCGACTGCTAGGAATACTGATCTCCGTTACTGATGATAGGGGAAAGCATTCTTACAACAACAACAACAACAACAACAACAACAACAACAACAACCAAGGCACTAGTGCCCGTGAAGGCAAAGGAAAGTAGGCCTTTACCGTCAGTTTGTCCAAAAAGTCTGCCGTGCCGGAGCAGAAGCCGACTGAAGCTCCAAAGCAGAGAGAGACCTACTCTTTCGATGAAGATGATGTCATGAAATCTTTGATGTACTGATGAAGGGCAACAAGCTCCAGCTACCTAAGATAAAATGCCCTGATGAGGCAGATAAGGTTGACAACCCTAAATATGCCAATTCTATCGGTATATCCATCATCCAACATAATATTGCTGTGTTAAAATGATACATCCAGCATCTACTCAATTCCAAGGCCCTCACCTTGGACTTTGAGGACAAGACAGTTTTTGCCAACATGGTATTCCACCAGTTTAGTGACTTTCCAGTAACGGAGGCCAAAGATGGCGTTATTGCAATCCCGAGGACTGCAACGGAGGTTGTTAACCTCCCTCCAGCTCGCAATCAAGCAGCCGAACTAATACCTCTTAGCACTCCGCGGGGCGAGGTCTTGTGGGTTTATCCCAACCTTGTTCAGGAAATAATGCAGCAAGCAATGCCTTTTCCCATATGGTCCAAAGGAAAGAAGTCCAAAGCTTGCCACATGGTTTCTCCCTCCATCGAGGAAGCTTTTGCGGGAGCAACGAGGTCAGAACTGGCCTATCAACGCGACTATAATGCTCCCGAAGACGTCATTCCTCCAACGACTGCATATGTTGCATCCGATCCAGGTTCATCTCAGCCTCCCGCAACAGACAAACAAAAGAAGATGGAGACTCATTTCGACAAACCTTTACGGAAGGATGCAACTCAATGGCTGGAGAATCCCTAGAACTTTAACCTATTGGCACAATTTGCCAATACTCCAGCAGAGTTGTCACTCTTCGACCTCCTTCATCTCTCAAAAAACACCCGTGATGCTCTAAGTAAGGTGTTATAGAAGGCCGATACCTACCTATCCTAAGTCAAGCCACTGGCCGAGGATCTCTCTACATGCTCCCACTGCAACAATGTGATGGAGGTGATACCCAATATTATGTTCTCGTAACAAGATATGTTGCTGAAGAATAACAGGCACGATCGCCCTCTGTACTATACAGGGTATATCGGAGCCATCATAGTGGACCGGATGCACATCAACCCTGGTTCATTTATCAGTATTATCCCATGGAGTCTACTTCGGACCTTGGGAATCCTATCGCATCGATTGGAAGCAACCAACAACGGCTTCAATATGTTGGAAGAAGCTACCCTCTAGAAAAGATTCACCTGAAGTGTCTCATCGGTAACTTACGAACAAAGGTAACCTTCTACGTCATAGATGAAGACATAGACGTATCCTATAATGTCCTGTTGGGGGCACCCATGGATACATAAATACATGATCGTGCCATATACTCTGTACCAATGCCTGAAGTATGTTGACGATCACGGCATCGTCAAGACGAAGTTTGCCATTGGGAATCAGTTCAAGGGAGTCGAAGCATATTACTCTGTCTCGATCATGTACAAACAGTTCCACCATCAAGGGACCTTGAGGGTCCGTCTCAAGGGATGATGTCGATAATGAAGCTAAACTTAGCGTAACATCGGATGAACCCTTGATGGTCCGTCTCAAGGGATGAGCCCCTAATATGACCCCTCCCTTCGTACTAAACTTCTACAAGAAGGCACAAGAACCTCTGGTTGTTTGCCTACGAAGAGCGAGTCGACAGCCTATAGAGGATCCAACACCAGCTACTACTTCTGAACCTCTGGTTGTAAAGCTTCACAAAAGGTCCCCAAAACCGTCACTCACCCTGGAAGCAGAGCTCGGAAAAGAAGAACTAGGAGAATACATGGTTGCTCATGCTGACGTTCCTTCCCTAGATGATGTAATCCCTGCAGACAAGATACCATACTTTATCAATAAAGGGTTGTATTTGAACTACTCTGATGTTGCATATTTTAGTATAATGTATTCCTTAGAACATGGTCTAGGGTTACAACTATATACACAAATAACTACCACCTATACGGTGAATCGTATCCTCCTAAGTCAAGGTACTTATTTTATAGTATCGGCCACAAGGAGGGGTGACAAACCCATCATCTTCGGAAAGGTAGAACGTCGTCGGGACGTCCCCACAGAAGCGCCTGAAACGGATGGCGATAAAATAGAGATATATCACTACAGTCCACAGGCCAAGCGCATTATCCATAGCATGGGCTATGACCGAAAAAGTAATAAAGGCTTGAATTATGGTAATGGCCGGTGTCTGCCTCTGCATCTTCTTGCCCCTGCAGGAAAATCTGAGGCATAGTACCAGCAAACTCGACACGGTCTGGAATATGTCACACCATCATCATATTAAGGAGGGTCAGAAGAGAAAGATGAAATGCATTCTCATTCTTCAGAATTCTCCGCTTTGGACTCCAATATAAGCATCGGAGAAATGCTTAAGAAAACGTTATCTGTCAACATGGCATGCGCTCACTCAGAAGAAGATGACGACCAGCCGCCCGAACCCTTCGAGGTAGAACCATCGGTACAACGCTTACACTCACAATAGGAATTGTGTTTCGAACAACGAGAATCCCCTACTAAGGATGAGGTCATACAAGTTGATCTGGGAGATGAATCTTTCCCAAAATCTATCTTCATCAGCAAAAGTCTACCCGGTGAAGATCGTGAATCCCTGCTACAGCTCGTAAGGGAATATATTAATATTTTTTCTTGGAGCTTTGAAGACATGCCAGGTATGGACACCAGATCGTAGTACACAAGCTTAACATCTTGTCGGATACAAAGCCAGTGAAGCAACAGCAATGACGATTCAGCCCAGACATCATGAACGCTATCGAAGCTGAATTAAACTAACTGATAGCAAGCGGCTTTATCCACGAGAAGAAATATCCGGATTGGGTAGCTAACATTGTGTATGTCATCAAGAAGAATGGCAAGATAGGAATCTGCATAGACTTTCGTGATCTAAACGCGGCATGCCCAAAGAACGAGTTTTCTTTCCTGATCACAGACATAATGTTTGACAATACTTGTGGCTTTGAGTGTATGTCCTTCATGGATGGGTTCTCAGGCTACAATCAGATCAAGATATTCTCAGACGATGAAAAGTATACGTTGTTCCGAACACCGATAGGGGTATATTATTACACAGTCCTACCCTTTGGTCTGAAGAATGCATATGCTATATACCACCGAGCTATGAGCACCATCTTCTGCAAACATTTGTGCAAGATTGTTGAGTGTTATATTGATGACATCGTTGTCAAATGTCGCTTCCAAGATGACCATCTCCACGACTTAAAGACGGTATTCAACCTGATGCGAGCGCATCAGCTAAAGATGAATGCTATTATGTCCTTCTTGGGAGTCTCTAGTGGCAAATTTTTGGGCTTTATCATCACCTTGAAGGGTATTCACATAGATCCTGAGAAGACCAAGGATATCCTCGGCATACACCCTTCTTGCTTTATGTATAAGGAATGGATCACTCTCCCAGTGCTCTACTAGCCCAGAAGAGTGATACATGTCATAAGCAGGCCATCTACTATCTTAGCAGAATAATGGTCGGCTAGGAGCATAGGTACAACCCCATTGAGAATGAGTGCTTTGCTCTGGTCTTTGCTATCCAGAAGACCCGACATTATCTAGCGGGATAGACCATTATGTAATCTCGGGAGTCAACCCCCTCAGGGTCCTCATGATCAAGCCAAGGGCACTCAACTCTCGCCTAGCCACATGGGCAATACTGTTGTCACCATATGACATGGTATTTATCCCGCAAAAGGCATCCAAGGGCCAAGCATTGGCCGATTTCCTGGCTTCTCATCCGGTGCTAGAAATATCAAAACACTACGATGAGATCCCAAACAAAGTGGTGGACTCCAACATGACGACGGTAGAGGCTGTTTGGCAAATGTTCTTCGGCAATGCTTCTAGGACAGGGCCCAACAGCGATACCGTCGCGGGAGTCGGGATAATAATAATTTCCTTCAACAACCTGGTTATCCACCGCGTATACTCTCTCACAGAGTCATGCTCCAACAATGTAGCAGAGTATAACGCTCTCGTTATTGGGCTCTAACTTGCTAAATAAGTAGGGTGGACTACCTTAAAGGCCTACGACGACTCCAAACTAATAGTCAATCAGGTCTGGGGCGAGTACAAAGTCTGGCACGAGGACTTGATTCCCAACGACCATGTCGCACTCGGCATAATCCCCATATTTGATGGGTTCTTCTTAGATCATGTAACACAGCAACAAAATATTGAGGCTGATGCTCTCGCCGATCTCGCAGCTTCCTTGGCAGTCCCGGTTAACACCCATTAACTAATCATAGTAGTCGGTCAAGAACTAGTCTACCCGAAAAAATAACCTCTGCACGTGTCTGAGCTATTCGGTAGAGACATACACCAACATCCAAGACTAGAGACTCTATTTTATAGACTACGCAGTCTATGGAATTCTACCCGAAGACCCGAAGGAAGCTACCTCTATCAAGAGATGTTCCCTCCGGTTCTACTATGATACGAACACCAAAATATTGTATCGTCGTTCCTATGACGACCTTCTGCTGAGATGACTATCAAATACAGATGCCAAGTAGGCACTCTGTGAGGCTCACGACGGTGTTTGCGGTGCCAATCAACCTGTTCCAAAGCAACAGGATCGTCTCTAGTGTATGGGCTATTATTGGCCGACAATGTTAGCAGATGCCGTCGACTATGCAAGAAAGTGCAGGATGTGCCAAATTTTTGCACACTTTATCCACCAGCCCTTGGAATTTCTACACCCAACAGTAGCATCTTAGTCATTCGAAGCATGGGAAATGGCCATCATTAGACCGATTAGTCCACCTTCGTCTAAGGGGCATCGGTTTATCCTGGCTATCACAGATTACTTCTCCAAATAGGCAAAAGTTATTCTGCTCGCTGAAGTGGAGACGTCAAACGTGATCAACTTCGTTAAACATCATGTTATATACCAATTCGGACTACCTCAGAGGATTATCCACGACAATTGTCCATAATTCCTAAGTCACGCTTTCTACCAATTTTGTGATAAAAATTGAATTCATAACGTAGCCTCGACTACCTACAACCCAGTAGCAAATGGGATGGCTGAGGCATTCAATAAGACCATCATAAAACTACTCAAGAAGTCTGTATCGTCCAAAAAGTGCAACTAAAATGAGAAGTTGGGAGAGTATCTCTGGGCCTATCGTATAACTGTCCGAACGCTGACTGGCAACATGCCATTTGCCTTGGTCTACAGGAGAGAGGTCGTACTCCCCCTAGAGGTACAAATTCTATCCCTCTGGGTGGCCCTCTACAACCAGCTGAGAGATGACGACAACTACCGCCGACGGCTATAAGAGTTGGAAGCACTCGATGAGAAGTGCCTCTTAGCTTAACAGCGTATCAAGTTATACTAAGCACTCCTCTCGGGACCCTTCAACAAACGGATCAAGAAAAGCACATTCCAAGTAGGGGATCTCGTCCTAGCTGTAAGAAGACCGATGGGTATGACGCACAAGACAGCCGGAAAGTTCCAAGCTAAATGGGAAGGCTCTTTTATCGTAGAATTTGTATATTCTAACAGCTCCTACCGGATCATAAAATCTAGTGAAGATTTGCTCATGATTCCTATTAACGAAAAGTTTATTAAAAAGTACTATGCGTAATCTAGACTTGTACCCCTCTTATCCCTAACAGGACAATTAAGATGCACGATATTTATATTTTCTGTAGTTTATCCCCAACAAGTGTGTAAGTACAATAAGCATTTTTTCCTACAAATTATTGTAAAAGCCATTATCTGCATTTAGGATATTCCCAGAGCACTATGGTCAACTTTTATCTCTGTTCTGAATATGCAATAGATAATGGATCCTCGAAAGCTTCCCAGTGGAGAAGCCTTCAGCAAATTACTCCATATTTAGTTCCTTAGGACACTATTTCACGTCCATATCACCTCTGAACTACCGTCCTAACATTCCTCGCTAGGATCTGCTATGTCCACGTTACCTCTGCGCAAACCTCCTATTTTCGACTATCGATTGTCACGTCCATAATACCTCGGATACGGTCATCACCCAAACTTATCATCCATACTCCACTTTAGGTACACCAACAATGATAAGTCCACCAAACCTATCACGTTCATATCACCTCTGATAGGATTTTATTTTGAACTTATTACTTGCACTCAAAGTGCGCAAGAAGTAATAGGTCCACTAAAGATCCCCTAGTGGGATGTCCTTGGCAACTATGGTAGCGTACTACGTACATATTACCTCTAGTACCAATATCCAAGATCACAATATATAACATGACAAATGCAGGAAGAAGTTCTGGAAAAGGAGAAACTTTTTTCACTAATATTCAAGATCATGAATACATATGATGAAAATCCACTTTTGAAGGTTTTCATTAATATTCAAGATCACGAGTACATATGATAGAAATTCATTTTTAAGGCCTTCCATGAGGTCTCTCTGACATGAACCTTTTCTATTAAAGGCGCCCCTCCGTGTTGTTTTTCTACTGAAGCAGACAAAGTCGGTAGTAAAACTCAATGCACTCTGGGTCATCCCTCCACAATACAGACCTCAGTATATGGAAAAGAATCCATACTGATGAATAGTAAGAGAGGGGCCGAATAAGGCGCTCTCAGGCCATGTAGGAAACGAAATACAAGGAATGGCAATCAATCCAAATCCTGTCATCGCCACCGCCGACAGCCAGCCTCTGGCAAGCCATATAAGGGGAAGCAACGCAGCTTGCATGTTGCATAAACAGGGACAGCTCTGCATATAATACGGAATATTTATCCTTGTCTCTTGGATCAGTTATTGACGAACTGCCGCATAAGGGTAGCATTCTCTCCGAACGATGGATGTTATGATAACCTTCCATGCTCAATCATAGGCAACATAGGCAGGGACAAAACCTGCACAGAGAAAACGTACGTTGTCAGTAAATAAAACACTTCACATGTTCTAGACGATTTATCATCCATGCAACAGGGATAATATCGACACATGCTCTGGATGGATCCTCGTCCATGCGACAACATCAAAATTGGCAATATTTCGGATGACTCCTCGTCTATGTGACAGTATGATGGTCAACACATATTTTGGATAAGCCCTCATCTTTACGGCAGACCCATATAGAAAGCCCGTACATATTCTCGATAATTTCTTATCTATGCGACAGAGCTATATGAAAAGTTTATGCATATTCTAGATAATTTCTCATCCATGCAGCAAGATTGTCTACTTGTGTCTCCATGTCCTTGGCACCGTGGCACGAGAGTTGTGGCACTCCCCTACCTAAAATTGAAGCACCAGCATCAAGGGAAACGGATCGAGGCCACCCCTGATAAACTCCTCGGCGAGAAGAATCACAGCCTTCGATATTTTTTTAGGAGAAAAATGAAGTAGAGAGACAAAGTTCTCTCTCCTCCTTAGGCATCCTATTTATAGTCCCCAAGGTCGCGTGGAGGGGTCGAGATAATGAACCAAGCAGTTATGGGAGTGAACCTGATGCCTTGATTTATGTGATCCACTTTAAAATTGATGCCTCAAACCAGGGATAGGAAAAGGCTCAAAATTCCAAGAGATCTTCCCAAGGGTTGAGTCAAATCTTTCATTTAATATAGATTTGACAGCCTGGCAAAATTTTCCATGCGTTGGCAATCTCATGCGACGAACAACCTATGCGTCCAGAAAGTCTCTTGCCATGCTTCTTATTCAAAATATTCCAAACTTATCCACAGTTTTAAAACTTTGAAGGGGGTCGTGTAGAAGTATAAAAAATCTTGGAGAAACATGCGCTCATATATCAAGCCGCATAAAAGAAATCATCCACAGTTATGGCCAGACAGTTCATGCGACAGAAGTTAAAAGGCGCATGATAACCTAGGCACATGGTGTTACTTCTGTCAGGCATAGCATTTATGACTCTGATAAGCAATAATGGCTCCAAACGCCTTGGTTCTGATGCTGACAGATGACAATAGTACTTACATCATCTGCCATAATTATCTTTGACCGTATACAGCTATGTAATGCCACGTATACACACAACAAGGCTCCTCATGCGACAAGCTCTCCATGCGTCAAGCTTTTCATGGATAAATCTCCCCATGAGCCAAACTCCCTGTGTGTCGTGGCCCTTATGCTTACAAACGACCCTAAGGCTCGATCTCTAGGAAGCTCCCTATACGACCCGGTGCGACCAAGTCTTTATGTTTCAACTAAGGAGATTCTCTACAACCAAGTGCCGGCCACGTGTCAAGATAACCCAATCATGAATACAAAAGAGAATAAACCAGATCTTCAGCAACAAGCAGATCCCAACAAGACGCCACGTGCAAGATCGATTGTGACATGCGTTCATGGTTATAATTGTTTTGTTAAGATCGGAGAAGTGGCAATAACAAAATCTATGTGCGCATAAGCCCATTAGCATGATGGCTACAAATAGCAGGGTGGCATCCCCACAAGAGATGTTCACAGACATGAGAGAAAAATGTAAAAAAAGCATTCTCATTCTCTCGTCGGACCGTCAACGGACTAAAGGAGTCGCTGCAGTACTCGATCTCCATCGTCATACTCCCCAGAATCAAAAATATTGTACTTAGATTTTCTATTTAGGATTTTTGTGTACTTCTTTCATTTATTATACAATAAAGTTCGTTCAACTTTGAGTTAATGGAAAACAGATCTAACACTGCATTAAAAGTCGAGCTGCTCTGTAACGCGTCCAGACTAAAAATGGCAGTGCTTAAGCCAGTATCATCATCAAAGTTTGCCTATATACAACTATGCGATGCCATGTGTATATGCGGCATACTCTCATACGACAAACTCTTTCATGCGGCAAAGTCTACTCTACGACATGGTCTTTTGCATAGAACTATTTCATGAACAACAGCTCTTTATCTTCATTATACAGCTAGCAGTGACAGTTACAAAAATGAAGAGGGTATGCGCATAAAATGAATTAATGGTGCATACGTTACTGATGACAATAGACATATTAATATGGATTTTGAATCATTGTAATGCATGACATGTGTCAAGTCGATTGGATTAGGCGCATATGTTCATATCCGTTTTATGTGCTGTAGTTATTGCAGAATCTCATGTGGTAGGCAAAATCTTATGCGTAGGGATGAAAACATGGAAAAAAATTAGTCTATGTGTGAACAGTCGTTACAGTGTAAATGGCTATAAATAGCTAGGATATGTCATTCCCAAACCATTGAAAGCTAAGTTCTTTTGAGCCTACTTGCTGCCCTTCTTGCCAGTGAGCTGTGAGTTAGCAAAATTTTAATCTTTGTCTTAGGATCATCAACAGAGTAAAGAAGTCATTCACGACTTGATCTCTATCGACACACTTTCTTAGATCTTGTACTTAGAATTCTTAGTCCTTAGGATTATTTGTATTTTATTTGCTTAAAAATCAATAAAGTAGTACTCTTTTGTAATGGAAACATACATGAAGGCAATATTACTCCATGGTAATTTAGAAGAGTTATACATGGAGAAGCCAGAGGGATTCTGTGAAAAAGACAAGTCACACTTACTCTGCTAGTTGAATAAGAGTATGTATGGTCTGAAGCAGGATCCGAGGAAGTGGTACAGGAAGTTTGATTCATTATGGGAGAGCATGGTTATGCACGATGACGTGGGATCACTATGTGTTCAAGAAATATTTTGCCAATGATGATTTCATAATACTTTTGCTCTATGTGGATGATATGTTATTAGCAGATCGTAATGCCACCAGGATAGTGGAGTTAAAGCACCAACTGGGTGCGACCTTCTCTATGAAGGATTTTGGCGTAGTGAAGACTATTAATGGGATAGAGATTAGCCAAAAAAAAAGAGTCCAAGCTACTTCACTTATCCCAAAAGAAGTACATTCATCGGGTTCTTCAGCATTTCGGGATGGATGGGTCAAAGAAAGTAAGCAACCCCCTTATGGATCTCTTTAAGTTTACTGCGGATTAGTGTCCATCTACCGAGGATGGAAAGAAAGATATAGAGTGGGCTCCATATGCTCTAGCAGTAGAGAGTCTCATGTATGCCATAGTGTATAAGGTCAAACATCGCTCACACTGTTGGCATGGTTAACAAGCATCTATCCAACCATAGGAGGATGCATTGGAGTATGGTCAAGTGGATACTATGATACCTTTAGGACACTATCGATTGGAAGCTTTCATTTAGTGGTGACGAGCCAAAGTTGGTCGGATGTACTGATGCTGATATGGCTGGAGATATAGACACGAGGAGATCGACTTCGGGCTATGTGCTGATGTTGCTAGTGGAGCGATATCATGGCAGTCTCGGTTGCAGAAGTGTGTTTCCATATTTATGACAGAGGAATAGTATATTGTGGCGATAGAGGCTTACAAGGAGTTGTTATAGATGAATAAACTTTCGCAGGAAATGGGGCTAAAGCAAGAGCAGTACGTTTTATTTTGCGATAGCCAGAGGGTTATCCATCTTAGAAAGAATCTGACATTTCATAGTCGATCCAAGCATATTGAAACTCGGTATCATTATGTAAGGGATGTGCTTGTGGCGAAGGAAGCGATGCTTGAGAAGGTTTATGCTGATGCCTGTGGAGCGGATATGCTCACGAAGGTTCTACCAAGGAGAAGTTTGAGTACTACAGGCAGATCGTCGGTATGACGAGCTCCTCTACCTAGTTGGGAAGGAGAAAAATTGTTGCAGTTTGTGGGGTCCCCAGCCTATGTGGAGAATATATTGGAGTGCGACGAGCGTTATGCATGTGTCGGAGAAGCTGGGGGAGTATAACGGGTGCTATTCGGAGTATCGAAGAAACTCGTATATCGGAGAAGCAATTATATCTAGATCTAAGTGAGTTTGACCTGAACTCGGTCTCCCACCGAGTTTGGATCGTGTTCGGTCGCTGGGGTCCAGAATATGGCTTAATTTATAGTCTCGAAATAACTGAATTCGGACCAAACTTGGTTCAGTCGGGCTGTACAAATTGGAAGGTATTTTATACACCATCGGATCACATCTAATGGTCCAGATTACTTGTTGGATTAAGGAAGATATATTAGGTGTTTCCTAACCCTAATATAAGTAACAATGAGACAAATTTTGGAGAGAAAGAGATTAACGGCTACATCAAAGAGGAGATCATTTTCGGGTAAGCTTTTCTCATCGTCTTCGTTCTTCATGAGTCTATAATCAATTTTCTATTCCAAGGAGATGTGGTGATCTGGTTTGGATCGGTGAGAAGCTTGTAAGGACACGGTGTATTTCGTATCTTCAATAATATAAGATGGCTCAAAATTAAGCCGTCTAAGCCGTTTCTAATTCCTCATCCTCATCTAATTAATTAAAAATTTTAAAAATCTTCAATGTCTTTACTCTTATAACGAGGCTTAGAAATGGCTCAAAATTGAGCAATCTAAGCCGTATGTAAATAATCCACTAACTATTATTTTTAAAAACTAATCATTAAATATTTAACTACCTAATATTATTTATTTATAACTAAATAATTCTAACCGAAGTGGTTAAGGTGGGAGGTATTTTTTTGGCTGCTTGAGTTTGATTCCTAGGAACGACAGTATTTATAATAATTTTATATTTAATTTTTTTATGCACGTGCACGTTATTAGTTCCAATAGTGGTAGCTTTTCAGGGTTAGACTCCGATCGTGTCATAGTTTTTTCCATCTGAGTTTTCCACGTAAAAATACGTTTAGCTTTCTTTGTTAGTTTGGCAATTTTATTTTGTGTGCTTTTTCGATTATCTTGTAGTTTCTTGGTTTGGGGGAATGATTTTCGCGTTTCATTCCCAACAGTATTTTAGAAATATTTGGAGATATAGGTATATAATAATAAATATAAAAAAATGACTAATAAAGCATGGATACCAATTATGCATAGGTAGCAAAACAAATAGGCAAATAAATAATACAATAATATTATGAATATTTGGAGATATATATAAGTACTTTAGATATGGTCATCCATATGTATATATATACGATGTCTATATTCCTATATATATACGCTGTCTTTATATATAAGTACTTTAGATATGGCCATCTGTATGTATATAAAGCATGGATACTAAATATCCTTTAGTATATATATACTAAAGGATATTTAGTTATTACTTAGGGTTTTTAGGGAGCTTACACATGGATCCACGATAATCTGACCATCCCTTTCACACTTTATCAGTGCCTCAAATATGTGGACAAGCAAGGGTAGTCTGAATGGATTTTACCAACAAAGCTCCTTTCAAGGGGGTGGAGAGTTACTTCACTGATTCGGCCTTCTAAATAAAATTTGAAATGTCAAGGGTGACCGAGGAAGATAGTAGCGATGAAGTAAATGTTGAACCAGTGGATGATTTCTACATCACTCCTTGTACGGTATCCTTAGATATACCTGGAAAGTTATGGATGGTTTTGTCGTCCCAACAGATGAATGTGACTAGGTTATTAATAAAAATGGTGCTTTCAATTACACAGAGAGTTTCGACGAGGTTACTGACATTGTTAATAGGTTCATATCTTTCTTGGATTATAATATACCATTACACATGCACCAATATCAGCTTGACAGGCAAGAGCATATCCAGAGTCAAAGGAAGGATCCCTCTTCGTAGCCCCAATGACCGAGGGTGACCACCTCCCCATCATATTTGGACAGAAGGACCTCAATGGGATATCATTCATGAGTAATAGTGAAGAAGAAGAACATCCCCAGTTTTATCACTACAACATCTTGAAGTGTCACATGATGAGAAGGATGGGCTATGTAGAAGTATAGAAAAATGCAAGAAAAATTTTCGTACATAAATATGAAGCCCTCATTCATGAAGAAAAATTTTCGCATGGGAGGCCTCCACGAGAAAAAATTGTTTACGCGTAGAAGCTCCTACACCTAAACCCAATTCTCGTACGTGATGCTCCCATGTAAAAATCTTCTTCTTGTGCTCCAATAATACGAGAAGTAATAGCGATCATTACAGATCTAGAGATGATACCGATCATAACAGATCTAGAGACGATATGTCTTTTAATATAGAATGGTACGAAAGATGAGGAGACAACCATGATTACGCCACAATAATCATTGTTATTAATTTCAGTCAGCATAATAGCTAGACATGTATATTGTGACAATGATTAACATGGGATGTTACTAGCAGTAATGCATAAGAAGATGGAGCGCCACCAAAATTCGTGCAAGAGCAGCCTACGCAAAAATAAGCAAAATGTATATAATTTCTTATTTTTGAACATAATTTATATAATCAGCCATTTTGTTTATTTGACTATAAATAGCCTCGATTATTGTACAACTAGATCATCACAGCTAAAAATTTAAAGCATACTTTGCAATACCACTCTGCCTCAATAGTGTTTGGGAGCACCGGAGTACTTAGCAACATTTCCACCTCGGTTGAACAAGAGTCGGTTGAGGACCTGGCATCGTTGGCTGGGTCCTACCCTAATATTTGGAGGATTGGGGGTGAGCAGCAGAATCTTTATTCTCTTCTAGTTATTCTTTTTGCTAAACCGGAGTTGGTAGGGGTAGGGTTATAGCTATATAATATGCCATCATCTGCTACACCATGGCCTAGAGCTCTCGGATTGCAATATCCAAGTTGTCCAAGAGTTGCTCAGTGTGAGTGCTGGTATTATTTATCGCCATCATCTATGTAGGCACTAAGCATGTGCTTGCTAGTAGAGGGTCAGTTGACAAGGCGGTGTAGCTAGAGCCTATGCAATCGACTTCCGACTCATAAGGGATTCTACCCCCAGCCAGAACTAAATAACTATTTTGTGGATATGTCATCCTAGGAAGGATGCCTTGATAGATGCCTTCCATCGAGATCATCCATATATCGACTCTAAGTCTGTACTCAGGGTTAAAAGAGTTGGCCAGAGAAGATGAGAAGACCGCCTTAACATGTTGACAGAGGCAAATGGCAGATCTTTATCAAATGTACGTTATCACCTTCAGGATCATTGTCCGGTTGGCAAAGCATATAATAGTCGATAAAATACTAAGTGCTTGGCGGACTTATCGACTGTATTAGAGCAGCAACAGTTAATGACGATGTTGTGGTAGTGCTACTCTAGAGGAGATAATACTGTCATAGAAGACATTCTCTTGTCTTATGCTTTTGCTTGAGTAAATTGTATAAATCCAAAAAAGAAGAAAATATATTGTGCTGCTAGGTAGAATTTTTTCTTGGAAATTTTTTACACTTAAATTCTGCGCAGCAATTACAGCTTTAATTTACACACAACAAGAATCATTATTTTTTGTGTGTAAATTCTCTACATGATAGAGCTTGACATCTTATGCGCATAGAAGCATCATATGATGCTTTTCTTGGGTGGCAGAAGCTTTTGTTGTCTAAGTTGGGTTGAAAAGGATGAAAAGACTTCTGCTTCTATGGCTTTTTTACTTCAGTGCCTCCGCATAAATGATCATCATCATTGTTGTAGAAGCACATAACTTGAGCAACGGTTCTCTTTTGCGCATGCAACATTGTGCGCTGTAAAATATAGTGCATTTCCAAAGGAAAGTTTTCGTGAGAGTCTAAAGTCCAATTGGCTTCGACTAGAACTTTTACGTTAGGATACTCCTTTGCAGCTGACTTTGCTGCTACCTTTACATTTTAGACGTAAACACAATACTTGTTTTGAGCAGCAACGTCTTGGACTTATTTTCCTTAAGCACTATGTTGAGCACGTAAGGACTTTGTTGTGCGCTCGTCATTCGACAGGTCAACATCTTAGTGAATTCTTTCGCTGTTGTCGGCATAATTTGTGTGTGAGTTGTTGTTGCAAAAATGTTGCAACCTCTTCTCCTTAGAAGGTGCAGGTCAAATCAAAACATGATTCCTTTACTCCTTTGACTTCCCAACACGACGATGATAAAAAAATTGCTAAGTTTGGGCTCACAACACTATGGAGAGGAGAAATAGGAAGCAGGTAGGCTCTGTCTTAAGATTCGAGGATTTTGATGTGTCTTGGCAGCACAAAAACTGACCTATTTATAGGCACAAAACCTGACCTATTTATAGGCATTCACATTGTATCGGCTAACTGCTAGACTTTTGCATAAGAAACAAGCTAAATACACTGATTTCACATTTTTATGCGTAGAACACTACTACGCATAAGAAATATGTCATCATTGGTCATAAATGTTGGATCTAAACGCTAGTCTATACAACACGTATCATCAATTACAAAAATAATTTTAATGCTAAGGCTATCATCAGTGTCATCATGATAGTCGTTTCAAATTCTGAAACCCATAAATTTTAAGGCACATGTCAACCTCGAAATGCATAACGCTACAGTCTAACAACTTTTTTATTAAGCCAGAGAGAGAAAATGTCTCTTAGGCATAATTCTGGTTTTATGACCCTCTGCTGCATAGAGAAAACCTTAAGCATAACATCCTTGCTGCGAGCAATGCTTAGGCATGACAATTATGCTGCTTTCCACGTGGATTCATATATGGAAAGATGTGATTAAGAGCAATGATTACTGTGGCGTAATCAATATTGTCTCTTCGAATTTTGTAACAAATTCGTATATTTCGTATAATACGAAGGATGTTGTCAAAGCTGTCAGAGATCGACCTTCAATGTGCATAACATCCTCATTAATGAGGCTCTGAAGAGGCAGTTCTGCATGAATCGTCTTAGGCGAAGCTTCTCTTACACGAGACTTGCTCTTAGGCATAACTTATTCTTTTACCAGAGAGAGTTTTTTTTTTTGGCATGAGACACTGATTCGCCTAAATATAAGATCTTTGAACATTGATATCTTAACACACTGTCACTTTCTCCAATGCAATTCTGACATGTGGATGGCCTATTTGGTAGCTTTTAGGTGTGGAGGATAAACGATTATGCAGCATATCTTTTATGTTGTAGAAGCCTTAGCCTTAGACTGTTTTGCACTCTTTTCACGAGTGGCACACTTTTTATACATAATAGTGTCTTTCAGGCTTAGATTTTTCTATGCTTTTACAGCAAAACATGGAAATCTTGAAAACCAATAAAACTATCAATATCTAATCTAGTAATGCTATCATGATACGATACCAATAATTAAGGAATCACATCGTGAAATCCATTATCCTTGATTAAGATACTGAAATCATAAAAACTAAGAAAATATAATATACGATAAATACTTGCATATCCGTATATGAATACCGATACATTGATCAAGCCTCATATACAGGCTTGTTTAATTGGGTCAGATTTGACAGTTTATGGAGCATTGTATGGTTATATCAATTAAGAAGATCGTGTATCACATAAAATTGTCTCTTTGAGGAATAGTTTAGTATCTGCATAATCAAGGTAGGAAGGTAGCTTATCAGTATGAATGGTATTGGTTCTTCTTGTCTTTTATATTCACGCTTAATAAAAAAGAAACATTTTGTTCCCTATGAAATGTAATCAATAATTTCTGAATAAAAGATAAAGGTAAGAAAGGAACTCACGGTTATTGTTGTTTTTGCTTAAACATTGGATTTGTAACAGTATACACTTCTGCACGAGGATGAGACATTAGGTCCTCGAATGTGTGTTTGTTTGGTGATGTGTTTGGAGCTTTCACGAGAAACATTTATGGAAATGGTTTGGTACTATTGAATCATGAGTAATATTTTAGGACCGATAAGTCACCAAGTTGTGATGGCCCTTAACCAGGGAGAGAGAGTTATGAACATGGGACTCAAGAAATAAGAAATGTTATGGAGATCGCATTTTATTTATTTACTTTCATATTTTTATTTTCATGCATATTATGTTTTTGTAGCTAGAGCATACACATTTGCATAGCCATGGACAACTAGTACACAAGGTTTGATTTCTCGAACGGTACCCGGGGCACCGGGACAGTGTCGGCCTACTCCCTGCCAGGAGAATAGATACATGTGCCTTCTTTGAGAGAAAAGAAGAGTACAGGTGCATTGCTTCGTGAGAGAAGAAGGGCACTCGTATTAAAGTCCACCAATAAGTCCAACTACCTCTATTGGAGATATTGTAATACAATAGGTAGTCCAAATGATGTATCATCAGTGATCGTCAAGTAGTTATGTTGCATACTAATGACAATTTTTCTGCAGACTTAACCAACCTGATGTAGGGATAATTTTGTGACGCTTATATAATGATATCTAGTCCTTATTTTGCAGGGATGGATAAGTCGAATATGGTAAGATATCATTGGGCATGTGATTAGTTTGTATTATATCAAACTATGTTTATTATGAATCGTTAATAAACCTAGTCCCCAGTAAAAAGATAAATATAAAAAAATTATGCTTCACACAAATATTGTATTAGTTTAGGTGAGTTGAGTTGATATCACTCACCAGTATATTCTCCAATATGATGATCCCCTCCTCCATAGGTGTGGGGAGTCGCTTTGACAATTTCTAAGGATTCAGAGCAATATGTTGGCGAATTAAAGCTTTACTTTTGAAAAATGTCACCGCATGCTATAAAGGGCATAATATATGAAACATTATAAATCTTTTGTATCGGTGAGTTGTGAGCCATATTGGCATATTTCATATGGTCATGGAGAGCCTTTGTATTCTGCTGCAAGTATTAATAAAAGAGTTCTTTTTCATATGTTCTATTGTGATTCAATTTGTCTATTTATTTTCATTACGCTAATTTTGTTTTGAGATCATGCACATCCATAAGTTTTACTAGTACAATTTAGACTGTAAGGCATTACGCCTCATGGTGACTTTTTGGTTCTGCAGAACCGAGACATGACACAATAATATCATAGTGTTGTTAATTTTCTTCGACCCTCATTTGATTCGCTTCAATTCTAAGTTGCTTATGTGATCGAAAGTCTCTTGATCCTCTTTGATGTTTCGATGGATGTTCTATACAATAACTCTTATGTATTTTATTAGACTACTGTGGGTATTTTGTTGTCTAATAATACATCAAAGAACAACAAATAGATAATTTGATGTGATGGTATAACAATATGATTGGAAAACATAATTCGAATGTGGAAAATCAACAAAAGCCAATAGATAAGTTGGAACCAATTATGTGTAGTGGTATTGTATGTTAGAAAAAAAGTATGCCTAAACTTCTATGAATGTGATCAATAGAAATTCTAAGTTGATTCAGATGTATTTATTTGGTTATATTTCGAACTTTGACAAGATGTTACATGTGAGATCTGCAAGGCCACCAAAAAGGATGGTCCAGGATGGACATGAATTAGTACGAAAAGAAGAAGTATGACGTAGAAAGTGACTTATTTTTTGAATGGTCTATACTTCGACCTTTTTAATATTGATATATGTTTCGATCCTTTTTGTAGTGGTAGTGATAAGTCGATCCTTTTTGTAATGGTAGGTGATAAGTCAAGCCATGTAGCACCAAGATTTAGTTGGAAATTATGCTTTGTTGAATAGACTTCGAGTTTCCTTTAATAATCTGGGTTCAGAGTTTCCTTTAATAATCTGGGTTTGGATGACAAGGAGCAAAACTCATGACAGTTTAATATTATGTTGATCAAGAATTCGAGAAAGTGTAAAGGGGATAACTTGGCTGGAAAAATGATACGAACTATGTGTTAAATGTTGACTTTATATCAGTTGGATAAAGTTTTGATTTTAGTACAAATGATTTGGTGTCAGACTTATAGATAATACAGTGATGTTTAATCAGACAATTATTTTAATTAAAATGCCTAACCTGGAGGCAATCCTGCTTGCATATACATTTCAAATATTTGGTAAAACAAAGTCAGGTATTCTGTACAACAAATGCTGCAAGCTAGAGCTACAGCGCTAGCTACGCTATGAATGAAAGTCAAACACATTCGTACCTCAGGAAACTTCACAGCTCAACTACATGCATAACCTTTTAGCACAAAGTATTCTCTACATATGACCAAAACCTAAAAGGAAAAGAAAGAAGGAATGAAAACTGAGATGTGCGACCCCTATACTGAGTGACAAATAAAAACAAAAACGAATGACAGGTCATATAATTTCAGTGGTGTCTAGTATTTGAGCCGCGTACTGTTACACCATGCAAAAATTTTGTATATCCAATAAAGTTTAGCTTGCCATCAGAAGTTCTGATCCAGTCGTGTACCATGGAATAAGCTGCTGGAACAAGGCTCATTTCCTGCAGGACGACTACTCGTGATGTTTGGGATTGAGATATCAGTAAAGCAAAACTGAGACTGGATAAATCATATTACCTGTGACAGTTCTTCTATCGTTATGACCCGATTACCATCCCTTTCGAAGTGCTCAAAAGCTGTACTGGCAATCTGCTCCCACCTTTCCAAAGCCTCCAGCTGATAAGGACTGACAGCAGCAGCACAGAACTCCTCAAAATCCATCCTTCTATATGAAAGCGGCTCCAACTGAATATCAGAACAAAAACAGTTGGATCATAAATTAATATTAAAAGAAAAGGAAAATATACCACAAATTCCATGTAAACTAAGAACTATTAAGCAAAAAGAGTCAAAAAAGTCAGGGAAAAACTACGATGAAAGGAATGACAAGAACCGTGAACACTGAGTAAACCAGGAGAATGAGAAAAATACTTCATCTGGTACAAATAGTTTACTTTTTTTTATTAAGGAGAAAGAAAAAAGAAAGACCAATTCCATACTTGTTTTTCCTTCCAACTGAGTGGCAACTATGTGATGACATAAACCAACACAGGTTGGAACAAGAAAAAGTAAATTATGCCTTCCAAACCAAAAGCTTCATGTATTGCGAACCCGAAGAGAAGTTAAAAAAAAAAAAAAAAAATCTAAAAAACATCTTTGACCAGAAAAAAGAATCTTGCACCATACATTACCCCAAAATCTATCGTGCAGGAAATTCAATACGCTTTCGAGCTATATAACAGTTAAGTATTCTCTATCTATTGGAGAGAGTTTTACATTCTCATTTTCCTCAATTATAAATGCATATATACCTTGCTTCTTCCTTGTAGTTATATACTTATTAATTTCTAATTTCGAGGTGCACCTTTCACATCCTTTTTGAATGTCAAGGTTTGGTACCTCCACAAGAAAATTTTCCACTTCATCATTCAGTTCTTTTAATTTACACCCAGTGAACTAAAATACTTGTCATATGTTTCTTTCTTCATCTTTCTCATTTTTCTTAACATTGTATATGAATTCATCAGGCTTACCAAGTGTCAAGTCATGTCAACTTGAGCTTCCATACTTTTGATTGTTGTATTGGAGTATAAAAAACCTAGTAATCTAATTAATTTTATCAATTAACCATTACCTTACGGTGAACTAAAATACCATGATGCTGCTCATGCAAGCTGTCTACCATGACACATTGTTTTTGAATCAGTAATTACTTCATGTGATCTGTTGTTACCAGAACCCAAATTTTTTCATTAATATAATGGCCAGCTAGATTGCAATAACCCACATCTATTGTAATAGGAATGGTTTCGCTCCTCTACATTGGAAACTACACCTCCCAACCTATAGAAAGCTGCCAACGGACAAAATAAGCAGTGAACTAGAGTCAAAAAGTACGGCAACTACGTAAGTTACCAAGACGAATAGCCAACTTAGAAAATTCAACCAAATGCATAATAATTGGCAGGAGCTCCCTATTATGTAACCAATTCCTTGATCGACGACCATGCTATTGAACACTCTAGCCACCTCCATCTAGCATGCTTCTAGTTTTTTTCTGATCATAGAAATTATCTCCATTAAGTCACCTAAAGTAATTGATAAATTATTATAAGCCTAAAGTAATTGATAATTTTGCTCCATCAAACCTAAAGTAATAACTAATAACTATAAATCAAGGAGATTAGAATTCAGTCAATCTTTGCAGCAAGGTTCACCATTTAAGTGAGGTGGACTTTCCACTTTGATCAAGCTTGCTGGGTCGCTTAGTTTTTATTGCTAAAACTAGTTTTTATTGCTAAAACAACGATTCCTCATATTAACAAGGAAATGAACGGGAAGGATCCCACCAGAGGGCAACAGACCCTCTAGCTACTAGTAATATGGACAAGTAATATTATTCATTTGTATAGATCCAAATCCTATTTATAAACGCTCTTGATTAATCCTGTTATTGGAAGTAGAACAAACAAGGAGGAATGGCTGGAATTTGTCATACTGGACAGCCAAGAAAATAGAATTTTATCATCAGCCACAAGACCAGTATACTAACAGTAGTCCGTTTTTCTCATAAGCTAAAGTGAAATACATGAATATACAAAAAAAAGGACTACCTAGAGGTTTCCTCCTTTAAACTATTGACTATAGTCACATAAAAATAATTCAAAAACATTTGTGAATGGATGTCCTACCAAACATATAAGAGAATAAATTGTTAATCCGTAAATAACGTACGAATATTTCCTCAGATATGCGAAAAATACAAAAGATTGTGATCTGTGATTTATTCGTCCAAGCAAACACAAAAGGTGCAACGTAGGCTGCCGGTTGGCCTTGACTTCCTGGTCATCATATGCTCACAGCATGTTAGTACACAAAGATCAACTACTTTTATCAATATTCTTCACAAAGCCTCTTTTCTCACAGCCGATGTAGAACTAAAAGTCGCCTTGAACTGTTTTGATTTTTTCCTAGTTTAGCCAGTAAGACAACCACAATAAAGCTTTCCTATTGGCTCATTTTCCCAAACTTTTTATACAGGTAGGCTAAGGAGGTGAAGCTAGTGCAGTAAAAGAGGACTTTATGAGCCGTTTACAGTTAAATTTCAAGGCATGGATAGATAGATAACCAATAACTCATGGTCATTTTAATGAATTTTGGCAAATATGTCATGCTGAGCAAAGGTTTTGAAAAGAACAAGGAAACTTTTAAGATAGTGAGAATATAGAGAGGAATTTTCTTCTCTTCTAAAATGTGCTCTCTTAGAAATATTTTTTGCCTACTTTTTAACACATTAATATTTATATTCATAATCTAAATAATTAGAAAAGATGACTATCCTTTATATATTTTTATATCCTTTATGTATCCAAACTCATGCCAAATTTCAGGATTCTTGCCGTATTCAGAACTTTTCAACTTTGCTGAATTATTCCTTAGCGCCGAACTTGTGACTGTGCTATTGACGAAAGCCAATACATTATGAAGGCCTGAAGACCTCAAGAAAGAAGAATATGCTGACAGAGGATGTCTAACATGATAACTCTCCAAATCCACACACACGAGCACGGTAGATGCATATCTTTGTAAAAATACGTATAATTGGCATGAATATTTGTGTATCCAAAGAAACTTATGTATAAAACTAGATTGATCTCTTACAATATATTCTAACTAGGGAGATAATACTCTTCATTTTGTGAATATTAATATTCATAAAAGTGAAGTCAGTATATTTTAAAAGGTATCGGACATAAAATGAGCATATCTTTGTCGAACACAGATACAAGCGGAAAAATTTGACAAGCCTCCAAAATATCAAAAGACTTGTTATCATACCGCATTCAAGATATCAGGAACCTTAGCCTCCTTCATGGCATCAGTTGCATTCCGCAAAAGTGCCTGCATATAATTTAACAAAAAGAACACATAGCTAAGAGTTTATAGTAAGATATATTATTTTTATTTTTGATTCTTTTTTTTAAACATAATTTTATTCATGATTAAGGGAAAGTGGGTGGGATATAGCCCGAGCCCTATAAAAACCACGGAGAGATCAAGGTCCATAGCCCTACAAGTGCAACCACGTATGGGAAGGTTACCCATGCCTCTCCTACACTTACTCTTCCCTAGGTATGCAGAATCGATTCAGCGCGCCTCGGTGATACATAGTAAGATAAAAGAACATAGTAAAATTACAACAAAAAAGACCACCATTGAACACCATAGAACTTCACACAACAAAAAGAGCAAGGAAAGCTTACCATTCGAAAATTTTCAAAGGAGATACGTCCATCTTTGTTGGGTTCCAATAAGTTAAATTGTGACCTTATATATAAAAGCTCATCCTCGATTAAAGCTTTGGAAAGAGCCTAGAAAAAGTAAGACAAGAATGGAAGAAATCAATTTTCACAAACAATGAGAACTAAAAGGAATTGGTAGATTATATTAAATCATTGTCCAATAATAGAACTAAGAACCTAGCTATGTTTAACGGATACTGAATCGGTGGTTCCCTAATGCATCCACCCTTATAGCATAATCAAACAGTCAGATATCATAAGGAAATGTGTGATGCACTTTCACATATCCTAAAAGTTAAGACTACATTCCAAATATAAGGCTAATCAATGAAAAAACGAAAATAAACCTACTAATGTTAGTGAGAAGTTAAAATAATGCATGAAGATATGAATATCAATGCAGTTTTATCATAGATTCATAGTTAGTTTCTTTTATAATATATGAGTTTCCCCTATCTGTGTGGCAATTTAGCTCCTAGCATCTGCTATTTTCTTGTGATACAAAACAAATTTTGTGTTTTAGAACTCTTGGCTATAATTGTTTCTGAAAAATTATGAAAATGAGGTTAATATGTCTTCCTATATCTACTTATTGTCCCATCCCAGTTATATCCTATACTTGAAACTTCTTGTTGTGACGCAATAGCAATGTACATGGCTCCATGCAACATAAGGAGCTAGATATCCTATAATCCACTCTACTGGAGTAACTCACAGCAATGCAGGGAAATGTGTTGCTTGATTGTACCAATACCACTGAAGTATCATTTCCAAATCTACATCTATAACAAGGGGAGCATATATATGATGTACTAGTAATTATTATATCCATATGTTAATAAGCAGGAAAGAAATAACGAATCCTAAATATTCCAAATGTCCTTCAACTAATTGGCATACAGGTCTCATTTGTGCAGACTAATCAACTGTGATGTGGGTGCACCATTTTTGCTTTTAAATTCAAGTAAACTGTAGTGATATAATTCATCGAAAATACCAAATATATCAAACATCACTTTGATTAAGAAATACTATAGGGATCAAAGGCATTCCAAGGTTATCTAAATTTCATTTATCTAAAATTTATGCAGCAGACCCAATAACTGAAGCCAAAATCTAAGGGCATAGGGAAGTAAAATAAATTTGAAAAACATTGGTAATGTTTATACTTGCGTATATTATAATTAAGAACTTGAAGATAAAAGAAACAACTGAACCTTGAGTGCTGCACGCTTGAATGGAGTCGCACGAAGGTATGATTTCACTAATTTATATATTAGTATGTCTAAGGGAACTTGCTGCTGCTCATCTCGCAACCATGGGTGAGCTGCCAAGAAAGAAGTAAATTACTATATTTTGAGTAATCTGTAACTGAATTGAAACCTCAAATCAAAGTATATGTTAAGTTAGATATATTTACTATAACTAACACAATAATCATGCAGCTGAAAAGCCATAAAGTAGTTAAACTGACATAATACTTACTCAGAGCCTGTGCAGCAGTCATTCTTTTCCTGTAATCCTTATTCAGAAGCCTTTTAACAAAATCTTTTGCTTCTGGAGATACATCAGGCCAAGGTGAATCAACAAAATTAGGTTCTGCCCTCAAAACAGCACGAAATATTCCTGATTCTGTGCGTGCCCAAAAAGGTCTGCTACCACATAACAAGATATATGTTATTACACCAATGCTCCAAATATCTGCTTCCGTACTGTAGGACCTGTGCAGAACCTCAGGTGCAACATAATATGCACTACCAACAATGTCATTAAGTCTTTCATCTGCACTAGAACAAAGCACTTGTCAAGAAACATATTTAACGGCATAGCAGTGATAACAACAGATTAATTAACATGGATAATCTCTTCACAGAATCATAATAATATAATTTCTGAAACTAAAGTTTACATCAATTTATGTAACATGAACCCTGTTTATCTGAGTGAGTGGAGCAACGCATTGTAGAATGGTCATTGGGAACAAAGTTAGTTATAAGATGAAGTACACTTGATTATTATTATTATTATACAACCATGGTAAGCACATCTTTGATCATGTATCATCATCGCTAAGACCATACATGTCTTTACGTGAGTCTCAAAAATATGATATGAAATTAGAAATTTAGAGAAGCTAAAAACCATTGAATGGCCCTTGTAATTCATAATATGCAAATCTAAATTATGTTCAAAGATATTTGCGGCATTGTGTCTGAAGAAGAAGAGACGAACAATAAAACCTTTAAAATGTATAGTATATATGTAGGATCATGTATATCTTCAAATAGACACTATTTTCAAGTCAGCTTACAAGGTGATGAGAGCACCTTCTCCGCCATTGGACTGGCACAATAAAGTTTGGTTCAAAGGAAAATGTATCAAGATGAGCTTCTGCCTATACAAGGCCATTAAGGACAGGTTACTAAAAAGGGATTACAACTGCATGGAATGAGCATCAACACTACTTGCCTGCTGTGCACTCAGGAAGAGGAGGAGATGGAGCATTTATTCTTCAGATGTTCCTATTTAGCCTATATCTGGTCCATATACAGGCTTAAACTTTTGCTAAAAAGCAAGACAAACTACAACCTGTCAGGGGAAGTAAGACAGCTAGAGAGAAGGTTCAAGAAGGACATGGGATACACAATTGCTAGACTGGTTATGACTGCAGTTGTCTGGCATATTTGGAAGGAGAGAAATAGGAGACAATTGGAAGATGTCAAGACCCACAAAAGAATGGCAGTTAAAAGGATAGTAGAGGATGTAAATATCCTGGTCAGTAATTATAATGACCAGGGTACGCCACAGGGAATTAAGGAGATTAGAGATAACTGGTGCACCAGTTAGGATGATGAGCTGTATTTCTAATACTATTTTCTCATATATATATATATATATATATATATATATATATATATATATATATACATATATATTTGGAAGAAGGTAACTATATTCATCATATGAAATCAAAGTACATCCAACCACCTTTGGGTGATACTAGCAGAGCTAATCATAGCTTGTACATCCCTTTCAATGTTATGGATTATATCAATATTGGAGTTTCTACTATCCTCAAATATCCGGTTGTTCCGTTCCCTCCAGACATGTCACTTGGAATTTCCACCAGGGACGGCCGATTTGGACTAAATGGATGAGCGATAGATACTTGAAGGAGAATATTTTTTGGAACCAACAAATAAATAATAATTTTTCTGTATCATACAAACTATTCTACGGAACAGATCTGCTATCCAGCAGCTGATTTTTCGTAAATTTGGTAATGGTGACAGTACCAACCTTTGGCTCGATCCGTGACTTGAGCACAAAAGTATTGTTGAAAGAGTAGGCTAGCAATAATTTGCTTTAACAGGTAGACATGAACCGGTGAGCAAGCTTATATTTATGGGCCTTGGCAATTTATGGGCCTTGGCAATTGGCGGACCATCCCATTGGTCGACAGTTTGCTGCTCCCATCAACAAGATAAATATAGACCCGGGTTTGGCATAGGACGTCTGGTCCAGGGATGGTTTCGTGGACGATAACTTCCTACTCCATAGTGCCTATGAGCAAGTGTAACCTCATTTCTCAAACATTGACAGTATCAAATTTAATTGGATTAAGAAGATGGCAAGTAAGATGATTTGAAAATGTACAAAGCACTTAAAGGTCGACTTTTAACGTTGGATAGAATTGCTTGATTTGATATACAAGTTCAAGGACAAGGATGTATGCTATGCCAACAAGCAGAGGAAACATTCCACAACTATTTTTCCAATATGTGTTTACATGGGAGATTTGGAAGCAACAATGTATTGTTTTAGACATTCCGATCAGTATAGCAAACAACATGAATAGCCAAATTGATACTATATCTAATCAACGCGGGCAGTCAGTGGTTCAGGATGGTTCGTGTCCGACTATCAGCAACAACCTGGCACATTTGGAGAGAGCGGAATAGACACATATATGAAGGATTGAGCACAACTCCTTTAAGGATCCTGTATAATATCGAGCTCGATGTTATTTCCATGAGTTAAAAGAATGTATGTGAAATATAACTATTAAAATCTTACCTTTTTTCGAAAAAAATATTGAAGAAGGTAATTTGTTATGATCGCTTCCTTCGAACACGGCCAACTCGGGTCTTATGCCTCCACACTCAACCACTTGAGTTACTAAGTCTCAGCATGTACACACCAAGATTTAAAGTAACGGCCGATACCGATACGTATCGGCCGTATCGGATCGGATCTGGCCTTGGCCGATCCGATACAGGCCAAAAAAATCGGGATCGGCCGAAACTGGTACATAAAATTTCGTATCGGTCTGTATCGGCCGATACGGGACAGATACGAGACCGATACTGGCCGATACGGGCCGATACGAAAAAAATCAGATCAAATCAGATCATCACAGGAACTTTAACAAAGTAGATGTTCTACAAAAAGCTAAAAAAAAGTAGAAATTGATTCCAGACATCAAATCCAACAGAGAACAATAATGAAGAACCAAAATAGTAGACAAAAAAAATATAAATAGAGGCAAATTCTTCTACATACATACACATGATGACTATTGTTTTATTCAATTATAATAAAAATAAAATAAAAAACACTTAATAATGCATAAATATGTAAATTATTTTTCTATTTTTTTACTAATTTATTAATAATTATTTAAATATTGCCGATACAGCCGATACCAAAAAATTCGATACTCCGATCCGATACCGTCGATACTGCCGATACGGATACTCATACAAACTGTCTGATACTGATACCGAGTTTTTGAACCTTGGTACACACACGCATATATATATATATATATATATATATATATATGTGTGTGTGTGTGTGTGTGTGTGTGTGTGTTATATATATATATATATATGTGTGTGTGTGTGTGCGCGCGCGCGCGACACACACACATATATAATATATATATATATATATATATATATATATATATATATATATATATATATATATATATATATATGGTAAACGGGATATGAGCCATTGGCTCATATTTCTACATGAGCCATGCACATGTAGACAAATAGGAATTAAGTGTACTAGTGCACATGGCATATCGGAGTCCATTCATATTAGTACACATGTGCATGGCTCATGTAGAAATATGAGCCAATAGGTCATATCTCGTTTATATATATATATATATATATATATATATATATATATATATATATATATATATTGGGAATGGTGATTTTATTATTGAACTTAGAACTTGCTACAACTCATTGCACTTTAGAGGTTCTTTCAACCAGGACTCATAACGAATAGATCATATTATATATTATAAAGAATTCCCACTTAGGAGGTGTTAAGTCCCTCGTAGATTCGACGGTTGCCTTCTCTCCATAAGTGACATTGTCGCCAATATACGAGTCTTTGCATGTTTAAACCATGTAGATCCTTGTCGTCCTTGCGCAGACACATCTAGGAGAACTGTGATATCACACGTTGATATGGAGGTTAACCTCAGCTTTGAGCTCTGGATAGACCAAATATACCAAGTAAATGGACAATGGAAGAATAGGTGATTGATCGATTCTTCACTTTGCTGACACAACATGAACCGTTATCCTAGGAACCGAATCCAGGATCTGGAAAGTCGTTCCAGTGTCAGTAGACACCCTCGTAGGACTTTGTATAAGCATATCTTCATTTTACTAGCTGCTCCCTTCATCCATATAAACTCGGCATGGTTGATTTTTTGGTGGTATCGTAGGTCTTTCTAAATTCAAACTTCCTGGAGGGTGAGTCATTCCATATCCATGAGAGTCAGTATCTCTAGTATAATCAATAGGAACGAGGTTAATTTCTGCCGGTAGCAGCCTTCCTATCTGATGGTCAGTTGTGTGCCGGTTCCTTTGCTGAGTAATGCAACTCAAGGGCTATGTTCTGCCTAGCATGACATATGTCTTCCAACCAAGACGATCTACAATACTCTGATGATGCAACCAAGGGTCGAACCATAGATTTGTGGCCTCTCTATTGCAAATTATATGGGTAATGACACGCTTTATTTGTTGTCTTTGTTGAAGAATAGTTTTAAAAGTCATTGAGTAATTGTTATTTAAGTGATGAACCCAGAAGTTCGATCCTACAAGGTATCTGGAACTAGTCCAAGCTCATAAGGACCCTCCTTCAATAAATTTTCAGGTCAATTTTAAACTGGCACTATTCCGTAGAATAGTCAGTGATCTGAGACACTCCCCCTTCATCTTTTGGTCGGCAGAGTTCAACCCAAGCAATTGCATGTAAACTCCTACGCCACACAAAATCTGCACAATTTTTCAACTTTTCTAATAGTCGCAGTCGGCAACATGATAGCTTGTAACCAGAACATAGCTATATATGAGATAACCGACTGCACAAGTTCAATTCAACTGTCAAACGACAGATTTTGAGCTTGTCATCCCTCAACTCAACGTTGAACATAATCCACTATACTTGTGCAATCAACATCTCGTGACCGATAAAGACAAACCAAGAAATTTAACTGGCATGCATCCCTTATCAATTTGTAGCAATTATTTTCCTCCTAATTAGGGCAGTTGGCACTGAAGTGGACTTTGCTCTTATCGCGGTTAGGTTGTAATCCTAAAAGTTTGCTGAATTCCTCCATAATTCGATTGAGAGATGTCAGACACAGTGTTCGAAGGTTCAAGAAACACCAATAGATCATCACCATAAATAAGATGGGAGAAGATCGGGGTCACTTGCTTGTAAATAGGTTCTAGTCGTTTAATGTGCACTGCAAGATCTATTAAACATGTAAAATACTCCATAACTATTAAAATTAGGTGGGGATAATGGGTCACCATGCCTAAGCCCATGGTTACTAGTGAAGAAGCCATAAGGTTGCCCTTTGATCAGAATAGAAAAGGTTGGAGTCATAATACATTCACTGATCATATCCACCCACCATCTGTCAAACTCCATATCAACCATAAGTTGGCACACGAAGTCCCCATTCACTATTTTGTAGGCTTTCCAAAGGTCCAGTTTAATATGTCTTTTTTATACCCATCTTGTTGAAATCTCTCGTGAGCTAATAAGCTATTCTCGACAATCGATCTACCTTTGACAAAAGTTCATTGGTTAGGAGAAATAAGTTATGTCATGATACTTTCCATTCTTTGACATATTTAAGTTATGTCAAGATACTTTCCATTCTTTGGCATATTGAGTTTATCACCTTGTAAAATAAATTACAGCATGCAATAGGGCAGTTACAGATGTGGCACCTTCTTCAGGATGAGTGTTAAGAAAGTGCGATTCAACTCACGCAAAAGACAACCAGTATGGAAGAAGTCCTGGATTACTTCAAGAATGGATACCTTCAAAAGTTCCCATTCGGCTTTGAAGAACTTGCTACAAAACCCATCTGGTCCATGTGCCTTGTTAGGGTCCACATTTTTTATAATAGCCTCGACTTCCTCTAGCGTGATAGGGGCCAGGAGTAATAAATTACCATGGTCTGTAACACTCGAGTGTAATCCTCTTGATTATATAATTTGGTGTAGAAGTTTATAGCTTCAATTTGTCATTGAGTTTGGCAATGTTGTTTTTTTGCTGACGGGCTCGAATTAGATCATAGAACATAGTGCAGTGATCACCAACCTTCAGCATATACATTTAGCCCGTTGGAGTAACTGAAGTTCCTCCTGAAAGAAAATTTTACGAACCTCACCTAGCATCTCCATTTCCTTCGATGTTAGGTTAGGCTTTTGTATATCAGTGTACAACATGCCCTGGATGTCATTGCAATTCCTTCTCCTTCATATTAAGATCTGATTTAGGGCGAGCTAGGTTCCATGCTTTGAGTGTTCTCTTTACTGTTTCAGCCACCGAACTTGACATAATTGGATGTTACCCTAGACTGCATTCTGTAGGCCAGCATCAACTACTTCTTTGTAACCTTCCATTTCAGTCCAAGCATTATTGAATCTGAATGGCCGAGCATGTGGGGATATGTACTAAGTGATACGAACCCAGATAGGAGAATGATCATTAATCGAAGACGTGAGCCCTTCAGCGAAGACAGATGGCAACATTGCAAACCATTTGTTATTACCTAGTGCTCGGACAAGTTGGCAAGCAATCGGGATGTGGGTGACTTTGTTACTCCAGGTCCAGATATACCGTGTACGTGATAAACATTGGAACCGTGATTGAAGTAAGGAATGTTGGAAGTCTTCTAAGATTTCGGGGACATGCCGACCATCAATCTTCTCATGGATGTAGAACATAGCATTGAAGTCGCCAACCAGCACTAGGGGAAGGCGAAATTGGATATCCGCCAGAACACTAACATGAATAATCTCTTGCCATAGTCTCTCTCCTTCGCCTATCATTTTGCCAATATACTGCACCAAAGATCATTTTAAACCCTCCCTGATTTGAGAATTCAACCGCGATGAGTTCGTCTGATATGTGGATGACTTGTCATGTCTACGTTTGATATCCCAAAGGATCCAAATTCTGGCCATATTACACTGCTCGAGGTTGTGCACTTGGGACCAATAGATGGGGGTTCGCCTAGATAGCTTCCTTGCCAACTTGATTTTCGTCTACAACAAATCAGTAATTGAGCTTTGAGATCGCTTCGCAAACTCATGTATTTCACGCCATCTTCCCAACGAGTTTGCTCCGAGGTGTTCCACATGAGGATCGACATTAATTGAGAATGGGAAACCACTGACCAACTCTTTAATTTTTCCTGTGGTCTAGGAAAGTTCTGAACGAGAGCTATTGTTCTCTTGTCGATCCGCTTCTAAGAAGTTGGTATCTTTCCTTTGGAGTAGGTGCCGCAAAAGATTTTTTTTCTCTTTAAACTTTTTGTTGATTCATCTTATCCGAGATATAAACTAGGGGTGTAGCATGTCTTGTCTTGCAAGGATTCGTTATTGTTGATTCCTGAAAGAACCTCTGCAGCCGCTACTCTGTTGGCTAGAGAAGTCTTCCCCCTAGTATGAATAACTCTGCGCTTATTAAAGAGGACAAGTTGGCCTAAAGCAACTTCGGTTCTGTTATCTTTACATTCAGTCGATTGTCATTTACCAAGAACACTCGAGGTCTTCAAGGTATGAGTTCTCGTAACAACTGTTGATACCCCTTGTGTATCTACTCCCTCCCCAATTTGGAAGTCCTCGTCATCAGGGCAGTCTTCATCCCAATCTCTGGGTCGTTACTGTGTAGGTTCTGTAACAAGAACTTCCTCTATTATGCCCTCAGTGCTTGTATTTACCATGTACCCGAAACATTGATAGCGACTGCACACTGGAGGGACTCATTCATAATCTACTGTTTGGGTAAACAACTGACCTGTGGGTATCTCAAATTCTATCACTCGCAGCAGTTCTTTATCAGCTTCAATCTCTACGAACATACAAGCATATGAAAGACGTAGCTTTGAAGTTGTGGCAACATCAGACTTAATAGACTTCCCAATTAGGCTCGCAAGTTCCATTAACATGGGAGTGCTCCAATATTTAATAGGAAGGCCCGGAAGACGAATCCAAATAGGAACCGAGTTCATTTGATCTCTTTCGCACTTGAGTAAGGATACCACTGTTTAGAAATTATTAACCGTCGATCAAACGTCCATGGTTCTTCTTGGAGGATACGGTCGAGGGTTCTTGTAATCACGGAAAAATATTTCAATGTTACCCCGAGGTCTCCAAACACGATGCACGTAGGCTAGTTTGCCCATAGAAGGGTTTGTCACCCATCACAAAGACGATCAAAGTATTCTTCCAACATTCAGTCGTCTCTGCAAGATCATTTTGCGTGAATTTAGCGACCTTGCAACCATTAATAATCTTTGGTTCGATATACTATAGTTCTAAATCCGGTTGCACCGCCCCTGGGCAAAATACTTCTGCCCATGAGACAAACTTCCCTTTCTGGTTTGGATATACTTCTCTTCGAGATGGACCTTGAGAGGTATGATGATATGTACCCGGGCTTGACATTCAATCTAGGGGATGGAAAATCTAAACTTCTATGACCATCAACAACTTCTATAGGTCCTCGACTACCACCATTCTCCTCCTCTCTAGCATGACCTCGGTGATGCTCTGAACGTGTCCCTCTTGCCCTAATCAACCCTAATCCCGCCCAACCCTCCCCCTCACCTACCTTGGGGTCTCCCCCGCCGCCGACGTTCGACGGTTGACCAACCCCCAGAATCTTTAATGAACTCTAGGGACTCCTGCACGGTTTCATGTTGACCTCTATCATGTCGACTTTCGTTCCCTTGTCCAAGATCCCAAGTAAATTTCTCCCAAAACCCTAGATTGCCTCTCTGCTGTCGTTGCCATTATATATATATATATATATATATATATATATATATATATATGAAAAAATCTAATTATATTTGTAAGATTAAGAATGGTACATATATACACTGATTTCACATTAGCTCTCTCTTATACAATGTTATTACCCCTTCTCGTTCATGTGAATCCCACATCTTCGCATAAGGTCTTATTTCACTGTATTATTGTTTGTTCTTAACTCGCATTTGTTCCCTAGAAAGTCTGACCTTTGTCCTTGAATGGCTTATGTATGTCCTTCATTTCTTCTAGTATATATTCTCATTTTGTATTGTGTACATAAACTTAGGTCTCTTATTACCATTGCATTGCATGCTTTGGCTAAACATTTAAAGCCTATTTTTGTGAATAGTCTCTGCCAAGCATCCATTGAAATTTCTTGATGGTATTAGATACTAAAATTAGGAAATGGAAGAGATGGACAATGATAAACAAGAAATCTAGAACTAGATGTAGTGGCAGTCAAGAAATTTCGAAGGATGGCCATATGAGAATCATGCAGATTATACTCTACATTTGATCAGAGTGGGTAGTAAAAAGTGTAAATACATAAACAAGAAATATAATGAATAGAAGGATACTAAGAGAGAGATGCATAAATGGTAAGAAGATACCATAAAAAAGGGACATAGATGATACCATAAAAAAGGGACATAGATGACTTTGGAAAGTTGCACCAGCTGGGAACAATTTTGAGGAATATATGATGAGATATGAGATGGTTCAGGCATATAAAATAAATGCTAGCGACAGGAAGGCATAGGATACATGGATGGTGGTGAAGAAAAATAAAATATAAATGGTTCCATAACACAGTAGAGGTAGTTCAAACGCTGTGCTGGCAATGAGAGATTATGAAACTAACAATAAGCAAACAGTCACTAGAATTTTAACATGTAATATTCATGACAAAGCTGGTGAAGGTAGTATTAGTATCGCTAACAGTCTGAAGGAAAATGTAGAATAATCCACTAAGAAGGGTAGGTCCTCTCTACCCTTAAGAAATTAAGCAGTTGATGTAGAATTTCCCAAAAGTCAGAAGACCTGAAACCACTTGAATGGTCTAAAGAAATTAAGGTGGTCTCTTGCTTATTCATCAAGTAGTCCCAAAATGAATGGTTCAAAATGATGAACAGAATAGATGTGTGTTAGAGTAATTTATTTTGTTATTTATCATATGAGGGTATAATAGTAATTGTGGGTGTATTGCATATCAATATAAATAGACATGAGATGCAACCTAGGGTTTAAGGCCCTTGCAATCTCCTTTCTCATATTTTCTCTTCTCCTACTTCCCCTTCTCCTCTCCATCTCCAAACTTCACTTGGTATCAGAGCATATATTTGTAAGTACTGTACATCCCATCCACGACAGGGCTGATCGAACTTTTCATGATTCGCCGTTCGTTGCAATCTCCTTTCTCATGTTTTTGTCTACTTTTCATGATTCGCCGTTCGTTGTTCGTTGTTCGTGGTCGTTCGTGGTTCGTTTATGAGATCTAGGGTTTCTACAGATCTTCGTTGGTTATTCGTCGTCGGTTGAGGTTCGTTGTGAGATCTAGGGTTTCAAAGATCTCGTCTTTCTGTTGCATCTGCAAGTATGGTGGGGACCGAATCTTCTAGCGAGATTAATAGTGGTGATGATAGCGGAGGTGGTTCTCTTTTTACTGTTATTCATAATGATGAATTGGGAAAGTCGATTACAGCGGTGAAACTCAATGGTGCGAACTACCTTGCCTGGTCCAAGTCTATCAAAGTGGTGTTAAGGGCGAAGAAGAAGTTGAAGTTTTTGACGGAAGAACCCCTGCCTGAAACTTCCGCTGAGTATGAAGATTGGATGAGTGCAGATGCATACGTTATGTCGTGGTTGTGGCATAGTATGGAACCACATATCGCTGCTAATGTTCAGTGGTGTGAATCAAGCAAACAGATTTGGGCATCTCTGGAAGAATCATATTCGCAGAAGCAAAACGTTGCCCGTATCTATGAGTTGTACGAGTTATTGTTCAATACAAAGCAAAATGGGAGGCCTGTGAATGAATATCTGGCTTCAAAGAAGGCTTTGTGGGAGGAACTGCTTCAATATCATCCTGTTACTACTGATTTGAAGGAAACTCGCAAACAGAAGGAAGAGTTTCATGTTTCACTTATCCTAGCCGGCTTGGATCCTGCGCTTGAACCTTATAAAGCTCAAATCCTTGCTGGAGAGCAGTTACCTACGGTGGCAGATATTTTCTCCCGTCTCAATCGTTCATTTCTGGGACAGAGTTCTGTGGTGCCGAGTACTGACTCTTCTGCCCTAGTTTCTAGTGTTGTTGGTCGTGGTGGTGGACGTGGTAGTGGACGTGGAGGTAAAGATGGTGGTCGTAGTTTTGGTCGAGGAGGAGGCCGTGGTGGTAGAGACAATGGTCGTGGTGGTGGCCGCGGTGGTGGTGGTGGCCGTGGTCAACCACGGAAGTGTAACTATTGTGGAATGCTCGGTCATGTAGAAGACTACTGTTGGGACAAGTGGGGCAAACCAGAATATGCACATCAAGTGCATGCTGAAAATATGCAGTCCCAGGTCACCACTTCTGCTCCCAGAGATGATACTTCGGATTTCAATCAGACTTCAACGTCTGATACCTCATCTCCATTTCAACAGATCCTCCAGAAGTTGAACGCGCTTGCTAGTACCACCTCCCAACCTACTGCAACTAAAGCACATATAGGTAATCCTGCTTTTGTGGCAACCCAGTCACCATCCACCTCTTGGGTCATCGACTCAGGAGCAAGCTCTCACATGTCTGGTATAACATCTATCTTTCATAATCGTAGTTCCATGAAACATAATATTATCTTGGCTGATGGATCTACTCGTCCTGTGCTTGGGAAAGGTGTCATTCACCCTACTCAATCACTATCATTATTTGATTCATTATATGTGCCTAATTTTTCATTTAATTTGTTATATGTGAGCCAGTTAACCAAATCTCTTCAATGTTCTGTGACATTTTCTTCCAATTCGTGTGTTTTTCAGGACCTCAAGACAAAGAAGATGATTGGTTCGGGGCATGAAAAAGATGGACTGTACTACTTGGATCTACCTGGAAAAGCCTTCACTTCTGTTTCTACTTCTCCGTTGCAGTGGCATTATCGTTTGGGATATCCGTCTTCGGCTAAGTTGCGTCAAGTTGTTCCTAGTTTGAGTGATGTTTCTAGTCTTGAATGTGAGGCTTTTCAGTTAGGCAAGCATCACCGTAGTTCCTTTCCTCGTCGTAGTGAGAGTCGTCAATTAGAGTCTTTTGATCTTGTTCATTCTGATATTTGGAGTCCGTCTAGAGTCAAAAGTCCGAAAGGAATTCAGTATTTTGTTATTTTTATTGATGATTATTCCAGAATGACTTGGTGTTATTTAATGAAAGAAATATCTGAGTTTCCAAATGTGTTATCTGTCTTTTATAATGAAGTCTATGTTCAGTTTAATAAACGTATCAAAATTCTGCGTTCTGATAATGCTTTGGAGTATACTCAATCTTCTGTGAACAGTTTCTGTGTTGATCGTGGTATGATTCATCAAACCAGTTGTGTCCACACCTCTCAACAAAATGGTATAGCCGAACGCAAACATCGACACATTTTAGATGTGGCTCGAACTCTCATGTTCAATATGCATGTCCCTAAACAGTATTGGGCAGATGTCGTTCTTACTGCATGTTATCTTATTAATCGCATGCCATCATCTGTATTAAATAACAAAGTTCCATTTACCATATTATATACAGATGTCGCACCATTTTCCTTATCTCCTAGAATGTTTGGCTGTGTCGCTTTTATTCATAACTTGGAACCTAATCGAGATAAGTTGGCTCCTAGATCTCTGAAGTATGTCTTTCTTGGTTATCCCCGTACTCAAAAAGGTTATCGTTGTTACAGTCCACAGTCACGCAAATATTATGTCAGTGCGGATGTTACATTCTTTGAGTCTACCCCTTTCTTTCCTTCAGGAGACCGTTGTATTCCTTTTACAACAGATTTGATATCTTCTATACCACTTCCGGTCATTCCTGAATCAATTTCTGTCTCCATTCCCTATTTACAGGTTTATCAGAGATCCAAGGACAGGCCAGTGGTTCTGCAAAATTCAGCCTTCAACCAATCATCTTCCGTGCCTGAGGTTTCTGCTCCCATCACTACAGATCCAGATGATCTTCCTATTGCTCTCAGAAAAAGACAACGCCTTTGTACCACAAAGAATAAGCATCCCATTTCTAACTATGTTTCATTACACCGTGCTTCATCATCTTTTCATGCATTTGTTGTTTCATTGTCTTCTACTTTTATTCCCAAAACTTACAAGCAGGTTATATCATCTTCTGGTTGGAAAAGTACAATGGATGAGGAGATGTATGCTTTACATCAAAATCAGACTTTGGAGCTTACATCACTTCCTGTTGGAAAACAAACAGTGGGTTGTAGATGGGTGTACACTGTTAAGTATCACCCTGATGGTTCTGTTGAGCGCCTCAAGGCACGGTTGGTTGCCAAAGGGTATACTCAGACATATGGCGTGGATTATATGGAGACTTTCTCTCCAGTGGCTCGGCTGAATTCAGTTCGGATTCTTATTTCTGTGGCGGTTAATCACCAATGGCCTATATATCAGTTGGACATAAAGAATGCTTTCTTGCATGGTGACTTACAAGAGGAGGTTTATATGGATCAACTACCGGGATATGTTGTAGCAGGAAATAAAAGACTCGTATGTCGATTGAAGAAAGCATTATATGGACTGAAACAGTCACCTCGTGCTTGGTTTGACAAGTTCAGTTCAGTTCTCATTTAGTATGGCTTTCGGCGTACCACATCAGATTATTCAGTATTTTGCCATTCTTCCTCAGCAGGTATTATCGTGTTGATTGTTTATGTTGATGATATCATTATATCTGGGAGTGATCATGCTGTAATTGTGGACTTGAAGGCCTACCTTAGTCGTCAGTTTCATACTAAGGATTTGGGTCTTCTTCGATATTTTCTTGGAATCGAGGTTGCTCGATCTAAGAAAGGTTTGTATCTGTCACAACGCAAGTATGTTCTAGACTTGCTCTTCGAGACTGGGATGTTAGACTGTCGGCCAGTTGAGACTCCTATGGATTATCATGACAAGCTTGATGTTGACAGGGGAGAGTTATTTGAGGATGTTGGATATTATAGACGTTTGGTTAGCAAACTTATATATCTTACTATTACTCGACCAGACATCACATATGCAGTTGGAGTAGTTAGTCAGTTTATGCATGCCCCTCGGCAACCACATTGGGAGGCTATCTCTCGCATTCTTCGATACTTGAAGGGTGCACCTGGAAAGGGTTTGTTGTACAAACCTTCCTAGTTGCTTACGGTGACTGGATTCAGTGATGCTGATTGGGCAGACAGTCGTAGTTATAGGAGGTCTACTTCTGGCTATTGTACTTTTGTGGGTGGCAATCTTGTCACGTGGCGTAGTAAGAAGCAGAATGTTGTGGCTCGTTCTAGTGCAGAGGTCGAGTACCGTGCGATGGCTCATACAGCTTCTGAGATGATGTGGGTGCAGTCTCTTCTTCATGAAATGGGAATCATGATTCCTATTCCGATGGAGATGTATTGTGATAATCAGTCGGCAATGTTTATCGCAAGTAATCCGGTGTTTCATGAGCACACGAAGCATATCGAGGTGGATTGTCATTTTGTTCGTGATTTGTTGCTGAAGAAACAGATTGTCACTCCTTATGTTCGGTCAGAGGATCAATTAGGAGATATCCTCACCAAACCACTTGCTCGTGGTCAATTTTCTAATTTATGTAGCAAGCTGGGCATATCTGATCTATATGCTCCTGCTTGAGGGAGGGTGTTAGAGTTATTTTATTTTGTTATTTATCATATGAGGGTATAATAGTAATTGTGGGTGTATTGCATATCAATATAAATAGACATGAGATGCAACCTAGGGTTTAAGGCCCTTGCAATCTCCTTTCTCATATTTTCTCTTCTCCTACTTCCCCTTCTCCTCTCCATCTCCAAACTTCACTATGTGCAATATTGAAAATTAGCTACAATATTGTGTGATTGTTTAATCTATATTTATGAAACTGTTGATCTATTCGATTTGTTCTTAACTGTTCATTTTGGGGTCAATTGATGAACAAGGAAGAAACCTCGAAATGATTTTAATTTTTATTTAAAGAAATTTTGACTTAACCCCCACTTTTTTTTACCCATATACAAAGTGCACCCCACTGTTTTACATTAATGTACAAAACCTCCCACTTTTGACGGAAACCGTCTCTTCCTGACGGTCAACTGCTTTGACCAGTTTTTTTTTTTACTAAAATGCCCCCTCCCACTCACCCACTCCCCTGCCCTCCCTCCCCCCCCTCCGCCGGTAGGCTGCCGCCGCACCCTCCCGCCACCGCCCCCTTCCCTGTATAGTCTAAAATTTATCTAACTTATTTATCTAGCATATTACTGTATAGTCTAAAATTTTATTATTGTATGTAACATTTTTTATAAATGTAATATTATTATATGTAATACTTAAATAATGCATAAATATGTAACTATTTTTTCTAAATCTTTTACTAAATTATTAATAATTATTTAATATTGTCGATACTGTCGATACCAAAAAATCTGATACTCCGATCCGATACCGCCGATACTTATATAGAATGTCCGATACTGATACCGATACTTTGAACCTTGCTTTTTATAAGAAGTGAAAGTAACATATCAAGGAGCTAGGTGGTACGGATACTCCTACAAAATACCGTATTCGTGCAATTGTATCCGAACAAGATACTTTCAAGACACTTATGTAGGATATCCAAACAAGATACTTTCTAGACCCGTCCATGTCTAGGATTTTGCATAGCCATAATTGTGATATGGTGAGTAACATTCTTTGATGTGAATTCTTTATAGAATCTTTTGAAATCTATTTGTTACTATCCAAAATTGCTTAATAAAGGTATGATTAAGATATTAGAGTATAATATATAAAATATGTATATAGATATGTTTTATTGTGTATAGCTACCAAGTGCCACGAAGCTCCCACCTACACAAGATCCGGAGTGGGACGAGATGTACGGAAACTTACCTCCATATATACGGAGAGCCTATTTCCGTGACTCAAACTTTCATCCTCGAGAATGCAAGCAATAAGTCTTGCCATCGTGTCGGGCGATACTTCTTATGTATGTATAAACATATCATACCTGTATCCTAAGTTTTCTAAAACATGTATTTTGAATCCGAATCACGTCTCTATCCATGTCTATGCAACCTAGTATTTCTATGATTTGAACCCTTTTTAGAACTTTTGGAACCTATTGCTATCCGAAAATGCTTAAATATAGAGTACTAAGATAAACATAATGTTTAGAATATGTATATAGATATGCTTTCATGAGTATATATAATAGTATCATAGTCGTTTCCCAAATTTGTCCACAACATGCACATGTGTGTATCCGTATCTATGCAACCTAGTAAGGAGCAACCATTTAATCTAACATTTCCTACTCTTGGAAAAAATGGTTGTGAGGAAAAACCTTCAACCAAAAATTGGTGGACTTTAGTAGGACAAGAAAACCGAGAGCATTAAGGTATGATGAAGTAACAACACAGTGATAACTAAGCTGCAGCATAATTTGATGGCTTAAACACTACAGGTGTATAAAATGCAGGAAAACATTGCTAAAGTACACCGAGCATGTATCACACAATTACCTGGCCTAATAAAATCTGAAAGCCCAAAATCAATAATCTTCATAGGTGCACTATCATCTTTGGTAGTGAAGAGAAAATTCTGTCAATAAGTACAAAACAAAGAGAATCAGCCGGAAAGACTGTATATATGCTGATCCATTAGACAAGAGTCAAAAGAAACAATAGTGACAGGACCTAAAAAAGCCCAAAGTAAACCCCAAACTATATTAGCAGAAATAGCCCATTAAGCAGACCTCTGGCTTTAAATCACGATGCACAACACCTTGAAGATGACAAAAGGCAACTACCCTCAAAATTTGTACAATAATAACTTTCGCATCGTCTTCCTTGTACCTTCCCCCTCTTTAAACGAAAACAGAAAAAAAAAATCAGTAAAAAAGCAACAGGCATAAGATCCTCAATAGAGGATTTTTACAAAAAGAATGTTGTATTACCTGGATAAAATTCTATCTAATAGTTCTCCACCTTCACACAATCTGAGGGGGGAAAGAACAGACAATATCAAAAAACTGCCATGGCATTTCCGTTATGATTAAAAACTTTCACGTATTTAACTATATGTTCATTGTTAGAGATGGCCTAATCATTACATCAAAACATGATGATGATTTATCTTGCTTTAATAAAGTACTCATTGCAGTAACTTATATGTAGTGCAGAAATGGATATTCAACTGAAAATACTTGAAAAGAAAACTAAACTTAAGAATTTAAGAGTTGGCCTGCATCCTTATTATAGATGAATTATAAGGAAAATATAACTAAAACCCTGACATGCCATGCATAAACACTAACAGATATAACGTGAGGCAAAGTAATAAATAAATGGTATATAGATTAAAAGAATTTCAAAACACGAAAAGAACAAGAAGAAAACATACTCCATGATTATGTAGACGTTAAGGGCATCCTCACATGCATCATAAAATTTGACAAGATTTGAATGCCCAGATAGAGCTTTCAAAATTTTCACCTCCCTACGAACATCTTCAATTGATATTGTCGTTGTCATCTACCAAAAGAAAACATCAATTAGGTGATACACCCAGAAAGCCATTCTGACGTTTCATAAACATGGGAATATGTGCAGTCCAGTACCAAGATATGCAAGCCTCTATAAGGAATAAATAACTATGACTATCATTCTTCAGTACAACCAAAGAAGAAATGACAGATATCAATTTAAATTTAAAAGAAGAGGAAAACAGCTATGCAAAAGCTTGTGACAAGCACAGACTCAAAGGCATATAGAAGTATGAACAAATAATCTAGTAGAATAGTTAACATATTACAAAGTACAAGATACTTCAGTATAACTATAAGAAAAAATGTTTATAGGGCACACAATGTTGAGAGACATTTTAAGGGCAACAGCTGAGAGGAAAAAACCATCACAGAAATTCCATATTGCAGGAGCCACCTGAACTTTGTTTGTGGCGACCATGACTTTATTTACCAGATCTTGGATCTCAGCTAAGACACACATGCTCATAAAAATCTAAATAATACACATTATGATGTTAGGTGACAATTGGCATCAAACATCTTATTCTTACACATTCTTAGAAGAACATAAATTTTGTGGCAGGATGCAATTGACAAAAGGTTGAAGTTTTAGTAGTAAAAGCTGAATAAAGAACTTCCAAAGGGTAAAAATCTTCTACATCCTAAGGTATTCTCTACATCATTAGACACTAAAAAGGACGTTTCTAGCCCATGTAATCAAGATGTTATAGTGTCAACTATATATACCAAAATTAGAGGGCTGCATATAAAGTTGTTTTCGAAGTCATGTACTATCATAAATTAGATAGAACAAAAGAATCTCAGTCTACCTAATTACAATCATGATTGGTTCTTTCCACTAGCCAAATACATGTGTACTCCCAATAGATGATGACCACACTTGACAATGATGTAGACAGCTTATAATCTAAGAATGTAATTTCCTTGGGGTTAGCACTAGTGGGTTAACTCTGGCGTAGGTTGTGTTTAATATCTTATAGTAAAACATCTGGCCACAAGCTTGATAAGTGTAAAACATTGTAGCATCTCTAAGGATCAGCATTAAGCTCTTACCTCTTTGTGCTAGTTATGGAAGAAATTACTAGACATACGCAGGACGGATGGACGGATGAAGGTCCGTGGTGTATGTTTGTTGTTTGAAATTGAGTTAACTGATTAAAGTAGAGATGGGTTAATTTTGACATAGATGTGTAGGGAATTTTTGGATTCTAAGGAGGCGTTTGGATGAAGGTTTTGTATTCCTAGTAATACATTTTTCATTACTTTTCCATGGAAAAGGAATTCAATATTTCCATACACATGTTTGGTTAGGTTGGAAATATGGGAAAGAAATCTTAATTTATTTAGTTTTTCATAAATACCCTTTCATTAATTTCATAATATTCGGGATAGAAGTTTGAATTTTGAAGGTAAAAGGAGGGTATTATTGCCCAAACAAAATATCCAAACAACATTCCTAGGAAAGCAAAACTATTTCCGAGAGGGGCCTTGGATTTTACTTTCCCTAAACAATGGGAATATGAAGCCCCTCATATTCTCACTCAATTCCCAATTCTAGACATACCAAACAAGGGTAAGGAATCTAAAACTCATTCTCAAGCCTCCAAAACTCGAACCAAACGCCAATTAAGGATTTTAAATTTAGTTGGATGAAACATAATATATGAAAACAAACAAACAAAAAGAAAAGAAAAGGAGAAGTCCATATTTAGGGACAAACAATACCAATATATAGTTTTTGGTATCTTAGATGAATCATTCATCAGGATGGAGAGATTGAGAAGAATGTTGTTTATACAATTGAAGCAGAATCCCTGAAATAGAGGACTCCTTCTGGAGCTTTGTGATAACAAATATCTTAAAGTTGAAAGGAAATTTCTATAAGACGCTTTATGGATCAAATAGTTCGGCAATTAAAAATTAATTTGTCCTGAAAATGGGTGTAAATAAATGAGAATGGTAAGATGGACGAGTGGAAATGAAAATGCAAAGATAGGATAAAGTGAGTGTATTTGTTGAAAGTTTAAGTGGTGCAAATTCAAGATAAGATGAGAAAATCATCTCATGTTTTAGACATAAGCATCTTGGACCAAAAGATGCGCTATTAAGACCAGAAAAATATTAATTAACGGACATGCTACAACTAGGGGTATGCCTAAATTAGTTGTAAACAAGGATGTTGGTCTTGTTAATGTTGCATAGGACATGGCCCTTGACAGAGCTACATGAAAGAAAAGGGTTCAAGTGGCAAACCAAAAATGAAGGCTTTGTTGTTGTTATAATTATTATTAGTTCTTTGCACTAACCAAATACATGTATGCTCCAAGTTGGTGATTAAAAAAAATGAACTATGGTGCGCAGAATTCCTATCTGAGAGTGATATTCATAGGTTTAGGGACAAAAAAAAAAAAGAAAAAATGACGTGGCTCCATTTGTACAATAACTTAACAAACTTTAACCTAGCAACCATTTGATGCATAGTAAAATTCAAATTTTATAAACCTTGGTATACTTATTTGGCGAAGTGTGTCATAGTTGTCAGAGGTAAAAATGCACTTAGGCGCCGAAGTCCTCCAGGCCTAAGAACAAAGAGAGAGAGAGAGATGGGCATGCCCGAGCAAAGCAATATGCATGCATAATATAAAGTCTTGTTTACATCAGAAAATATATGTTTGATTATAAAAAATCAAAAACATAATTTAATCAAACATGATCATTCCTCTCATTTATAAATACTCAGTTGTGTGCCTAAGCAGAAGTGTAACAAAAAATATGATCAAACAAAAAATATGATCAAGTGCAGGTTGCAGAACAAAGAATCCACTAGTTGGTACCTACAGAAGCCAAATTGAAGCAAGCAGAGGCAGACACAGTCTTTGGGTCACAACTCACAAGATGGAGCCCTTTGACCTTGTTGGTAGTTGAAAAAGAAAAAGAACAGGGGCCTTGACTGGGAAACTGCTTTGTGTTTCTCTGTTTCAGCTAGCAGTCCAAGGTTCAAAATATCGGTATCGGAATCGGTATCGGTATCGGACCATTCCTATCAGTATTGGGATCGGCGGTATCGGTAGTATCGGCGGTTTCGGCTCGGAGTATCGGATTTTTTAGTATCGGAAAACAAATAATTATTAGTAAATTATTAACATTTTAGAAAATATATTTTATACATTTTTGCATAATTTTAAGTATTTTCAGTGTTGTTTCTTAGTATTTTTGAAATTGAATGAAATATTAGTCACCCTTGTCGATTGATTTACATGCAATAGATTAAATTTTCTCTTTTATATGCTTTTACAACCTTACTATGTTTTTACACCCTTGCTAATTGAGCATTTTTTATTCAATTTTTTCGCCAAATTGACTGGAAAAGAGATCTCTAAAGTCGGTATCGGTCAGTATCAGATCGGAACATGCCAAAATGTATCGGTATCGGCAGTATCGGATCGGTATCGGCCGATACTGTAAACTATGGCTAGCACTTGTTCGCAACAAAACAAGAAACCTTCAGCAACGCCTGAACTCAAGATTGGGAGGTTGATAATGCTATTAGGCCCTTCTAACCTAATACTTTTGACTTTAGATGTTTTTTTTCTGGCTCCATTTGTTTTTTAATCAAAAATAACCCACCAGCGCAGTGCTTCTTCAGCACTTCACGCGAAGAGCTAGCACAACCTACCCTTGTGATGTGCTTCTCACCTAGTTGCACTTTTAATAGTCATGGTGTGTTATGTTGTGAGTGGGTGGGTGTTCATAAAAGTGTGTGTTCACCTGTGTGGATTCAGTTCATTGTGGATGGCCCACTGTGTACCTTGACTGTTGGAGTGGGCGGGGTTTCCAACATATGTAGAAAATATTTCAAAATAGAATTGAGTATTTCTACATATAATAGGAATACCTCAATTTATTTGAATTGGATATTCCTAAATATAATAGGAATATCTCAATGGATATGGATTGGATATTCCTACATATAATAGAAATATGTCAATGGATTTGGATTGGATATTCCTATCTATAATAGGAATGCTAGTTGTGGATTTGAGGCTATATATAAGTGTCTCCTGACCTTAAAATATATATATCTCACTCTCTAAAAAAAAAAATGCAACATGGAGAGAAAAGGAGGCAAGAGTGCCATTGCAACATTGGAGAGGAGAAAGAAGGATTTGAGGCCGTTTCGAAGAAGGAGATCGATTTCGGGTATTTCTCGTTGTCTTTCTTCTTCGTGCTTATAATCTATTTTCTGTTACAAAAGAGTTGTGGTTTCTGTTCCAAAAGAGTTGTGGTGATCCGTTTGGATCGGTGAGAAGTTTGTAAGGAGTCGGTGTATTTCTTATTCCATTAGTGGAGCATTTTTAGGGTTGGACTCTGATCGTCCCGTGATTTTTTCCGTAAGGATTTTTCACGTCAAAAATTTCTGTGTCTGCGATTTGTGTTTGGCGTTTTTGGTTTGTGCGTTTTGCTCGGTTCTCTCGCAGGTACTATCTGGTTTAGGGAACGGTTTTCGCACTTTCGTTTCCAACAAAGTGGTATCAGAACCAGATTCTGGAATTTCAGAAGAGTATCAGGAGTTGACACGCAAACCAGGGAGGAGAGATGGACGCGAAGCCGGTGCGCATGGTAAACCTGAACGGTACCAACTATCATTACTGGAGGAGCAAGATGAAGGATCTGTTATTTGTCAAGAAGCTGCATTAGCCGGTATTTGCTTCCGAGAGATCCAGTAACAAATTCGAAGAGGACTGAAATTTCGAATATATACAGGTGTGTGGGTACATCAGACAGTTCGTTGACGAGAACGTGTACAACTACGTTGCCAGTATTGAGCACGCGAGGACATTGTGGGATAAGCTGGAATCTTTGTATGCGAAGAAGACCGCAGTAAATAAATTGTTCTTAATCCGGATAATGATGGGTCTGTGGTACAAAGATGGGACGTCTATTACGGATCACTTGAGTGAGTTACAGGGCGTGGTTGACCAGCTATCCTCGATGGGAGTCAAGTTCGACGACGAGGTTCATGGACTATGGCTGCTCTGTACATTGCCATACTCGTGGGAGACCGTACGAGTGTCTATGATCGCTTCTGCTCCGGAAGGCGTGGTCAGTCTGGAGTTTGACAAGAGCGGGGTACTGAATGAAGAGATGCAGAGACGTTCGCAGGGCACTTCATCCACATCCCACTCAGAGGCGCTTGTTTCAGAGAGCCGCGGAAGGGGTAAAAGCAGGGGTCCAGGCGGTGGCAGAGACAAAAGCAGGGGAAGGTCCAAGGATCGGTACGAGGACTCGGAGTGTTACCATTGTGGCGAGAAGGGCCACATCAAGCGGAACTGTTTCGCTTGGAAGAGAGAAAAAGGGCGACAAGGGAAAGCAAAGTGAGAATACTACAGCGGCGGCCTCGACACATGGAGGCGACATGATCATTGTAGGTGATGAGGTAGTTATGAACTTCGCCTGCGATGACAACTCTTGGCTGGTGGACTCAGGTGCTTCAGCGCACGTATCTCACAACAGGGTACTATTTGCTACATACACAACCGGCGACTGTGGAGTATTGAAGATGGGTAATGGAGATGTGTCGAAGGCGGTTGCCATTGGAGATGTACATTTGAGGACAAAGATAGGTGCATTTCTTGTTCTCAAAGATGTCCGTCATGTCCCTGATATCCGTTTCAACTTGGTGTCGGTTGAAAGGTTGGATGACGAGGGTTTCTTCAGTCTCTTCGGGAATAATCAGTGGAAGCTTTTCAGATGTTCGATGGTGATTGCCAGAGGAAGCAAGAGATCCGAACTCTACTATATGGAAGGGAGCGCACAGGGGACATAGGAGGTTAACGCAGCTACTGATGCGTCTACTGAGTTGTGGCACAGGCGGCTCAGCCATATCACCGAGAAGGGGATGAGCTACTTGGTGAACAGGAAGGTGATTCCAGGGCTAAAGTCTACAAAGTTGGAGAAGTGCACGCACTATTTGGCGGAAAAGCAAAATAGGGTGTCTTTCCAAAGTCACCCAAGTTCAAGGAAGCCGGCGTTGCTCGAGTTGATTCACTCGGATGTCTGCGGTCCTATGAAGGTAAAATCCATTGGTGGTGCTTCTTATTTTGTAACATTTATTGATGACTGTTCCATGAAGGTTTGGGTCTATGCCTTAAAGATCAAGGATCAGGTGCTGCCCACTTTCAAGGAGTTTCGGGCCTCTATTGAAAGGGAGACGGACAAGAAGCTGCTTTGTGTTCGGCCGGACAATGGCGACGAGTATATCGGTCCCTTTGATGCTTATTGCAGAGAGCAAGGGATACGACACCAGAAGACTCCATCAAAGATACCGCAACTCAACGGTGTAGCGGAGCGGATGAACAGGATGCTGATGGAGAGGGTGCGGTGTTTGCTGTCAAAAGCAAACTTGCCAGGCAGCTATTGGGGTGAGGCACTTTACACAGCTGCTTATGTTATTAATTTATCTTCTAGTGCTCCTTTGCAGGGTGATGTTCCTGACAAAGTATGGTCTGCGAGTGTTTGGTTGTAAGGCCTTCGTGCATGTACCGAAGGACGAGAGATCCAAACTTAAGCCAAAGACGAGACGGTGCATCTTTGTCGGCTACAGTCGGGATGAGTTTGGCTATAGACTCTACGATCCAGTGGGAAGAAAGCTCTACAGAAGCAGGGACGTGGTATTCGTCGAGGATCAGACCATGACCAATACTCAGGATTCCGAGATGCCTTCTGAGGCTGAAGAATTGTCTGAGTTAGAGTCATTTTGCTTCGAGCAGTTTCCAAAGGACATCGCAGAGGATCCAGTTATGGGGGAGCCAGTACATGGAGTTGCTCCCAACCTTGATCATCAGCCTGCTGATGGTGGTCAAGGTGACCCTCAGGAGGATGAGCATACCGATGAGGCAGTTCCTGGAGGGGAGGAGGCTGTAGATATACAGTCAGCACTAATGGCTCCGTTGAGGAGGAGCGATAGAGAGCGTCGACCATCTACGAGATACTCACCGGGTGAGTATGTGCTACTGACTGATGGGGGAGAACCCAAAAGTTTCGTAGAGGCTATGGAAGACGAACACAGGCAGGAGTGGATGGAGGGTCATGCAGGAGGAGATGAGTTCCTTGGAGGCCAACTCTACTTATGATCTGGTGCGGTTGCCAAAGGGCAAGAAGGCTTTGAAAAATCAATGGGTGTTCAGAGTGAAGCAGACAGATGATGCTACTCGCCCTCGATACAAAGCGAGGCTAGTAGTTAAAGGCTACAGTCAGCGAAAAGACGTAGATTATGATAAAATATTTTTGCCTGTCGTCAAGCAGTCGTCTATACGGGTGGTGCTAGCATTGGCAGCCAGTTTCGACTTGAAGGTCGAGCAAATGGACGTGAAGACGGCATTCCTCCACGGTGATCTTGAGGAGGAGTTGTACATGGAGCAGCCAGAGGGATTCTGTGAGAAGGACAAGTCACATTTGGTCTGTCGGTTGAGGAAAAACTTGTATGGTCTGAAACAGGCTCCGAGGTAGTGGTACAGGAAGTTCGAGTCGTTTATGGGGGAGCATCGCTATGCACGGACGTCGGATCATTGTATTTTTGTGAGGTACTTCGCCGAGATGATTTCATCATTTTGTTGCTTTATGTTGATGACATGTTGTTGATGGGTTGGAATGCCACCAGGATAGCAAAGTTGAAGCGCCAACTGGGCGCGGCCTTCTCTATGAAGGATTTGGGCGCAGCGAAGACTATTCTTGGAATGGAGATCAGCTGAGAGAGGGAGTCAAAGTTGCTACACTTGTCTCAAAAGAAATACATTCACCGGGTACTTCAGCGTCTCGGGATGGACGGGTCAAAGAAAGTGAGTAACCCCCTTGCGGCTCACTTTAAGTTCACTGAGGAGCAGTGTCCGTCTACCGAGGACGAGAAAGAAGATATGGAACGAGTTCCATATGCCTCATCCGTAGGGAGTCTTATGTATGCTATTGTATGTACGAGGCCAGACATTGATCACGCAGTCGGCACAGTTAGCAAGTACACTTCCAATCCTGAAATAGTACATTGGAGTGGGGTCAAGTGGATTCTACGATATCTTCAGGGTACTGCCGCTTGGAGACTTTCATTTGGTGATGACGAGCCGAAGCTGGTTGGATATACCGATACTGATATGGCAGGAGATGTAGAGACGAGGCGATCAACTTCGGGCTATGTGATGATGTTTGCTGGTGGAGCAGTATCGTGGCAGTCGCGTTTACAAAAGTATGTTGCCTTGTCGACGACAGAGGCAGAATACATTGCGGCAACGGAGGGTTGCAAAGAGTTGCTGTGGATGAAGAAGCTGCTGTAGGAAATTGGGCTAAAGTAGGAGCAGTATCCTTTGCTTTGCGATAGTCAGAGTGCTATTCACCTTGTGAAGAACCAAACATTTCATAGCCGGTCCAAGCACATTGATACCCGGTATCGTTGGATATGGGATGTGGTTGACAAGAAGGAAGCGGCGCTTGAGAAGGTTCATACAGATGACAACGGAGCATATATGTTCACAAAGGTTCTACTAAGGAAAAAGTTTGAGTACTGCAGGCGGATCGTCGGGATGACGATCCCCTCCACATAGTTGTGAAGGGAAGATTTGTTAGAGTGGGTGGGGTTCCCAACCTATGTGAAAAATATCCCGGAGTAGGATTAAGTATTTCTACATATAATAGGAATATCTCAATTTATTTGGATTGGATATTCCTAAATATAATAGGAATATCTCAATGGATATAGATTGGATATCCCCCTAAAATGGTAAGAATGGTAAGCACAAATCCCTAGGTAAAGTCCTGTCAAATTTCTTACATTTTTTCTTTCGTTTATGCTGGTGACTAATTTGTTCCTTGGAGGATTACAAGCGAGGAAACCCCGTTCGCCTTTGTACACTTGTTGCAAGTTGTCGAGAATTTGTGGAGGAGGAGGAGAAGAAGGAAAATCAAAGGAAGACGAAGGAGCTCCAAATTTGAAAGTAGTAGTGTATCGGGTCAGACTAGTGAACCAAGCCGAAGAAGCGGAGACTTTCCTTTACATTTCCACACAGATGGAGTTGTTCAAGCAATTGATGGCATATACCTATTATTACACCATATGGCATTCATCTGCTGTTGTTGTTGTTGTTGTTCTTCCAGGTATACCAGATAAGAAAATGGTATCCATCTCATACCAGCTATACATATGATCTTGTTCTTAGTAAGCAATAAATATCAAATAATATATATCTATATAATTAACCTCATGATGAAAGATAACCAATCATTCAGTAATTTTCTGCACATTGAATTATTTTTCTCCACAATAGAGTAAATTCTTTTAGCAAGAAAAGAAAAAGAAAAAACCTTAGCTTTGGAGATGATCTTGACGGCGATGAGCTGCCCTTTGATCTCCCCCTTCTTGGCCTTGGCGGAGCAGGTGTGGCCGAAATGGCCCCTTCCCACCTCCTTGACAATCTCAAATTTGGCCCCAAAGTTCTTCCCGTACCCAAAACTCTTATTCAGCGCCCTGTCCCCTCCTCCTCCTCCCGCCTCGATGTTCCCTCCTTCGTTGTTGTTCCCACCGTCCTCCGGAATAGGCCCCTCCTTCGGCAGCGCCCTGCCCTGCCGCTTAGCCAGCGAGGCCTTGATGGGCTTGGCCGGCGACGGAGGCGGGAAAGGCCGGCGGAAGAACCGTCTCGGCGTGGACCTCGCCGGAGACGGGGACACCCTCGCCGGCAGAGGGCTTGTTCCCCCTCCTCCGTGTGGGTAGGGGCTCGGCCACGCCGACGGCGTCGCCGCCGTTGCGGTCTCCCCAACCTTGCTCGGCGTAGCGGAAGGAGGGAGAACCTGCCGCCGTCCGTCGTCGTCTTCTTCGTCCACGGGCACGTGTTTTCCGTAGCACTGCCCCATGTCTCGCACTCCCTTTCTTGATCTGGGGGAGATCGGAAAGAAGAAGAACAAAGAAATCGGGATTTTCTTTTTCTTTTTCTTTTCTTTCTTGTATATATTATTATCGATCTGGTAAAACAAAGAAGAAGAATTTATACAGAGTCAGGAGAGTCAGAGAGTCAGAAGGGGCATGGTATTTAAAAAAAGGGGACGATGACGATGATGATGACGATGATAATGACGATGGGGGCAGTGCAAATGGCAATGGCAACACTCGGAAGATTCACATTTGGCTTCTCTACATTCTCCTCGTACGTGGCGTGTTCTTAGCGGGAAAATTCAGCTGTTTGGTGTGAGATTGAAGAAGATAAAGAGTAGAACAACGCTCCAGCCGTGTGGGAAAGAAGAAGTCTTACTAATACAGACAATATTGAGAGAAAGAGTATATACTCCCTTTTACAGGAGCTGTATCCAAGGCGGGGAAGGTTTTAAGTTATGTATTTTAATTTTAGTCCAATTTTGCAGCACTTAAAAGTTATAATAGACATTTGTATATAAAAAACTGCTAGAAAGTCAAAAGATATTTCAAATTTATAGTTTACTCTAACTTTTCTACATTAATTCATGTGTCCATTAACTGTTGTTACCAAACAGAAAAGAAAAATAAAAAAAAATGACAAAATTTTTACTAAAGAGAGAAAAAATAAAGGAAAAAAAAATGGATGTTAATTTGAAGTATTTGTTTGGAGTCTACTATTGTGTGCCAATATCAAAAAAATTCTCCAAAAATAATAATTTATACATTTTTTAATAATTTAAAATATGTATTTGTAGTGTTCTACTGTAGATGTTGAGTTGAGTATAGAATCGTGTCCAGAGAAAAAAAAAATTTGAATTATTTACACTAACTATTCCTATTTTTTTTTAGTACGGAATATTTCTGCTTTTAAACAAATTACACTAACTATTCCTTCCTTTAAAAAAATTTAAAAATAGAAATAGTTAGTGCTATAATTTTTTTTTTTTAAGTAAGATTATTTCGTGTAATAAACAAAAAAAAGTATGAATAGTCAGTGTAACTTTTTTAAAATAGGAATACATAGTGCTATAAATCAAAAATATAGAAATAATTAGTGTAAATAAAAAATTTTTAAAGATAAATCAGGAGGACAAAAATAAATGGAAAGTTATGTCGTCTTTTTTTTTCTCTTACGTGTGACTTGTGCCTATATTTATTTTTATTCACGGTAATTCTAAAGAAATTAAAGCATTCCCGGAACCCAAGAAAATGAAAATAAAAAAGTTTTGTTTACTTGCTTGCTTGCAAGTGCCAGCCTTCTTTTCTTTTCTTTTCCATTTCAAAAATTTTACTGTACTGATTGTTGATTTTTTTTGGGTTTTTTTTTTTGTCTTTTTGGGTTTCTTTTTTTAGGGGTTTATTTGTTTTGGTGTTTTTTGGGATTTTTTTGTGGTTTTTTTTTTGGTTTATTTTATAGGTATGTTAATAGTAAGTATGTATGTTAATAGTAACTCACTCTGTCATAGGTACATGTATGTTAATAGTAACTCTGTCATAGTAACGTTCATATTTTAACGTATAAATTTTTACAGCGGCTAAATTTTTTGCATTTCTATAAATTTCTTCCTTCTGCTATTCATTTCTCACTCAATTCACTTATTCTACTTTCAAACAGAAGCTTAATCCACTTATTCTACTTTTAAACAGAAGCTCAATCACTCTGTATTTAGAAGCTCATTCTGTGATGGATCAAAGTTTAACAATATTATGTTCGGTTGGAGGTGTGCTTAATGGGTTAGTTTATGAAGGAGGTTTAACTAAAATTTTTTTAATTGATCGAAATATTTTGTTTGATAGTTTACAGAATCAAATTATTAAGTAATGTTCTATTGATTATGAATTTATATTGGTTCATGTTTATTTAACTAATTGTATAAAGTTAGTTAATGAACAAGCATGAAAATTTATTCTAGAAGTTAATGTACAAGCAACGTATATTAATATTTATGTAACTTCACCACTACCTAGAAATAATATTGTAAGTAGTATAAGTGCTTCTAATGAAGTTAATACTGCTCCTAGTTCTTCTCATCAAGTTATTTCATTTACTGAACAAAAATATATAGTAGATGGTGGTAATAACGACGATGAAAACAATGATGATTTAACTGAAAATTTAGATGATGAATTTAATGGCAATGTTGATAGTGTTAGCATTTCAGGATTAATCATTGGAAGAAAATTTGATAATCGTTCTGAATTTAGATGTTTTATTAGTGATATAGCAATTGCACATAATTTTACTTGTCATGCTACTTTAAACATTGCTAGTAAGATTATATATAAATGTAACGATTCAAGTTGTAATTGGAGAGTATATGCTAAAGCAAGTGGTAAAGGTGAAAGTTTTGTTATAACAACGCTAGAAAACGTACATTCTTGTTTAGGGGAACTTATAACAAGTTATCATCCATTAGCTACTACTATATGGGTTAAAAAATAAGATTATTGATAGAATTCGAGATAATCAGTCGTATAGTCCATCGCATGTTGTAAATGATATATTTAGAGAACACAGAATATATATTAAATATTGTAAAGCTTGGAAAGCTAGGGAACTTGCTCTATCTGAAATAAATAGTAGTTATATTGATGCATATAGTAGTCTTGAAGAGTATGGTTTTAGAATTATTGAGACAAATCCAGGTAGCCAATGTTTTATACAGACTACAGAAGACAATAGATTTAAAAAAAAATTATTTGTGTTTAAGGCATGCATTGATGGATTTTTAAGGGAATGTTTACCTGTGATTAGTACTGATGCTACTTTTCTTTCTTCTAGATATCAAGATATTTTATTTATTGCTTGTGCTCATGATCCAAATTATCAATTATATCCAATTGCTTATGCTTTTGCTGAGAGTGAAAATACTGATTCTTGGACTTGGTTTTTAAACGGTTTGAAAACATCTTTTGAAAAATATTTTGATGCATGGAATACAATTTCTTTTATATCAGATAAACAAAAAGGATTGGTAAGGGCTATACATGATATATTTCCAGAATCGTCTCATTTTTTTTGTATTCAATATTTTAAACAAAATTTGAAAAAAGTCTTCAGATTTCCACATTTTCAACATAGTTTATACTATTTTGCTAGATGCTATAATGAAACAGATGCGAACTATTGTTTGAAAAAAATAAAATCTGAAAACATAGATGTTTACAACTGCTCGTTAGAGTAAATGATGAAACTCGTATTTTTTTACACTGGATAACAACGTATTCTCCTTGTCCCAGATTAGGTATTCACACGTCGAATCTTGTTGAATGCTTCAATAACTGGGTTAAAAACTTACGTGATAAACCAATAACGACACTACTTGATGGAATTCGAGCCAAAATTATAACACTTCAGGACAAGAACTGGCAAAAAGTTAAAAATCTTCAAACTAATTTTTGTCCTAAGATGTTACAAACCATGGCTCTTATCATAAAAGAAAAATACCGGCTGCAAACGTTGAATATAGTTAGATATTTGTTTGAAATATTAGATTGTAAAACAAATAGAACATATGATGAAAAATCTTGTTCATGTTTAAAGTGGTATCATACTTTGCTCCCATGTGTACATGCATGTTATGCGTGTAAGTCTAAACATATTAGCATCGAGTATTTTTATCCAGGTATTTTCTCTAAGCAAGCATTAAGAAGCGTATATGAGCTGCACCTGGAGCCAATTCCAGTCCCCTACAACCTCCAAAATATATTGGTTAGAGAACACATTGGAGTACCAGATGTACGACGCAAGGCGGGAAGACCAAAGAAGAACCGGATCAAAACGAATGATCAAGCTTCAAGAGATCTTCGATGTAGTAACTGCAATAGTTTAGGACACAATAGAAGGAGATGTACAAAGCAACCAAGAGAATAAAGGCATTATCGATAGTTTCAAATAGTTTTATTTTATGAGAACAATATGTAATTTTATTGAAATTGAACAAAGTTACATTCAAATAAAGTTCGTACTGATATAACAATTTCATCGACCTCTCTTGGCTAATTCTCGATAGTTCGGATGATCAATCTCTCTTAGATTGAGTCGGTCCCTCTTTTCTCGTGTATTCTCTGGGGCCGCATCATCACCACCTCCTTGGCTGTCCTCCACTTGAGATGATATCGGTGCTGATAGAGTTGTCAAGATATGCGAATAGGTGGTAACGCCGGGGGCGAATAGGCTATTCCACTGAGAATCTCCCTCAGGGGCCCACTGAGAATCTCCCTCGGGGGCCCACTGAGAAGTGCCCGCACCGGCCGTCGTCTGAGAAGTGCCCCACTCAGGCCAATGAGAAGTGCCCGTACCAGCCCACTAAGAAGTGCTCGCACCATCCCACTGAGTAGTGCTCGCATTGGCCGTCGCCTGAGAAGTACCCCAGTCAGGCCAATGAGTAGTGCCCGCACCAGCCCACTGAGAAGTGCACGCACCATCCCACTGAGAAGTGCTCGCACCGGCCGTCGCCTAAGAAGGGACATCGTCATCTTGCAGTGGCAGACTATCATCTTGATACCAAACTGAGGTATACTTCATAGGGGGGCGTGCTTGTCATTGTGCAACAAGACCCTGAGGATAATCTCCTGGAATAAATAAGGGAGGGTTCGGAGGAGTCGGTCCTCGTTGCATAGAAGCCAAAAATTTGCCAACCGCTATGCGCAACGGGTCCCCCACTGAATGATTTTGGTATGCGGTATTTAAATCTGGAAGCTGAAATATTAAATAGAATTCAATAGAGGACATAAATAAGTACTACGGCGATAGACATTTTCATATAAAAATAACGTACCATCCCTTCTACATAATCATAATAGCAGCGGAGACTATAATCATCTATGGCTCATTATTGGTGTCACTACCCGATTCTAGAAAATAGGGTTTTTTTTTATTTGGTAAATTGTGTATTGTATTTAATTAATTATATTTATATTTATTTAGTGCTTGTATTATTTTTTAATGATTGTTTTAGGGTTTTGGCTAGCCTGGACCCATGTCAGACCCTAGTGGACCCATGTCCGACCCAGCCCACATCCTTGTGAGAATTATTTTGGGGCTTAGATTTATTATTTTATTTTTAGGAGGTTAGTTGGAGAGATTTGGAGCTAGTTTGAGTGCTTTTGGAACCCGGAACCCGAAACCAAGTCAAGTAGGGGCGTTTTGGGAATTTGGAAACTTGTGTAACCCCTTTATACTTGCTTGGCAGACCCATTCAGCCCCCCCCCCCACCCACCCGTGGAACAGCAGCCCCTTCCCCCTCTCTTCATTTTCCACTTCTTCTTCACTTCTTCTTCTTCTCCACTTCTTCTTTCTTCTTCCTTCTTCTTCAAGGTGAGTTTCCCTTCCATTTTTCTTCCTTCTTCTTCCATTCCTTCTTCTTTATGCTAGCCCTAACCTTGTATTTTCCCTAACCTAGGTGTGAGGAGCCTAGATTTAGTATGGAGGCTAGAATTGGAGGCTTGGAGCTTGAGGGAGGTGATTCCAAGTAGATCGGAGACTTTGGCCTTGGGATTTCAACTCCCAAGAGGTAAACCCTAACTTTCTCCTTGCTAATTATTTTTATATAGTGTAATTAGTGTTGTAGAACCTTCCTAGACTCTAAGCCTACCCGTGGGAGGAAGTTGGAACTAGTTTGGTTGAGTTTAGAGACTTTGGCATTAGATTTTGTGTCGATTTCGGGTGGAATCCGAAATTGGCCCAACTTTGGGTGATGTCCTAGGTTAGACGGACCTAGGTAGACATTGTCGGGTGTCTTGAGGATGAGTGCGTGTCTCCGTTCGGATACGGGAAGTCGTGTCGCGGAGAAACGGGCATTTCGGGCGAAATTGGTATTTTTCGTCGTCGCCGATTCTAAGTGCATGTGCATTTCCGCCACGGGCCTAGAATCGACGCAAGAGCACTTTTTCTAGGATCTAGGCATCGTGTAGAGAGCGTGGGTAAATTTTGGGCCAATTTTGAGTTCGTTTGGTGTGTGTTTCAGGAGGTTTTCCGAACCGCGCACCACGTGTTCGTCGAAATGACCGAACGGCCATTTCGGCATGGTTTTCTCGTTTCGGGCTTGTGCGCGCGTTGGGTTAGTATCGGGGAGTGTGTGCTAGAGTTTTCGAGTTATATTTTATATATTTTAGGGTATTGGTGAGTTTCGGGGTCGTTGGGCGTGAGTGGGGCATGTTATTTGTGTGTTGTGTGCGTTGTGTTGTGTTTGTGTATTTGTGTCTTTATATATATATTTATGTGTGTGTCTATATATATATATATATATATATTTATATATATGTATATGTGTCTATATGTATATATATATGTATATTTTATATGTATGTGTGTATATGTCTATGTGTATATATATATATATATATATATATATATATATATATATGTGTGTGTGTAAGTGTGCTTGTGTGTGTATATGTATATATATATTTATAGGTGTATGGATATATATATATTTGATGAGTGTGTGTGTATATATATATATATATAAATAGGTTCTATATATATATATATATATATATAGCTATGTATATATTTATATGTGTGTGTGTGTTGATATGTGTTTAAGTGTGTGTGTGTATTAGTGTTTGTGAGTGTGTTAGTGTGTGTGTTAGAATATATATATATAAGTGTGTGTATATATATATATATCTAGTTGTATATATATATATATATATATATATATATATATATATATATATATATATATATATATATATATATATATGTTTATATATATATATAGTGATATATATATATATGTATATAGGAGTGTGTGTGTGTGTGAGAGAGAAGGAGGGGGGGAACAGCCCAGGCCAGCAGCAGCTGCTGCAGCTCTATGAAGCATCAGCATCAGCTAGCATACAGCGGCAACAGCAGATGTTCGGGGCATTGGTGTAGCTTAGTGTGAGAGATTAGATCTATATATTTATATAGTTAGATAGTTATCTAGATGGATAATAGTTAGAGTATTAGATAGATAGATAATGAGATAGATAGATAGTTAGATAGATAGCTATTAGTTAGATAGATTAAATAGATAGATAGTTACCTAGATAGGTAGATAGATAGTTAGATGGATAGATAGGTAGCTAGGTATTAGATATATATCTATCTAATGGTATAGATATCTATATACATATAGTTATATACATATCTATAGATATCTAGATAGTTATTTATATATGTATAGGTAAGGTATATGGGTATGTGTATATGTGTGTGGATATCTATATATATATATGTACATAGGTACTTAGATATGTAAATATATGGTAGATATATATATTTCCTAGTCTAGATTAATAAATAGGTATATAATTATTAGTTAGATAGCTAGTTAGAGGGGTTTGAGAGCGGTATCTCAATACCTTGAGATACCGAGGTATCTCAATACCTTGAGATATCCAAGGTATTGAGTTTCGAGCGGGGTATTTGAGCAATAGCCTAGGAAATGTTTTGGAGTAATTTTTATATATTTATGTATATATATTTACGCGTGCTAGTATAGGTTTTAGCGGGTTTAGGCGGGGTGTGTGGCCTAGGGCGAGGTATCGGATACCCAGGGTATCCCGGTATCTCGATTAGGCGAGTTTGTGAGTTTTCTAGCTTAATGAGCTCGGTTTGACCTAGAATTTTAGGGGCACCCTAGTTTGACCTAGCTTTGACCATAATTGTCCTCGTTGACCATAAAAGTCAACGTTTGACCTAGTTTTGACCTAGAGTTGACTTTTTGGACCCCGGGTTGACTTTTTGACCCAAATTTCACCAGTTTGACCCGTTCGACCTAGAATAGCCCTAGAAGCCTATTTTTAATTATTTTATATCAGTTTAAATGCTTAGAACCCTGTTTAATTCTGTTTTTCGCATTAGGTCCTTGCGACACCGGTCCGGATCTCGATACTCATCAGTTGCTCAGGACATCAGGCGAGTACCTACCTCTGATAGTTTCCATTTCATGGTAGCGTTTATATCACCTGTTCTAGAACTGTAATACTTGATTCTGACATATTGTTACACGAGCTGGTACTAGTGGATCCCGTCATGAGATGCTATCCCCCTAACCGTGTTCAGCGGGTACTCTATCACGTGTATTTCATCATGTGCTTCGGGTATTGATTCTCATGTGCTATCATGTGCTTCTTGTGCTCTCGCCTTCATGTGCGCGAGCTACTTATCATGTATATAGCGTGTTGTGGTTGGATCCAATGGTATTAGTGGGGGAGGGGAGTAGGAGTTGGTTATGTGATCAAAGCCAAACAATATTCATGTGTATGTCGGTTATGCAACTCACGCATAACGGAGTTATCGTAGTATTTTTCATGTGCAACCTAAGCCGATCACAAAACGAACTTGTGCTCAAGGCACTTAGCTAGTATTCATGTTTTCTCACCTGCAGTTACTTTTCCACTACTTGTATTGTTCTCCAGTTTACTTTGCAGCTACTTATTGTGCTCCAACATATATTTATTTTCTGTGCATCTTGTATACTTTTCTATTGCTCGTCATATACACCTTACCATGTATTTGGAGTTGCTTTCAGAGTTATGTACTTCGCTCCAGTCCTGACTGGGCATATTTTTTCCAGAGGATCCTGAGGACTATTGCCCGACGTTCTACGGGCCGGGTGTTGACGACTGTTGTGACCCCGTGATCGAGGAGGAGTGCGCCGAGGAGACGCCTATAGCGCCCTAGTTAGCTAGGTGGGTTTCCTGGGTTGTTCCCAGTGGTTTATATTTTGGATGATTGTACTTATTCTTTTGATGCTGTGAGATGTTGTAGCTATTTTGGCCTGTGACTGTATATTTTGGATATTGTCTTGCTCTCTTTGGTTTTGTTTCTTTGTTTATATCATATCGTGCTTTATTCTTCCCCTAGATTTTGTGATTGAGAGTTCATATATATATTGCGTGGTTGCCCTCCTTTTGGAGAGGTCATGGCGGATTTTTCTGTGAGTTATATAGATAGTTGGTTGACCTAGAACGGACCTTTACAGCGTTCTACCGCCGATTCTGCGGCGTAGGCTGGACGTACCCACGGCTCATGCCCGATTTTTGGGTGCGGGTCGTGACAATTGGAATCGAAACTCCTGGAATTGGTAGGCTCTGTTGCTGATAAGAGGAGCTCCCCACCAAGATCTATATGCATCATCACCGTAGGCTGCACCATTACAAATTATGACAATATGATTTCTTATAATTTTTACAGTAAATTTTGTTAAACTTTTGGAACAACTTACCATCATCAATAGCGGACATCATTTGAGACAAAGGTCCCACCTTATGTGTCTCAAATCTAGAATCCACCCAGGAATCAATCTGCATGCTCTGGTAGTTGTATTGCCTTTACCACGATTAAAACATGGTGGCTCATCAGGAATGTGTTGTATCATCCAGAACTGCCGCATAACACGATCAGCTGGATGATACATGATGTTATCGTAGAATATTATAAAAAATCTATGTAGACTCAATCCATAGGCCGTTGTTTGTAACTCAAGAGGATTCTGCCCAAGCCGGTACGGTAAAAAAATTACCTATTTCATGTCAACAATATTGTAAGACACTACAAAATTGTAAAACATATTGACTGTATGAAATACAAAAAAATATATAAGACACTATAAAAAATTTCACTCGTTAAATCTAAGTGAATCAAATTGGTCCCGATATACTGCGATATCCTTGTGAGCACATTGATTTGGATAGCTCGAAAAATTCTAACCAAAAAAGATACGGAACGATTGGAATCAAACCCGAAAAAACTCCACTAATGAATAAGATATATATTTAGATTTAAGATTATGATTAGATTCAAGTCTATCTTTATGTATCTCCTATAAGCAGGGCCGGTCCTGGCCCAGGACAGCTAGAACGACCGTCCAGGACCCCATTGACCAGGAGGGTAAAAAAAAAAACCAGTTTAAAAATATAAATGATTATATATCGAAAATTGAACTAATATATACCATGGGCCTTTCTTATTACAAAACAATTGTGATGTAGTGGTTATTATGTTAAATTTGCACACAATAGATTTCTAGCTCAAATGTTGGTAGAGACATTTTTTTTTATTTTACGTTTGTTTCATTTTTTTTTTTTTACATTATGTATGGGATTCCATTTTAAAAGTTCGTTCCGGACCCCCATGAGCTCAGGATCAGCCATGCCTATAAAGATACAAATTGTTTCTCCTATGCGGATACGGACTCCTTATATACGGATATGGATCCGTTCTCTTTCTATATATATTCATAGTTATATGACTTTTAAAATTATTCATGAATAAAATTAATATTCTTGATTTATTTTTTGGTATCAGAGTCAAAGGATTTTTTAATCCCAAGATCGTTCAAAGTCTCTTTCGGTCGAAAATATAGTACCTAATGGTAATCTCCTCGGCACCATAGTAGGATCCATAGCTCTACGGTCTACCTTCTCTGTGTTGGCTCTGGAAGTTGTTCTTGCGTACTATACTCCACCGTTCGATATTATATATCATTTGTCATGGACTCCCTCCCCAGGTTCATGGAAATGACTTAGGTATTTCAATGAATTCAATACCTAGTTCTGCCTGCTTGCTAAAACTTCCTTTAGTTGCTTCACGTAGAGATCATTACTAGTCATCTTGCATCCGAAAGTTGCTCCTTGCTTGTTTATGTTCTCCGGTTGGAGCTTGTCAGCTAAACTTTTTGGTTCGTCCAAAAAATTACAACAACAGCACAAGGATTATTGCCAAAAAAATGTTTTTTTCCTGAGCAATTCTAAGATTTTCTTTCGTATTCCACTTTCGAGAAGCTCTTGCTCGCCTTTACTATAACCTCTCCATCAGTCACAACGTACTCATCGACCTCCTGCTCGTTTTACTTTTGACTATTCTGATCCATCGGATAATTTGGTTTTGTTATCTTAGTCTCATATTCTTTACAGTTTCATTCATTCCTTATTGTTATTCATACTATACTTGAGTCCACTTCTTATCAAGCGGTTGTACAGTGTCCGGAGTGGCAGGAGGCTATGGCAGATGAGTTCGAGCATTTCAGTAAGTACAAAAATTTGGAATGTTGTTCCACCCCCAAATGAGATTTAGCCTGTTAGTTGCAAGTGGGCCTTCAAGGTCAAGTATCGACCTAACGAATACATTGAGTGGCACAAGGCTCGTCTTGTTGCTCAAGCTTTTACACATGAGCATGGAATTGACTATGATGAGACATTGGTCCACGTTACTCAGATAATTCGGACATTAGTAGATGTTTACATTCATCGGTAGTCACTCTATTAGATGGATGTAAAGAATGTCTTTTTTCACGATTCTTTATCTAATATTGTCTATGTAAAGCCCCCTCGAGGTATTTCTATTTTGTCGGAACATGTTTGTCACCTTCATCGTGCTATCTAGGTCTCAAGCAATCTTCTCGAACATGGTTTGAGTATTTTTTTAGTATTATTTGTGAGGTAGGTTTTTAGTAGTGTTCTCGAGATCTTTCTTTGTTTGTGCGATCATCACCACATGGGCAAATTTTTTCTTAACTCTATATGGATGACATGATTTTGACTAACAATGATTCAATAGGGATTGTAGCTACTCAGAGATACCTTCATTAGCAGTTTCAGATGAAGGACTTTGGCTATCTTTGCTACTTTCTTGGATTATATATTGCACAAAGTAACAGAAGGATACTTGTTTTTCAGCAAAAATATACTTCGGAGATTATTTTGTCTACAGGTCTATCGAATAGCCGAACAGTTGATACTTTTTTGGGGCTTCATGTGAAGCTTTGTCCTACATATAGTGAGCCTCTCAGAGATCCTACTCTCTATAGACGACTAGTGGGTTAACTTGTGTATCTCTGTTTGACCAGGCCAGATATTTCTCATATAGTTTGTGTTGTTAGCCATTTTATTTTTGCGCCTCGATCATCTTACTATGGTGCCTTACTCTGGATTTTCGGTATCTTCAGGGCACCATTATGCGCTTATTATTAATTTCTTATACATCTACTATGTAGCTTCAAGCATTTTTTGATACTGATTGGGTAGGAGATCTGACCACCATACAATCTACTACAGGATTATGTTTGTTCCTTGGTAATTCATTGATTTTATAACAAAGTAAGAAATAAGTTGTTGTTATATGTTCTTCTACTGTGGAAAGTATAAATCTATGACTGCCACCACCAGGGAGACCGTTCATGTATGGAGAATGCACTCTGATATGTGCATTACTCCTACTGGACCTATGCCGCTTTACTATGAACGAACAAAGCATATTGAGATTTGTTGTCATTTCGTCTGTGAGCATTTTTTGTAGGCACTGTTTCTCTATCATATATGATCTCCGTTTATCAGCGGACATATTTTTTAAAAAGTCACACCCGTACCGCGATTTTAGTTTCTATTGGACAAACTCATATTGTTTAACCCATCATGAGTTTGAAGGGGGTATTAAAATATAATTAGATTTATGATTAGGTTCAAGTCTATCTTTATGTATCTCCTATACGGATACAAATTCTTTCACCTATGTAGATACGAATTCCTTCTCTTATGCGGATATGGATCTGTTCTCTCTCTCTCTCTCTCTCTCTCTCTATATATATATATATATATATATATATATATATATATATATATATATATATATATATATATATATATATATATATATATCCATTAATAAAATCAATATTATTGATTTATTTTAGTGGTATATCGACGATATATCAAAAAAGATCATCTTCGTATCATAACATATTCTGGAACAAAATGTTGTTAAACTGGTATATTGGCGGTATTAGATATTAAACCTGCACTTTTCAATGCCGACGATTTATCATGCACACCAGCTTCATGTCCATCTCTTCTACTTGGTTTGACTGTCAATACCTGACACATAGCAACCACTGCCCTGATACTTCTCTGAAACCAAATATGATACCATTTCCCAAACCGAAAGACTGTGAGAGAATCGAAAAAATACATAATATACCAAATTCATAAAGCAAAAGCCAAACGCAAATACAAAACACTAACGAAAAATCAACGAAACAATTAGTGTCCAATCCGAAAAAGCCTCCACTAATGGAATAAGAATATACACCAACTCTTTACAAACTTCTTCCCCAATCAACACAGATTACCGTAATACTTCTATTGATAGAAATAGATTACAAGAGTATGAAAAGATTATCGGAGATGAGAAGACAAGGAAGAACCAATTGATGATCTCCTCGAAATGACTCTCTCCGAAACAATCCTCGAATATTTGAATCTCTTTCTTCCTCTCTTATAAAATTAGAAATCTTGAGAAAACTCTCATTTTGATATCTTAATGATAAATGATACTGGATTAGGGCTAGAAAAGACCTATTTACAGCCCCAAATCTCGCAATGATCTAGATCTTTGATATTGATCCAACTGTGCTAATAAAACATATATTTTTGGCTTCAGCCCCGACACTAGTATACCGACGGTATACCAAAAAATATCATCTTTCTGTCAGAACCTATTCTGGAACAAACTGATGTCAAACTGCTATATCGACGGTATATCAGTAGCATTATACCAACGGTCTACTGCTTATACAAAAACTTCCCGAGCTTTCCAAAAACGTCCAGAATATACACTTTAATAGATTCTGATATGCGCTCAAATCGATCCACCTTTACCGCCTTCGACTTCTCGAGCTTCTCTCACACATGTATGACGCTGGTCACTCTCTGGATACACATAGGTTGGGAATCCCACCCAACACCAACACATAAGGGATACAAAAAAAAAATATTCCCAAACAAATTTAGTATAGAAAATATAATCCTATATTTAGTTTAGTTTAAAAAGAATTGTCTTTAAAAATTCTGAACCCGGGTAAACAATTTCTCCACAAAACATAAAAAATATATCCTTTATGAATATTTGGGTATTTTTTTGCCACGGTATTTTTTTTCCCTCTTTTTCTTCTTTCTATACTTTTAAAAAATATTTTTCATTTTTTATCTCTTTTTATTTTTTAACAAATTCTTTTTTTGTTTTTTTATTTCTTCTAAATTATTTTTTATTTTTTTAAAATCTTTTTTATATACTTTTGAGAAGTTTTTTCTTCTCCCTTTTTTTAAAACTTTTTAATCTTTTTTCTTTTGTTTTTAAGATTTTTTTGGTTTTTATGTTCTCCTTTTAGAAAACACATTGTTTTTGTCTTTATCATTTTTTCCTTCTTTTTTCTATTAAATGTTTTTAAATACTTTTATCAAGTATTTTTTTGTTTTTCTCTTTATGTGGCTTTTAGTGTTTTTTGTATAATTTTATTTTGAAAAAAATTTCTTTTCAAGTTTTTTTCCTTCTTTCCTTTTTAAAAAAAAATATTTTTTGGTTTTACCTTTTTTGTCTTGTTTTAAAAAATAATCTTTTTTTTTAGGTTGAGTATGTTTCACATCAAGGTGAGTTTGGGTTATGTTCAGTACAACATGCGTCATAAAAATTAATGTATATGTAAAAAAATTATGATGTTAATAGGGTTTTTGTCACGTCGCGCTCCTAAAATGCAACAAATTAGGTACGTAATGAACATCATAAGCTACTCGATATATGAATACACCAGTATTAGTAGTCACAATTATTGCTTATAAATTTCTAGGATATGTTTACCATGTATCAACTATTGTAAGGTATAATTAATAATTTTAGAAGAAGACAATTTAAAGATATAAATATGGAATATTTAACCCACAACTACATAATATATGAATAAATATTTTTATACCTTAATGGATATAGAAAGAATTTTAATAACTGGCATGCTCGCTTAAGTTCTAATATCTCGTTCTTGATTCTCCAGCTCTTCTTCAAGGTACATAGTCTTCTCGGAATCATTTAATCTAGTGAATAATACTACGTCGTCAAACGACATTCAAGCCTAGTCAATGGACGAGAAAATAAAATAAAACAGACAAAATTGATTACAAATAATAACCCAAAAATAGTGTTAGAACATGAAAATTGTTTATTTAAGTTATTCTTGCAACCCTAGTTCCATTTTTATGAGTTCTAACACTCCTCAGAATATCACGAAAAATTAGACAACTCTACTCACCAACAAATTGCACACAGTCTTAACACTTCATTCATATATCATACACAACATATTCGATTCACAGACAATTGTTTCGCAACCAACCAAACCATAGCTATTTTTAGTATAATGATATACAATGCAAAGGAGCACTTGTATCTTGGAAGACCATAAATCAAAATCAGAAATGAAAGGTGGGATAATACATTAGAAAGAAGCTGTAGACAATCTTCGACGCGACGCGCAACGCCCCACAAAAACGTACCTTATTATTCCAGCGAAAATACTTGGTTTAATTAATAATCCTATTTTCCCAGGATTATGTTGCTTCTAGATGGCAGGACGCTTAAGGTTTGACCCCTAGATGAATTACTTTTAGACTTAATCGATACTTGATCAAATTAAGTACTATTGGTTATCGGTTTTATATAAAAACCTTTTTGTTTTATTTTCTTTGTCTTTTTTTCATTCACTCCCTTACTCATCTCCTCTCTTCTCCAAGTCAAAACCGAGAGCCTCTTCCCCTCTTAAACCTAAGAAGAATACCACTCCCGTCCATCTCATCTTCTTCCTTTCCATTCATTGAACTCAAGGCAAGTCCTCCTCTACCTTAAAATTTAATTATTTTACCTATTTATCCATGATTTCTAAAAGTATTCCTATGCTTTTAGTTTGGATTCTATATGTTTGGATTATAGAATTTTATATACATGATTCATATAACATAGTTGCAAGAGTTAAAAGTTAAGTTGACACACATATATAAATCTTACGACATAATATATAGAACTTGTATATACATTATTTGAATTATATATTTTGCGCAAATTTATTCTCAGTCAGGTTTTATATAGTAAACAAAATCATTTATAGAATTTGTTCATGTAGATCACTCATTGTCGTTTCCGAGAACATATTATCACGCCCCAGTCCCAAAAATGCGTAGGACTAGGACACGTAAGCATGCCAGCCGCATGGATATGGCAACTCCAATATATGGAAACCATAATCCATACGTACGCTGTAATATGAATATCAAATCCACAAGTGGTATAAAATGTATCATAAGTCGCAGGGTATAATCTAATATCTCATCCACAGAAAATCAAATATAAATAAATAGCCAATATCTATGGAACTAGATCTCAATATAGGTATCTAAGGATGATGGTTGGATGGAAACAAATCCACTACCAACTCGAATATAAGAGTAAATATAAAATAAGTACAATACAATCAAACCCAATATAAGTATACCAGCTATCGATCACGGCTCGAAGAGAAGAACATCCACGAAGCATATACAACCATCCAAATCCGCGCTCTTGCAAATACTCAAGAACAGATACACCTGGCAGTGGACCAGGTCCTCAGAGGGACATAACAAGATACTTAAACACATGCCAATAAAGTACTGAAATAAATATCCAATGGGGTCGCCTAACCGTCTAAAGTGAATGCAGTTAAGAACAACTTTCCCCACAAGTGAGCTATCTGGCTGAAAACTGGGATTTGGCATGGTTCTCTTTTGAAGATCCAGGGGCCCAAAGGCACGTCGTCTTTTGAACGGCGGAGGCCCGCCAATGTATATAATATATATATATGGGTCATCACCGCCCGTATCTCCAGTAGAGAATCCGGGTGCACAGAAAAAAGTGCAAAGGAGCTCAAATGCGGTACTTGTTATTCTCTCCATCCCATGCTCTAAGCATGTCACCTCCATGACACGATAACACCTCTAATAACTGCAAAGTCTACTAGTATGCAAAGTTTCTAACAACAGTTATCCCTAACGTACGGCCCACACGTACAGGAGGCCAGACCTGTCACGCAGTCCGTGATCTATATGAGACTCACACCCGTGTAACAACTGTGTCACGGCCAATGAACCTAATGATACTACATGATAATGGGGTAGTCTCATAAACAGGGTCAATGCAAATACATAAATAAAAATATATCGCTACGACGCCGTCGCGTGCATTTTATATAACAGTTAAAATATATGAACTAAAGACAGAAAATAAAGATGCATGCAATCATATGGAATAAGAATAACAGTACAATGGCAAGGTATACTTGCCTGGCAAGAAGACTGCGATGTACCAATAACCTACTCCAGAAGTCGCGCAGAATAAATCCAATATCCTATGTACATATGATATAATACAATAAAAACATTAGTCATTACACTAGTGCACACACACAACAATATTTACACTGGACTCAGGGGTACACTAGGAGTGGCACTAGTCATCTAACACGGTCAATTATGCGTTGAATTACGCAGGTGTCGGGTCTTTAAGTACTGTACACAATAAGTCAGTCAACTAACACGGCCTCGCCAGTACTTCGGTGTACGCAAGGCAGACACCAACATTGTTCTTAGGGTCAACAGGGTCATGGGTAAATACGGGATAGTCCACGGTGCCCTAGGTCGTACAGTCTAAATATATATAGTCATAATTATAAATTAGTATTTACTTAATTAGATTTTCATACAATTATATAATAATATAACCAGCAATTTATTTACATAACTATTTGAATACATATAGTAAATATGTGCATAAATATATATATATATACCAACTAATAATATGCTAATGACTAACCAAATATATTTATACTAGATTGAATAATGTCTGCGTACGTATACGTGTACGTGCACGAACGCGAGTTGGGTTTACCGACTCAAGGTCTGCTACCTGCTACTGTAGTACAGAAATACTAATGTCCTAATAACATATACTCAAGCACACATACGAAATAAGAAGGTGGGGCAGGTTCGAACCTCGGTGTACGCGCATGGGATTGGCTGGACGACGACGAAGAGAGGTTGACGACGATGGCGATGGTAATGGTGAAGGAGATATCCTCGACGTTGATGGCGATGGTGATGAGGACGACAATGCTAATGATGATAATGACTGGTGGGGTGACGATGAGGTGATGGTGATGAATTGAGACAAGGAGGATGATGGGGACGATGGTGTGATGGTGAGGCTAATGATGAAATGACGACGATGCGATAATGCTGATGGGTGATGGCGATGATGATATCGATGCTCAAGGTGAAGATGATGATTGCAAAGGCATTAATAGCAATGGTGGAGGTGATGATAATGTATGGTGGCGATGCGTTAATAGATGATGATGATGGGGATTATGTATGATGAGGATGATGAATTATAATGGTGAAGATGATCGATGATGACGGAGTTAATGATATTGATGAGTGATGGGATGAGGTCTGCCGGAGTCCGGCCAGGGGAGGAGATCCGACCAGGGTGGGGCTGTGGCCGAGGCGCAGCGTAGGGAGGCGTCGAGGAGGAGGAGAGGCAGGGAGCGGGTGGTGAAGGGCTGGTGGTGTGATGGCGTTGGCCTGAGTGTCGGGCTTTCGCGGGTGCGGCGGAGGAAGTTAGGGAGTAGTCGAGTCGGAGCTCCGGCCATGGGGGAGGAGCTCAGACCAAAGTCAGGGCTGGGGAACAGGTGGCTCGAGGAGGAGGATGGAGATGATGATGGTGGAAGAGATGGCTGTGGCTCGTCGAAGACGACGATGGGAAGGAGTGAAGGTGGCAATGGTGGTGGTGTTGGTGTTTACCGGTGGTCGATCTCCCCGGGGAAGATCACCGGAGGAAGAGCAGCGGCTTTGGGGAGGAGTTCGGTCGAGGGGGAAACTGTAGGTGCGGCGGAGGACATCGGGGACGAGGACAGTGGTGTTGGTAATGGCAGTGGAGGCTGCGGCGTTGGTGAGCAGGTGGTAGGGAAAGGTCGAGGCGGTTGGTTATGTGGGTTGGCCGACTTCTCAGGCGAGCGCGGTGGTCAGGCGAAGTCGGGTGACTGGAGGTGTCGTGTTGACGACGGGTCAGTCGTTCGTGCTGGTCGACGGGAAGATATCGTGCTGCGGGGGATTGCTCGGCGAGGTGGCTCCGGTAGGGTGGCTCACCACAGAATGGTCGGGGGACCGGAGCCTGGCTGTGGGAGGAAGGAGACAGTGAACAGGGAAAGGAAGGGGGTGAATTCGGCTGAAATAGTTTTCTAGGTTTTGGTTTTAGGGTGATTTAGAAAAAGGGAAAAGGGAAAAAAAATTATATTTATACACATGTGGATTTTAGGGTTTGACCTAGGTGAGCTTGACTTTGGTCAATATCTCATTGTGATGGGCCTTGGGCTCCGGCTCTCATGGGGATGTTTGGGATGACTACAAATTGCATTAATTAAATGCAAGGGATAGATTTAATATACGGGACGATGTGCGCGCGTTGTACATGCTAAAAATTACGAAAAAAATCTACGTGAAAGAAAAATTGAGTTTTTTCATGAATTGTCCAATGGTGGGGACACTAAAAGGCATTTTTGCATAAAAGTCCCCCAATAATTAGAAAATTACACAAAGGCAGAAATTAGATTTATTTAATTAAATTGAAATGCGCACGATGTTCTAAAATTAATTAGGAGTACATGGGATTAAATTTAGGAGGGGTACAAGTGTCAGGGGGTAGAGGGGACAGTGCAGAATATTAATAAAATTCGGTTTGTACAGAACGGTTAAGATTGTGTCCCCAATTTCGATTGGGACGCACAAGGGTACAAAATTGGAAATTATTTCGAATTAAGAAATAACGTCCGCGACGTTTATTGTGCGGCTAACATATAGCACCGGAGAGCAATGTTATAAGTTGCACAAGGGTCAGGATAGTAGGCGGGCATGTCTAGGATGGGGTTGCGAATTGTTGGAAGGCAATGGCTAGTGAGGTGCTCCAATTACAGAAGCAACGGTAGTGTGCGCTACACGATATAAATTATTTTATAATTAAATAAATGTCGTGTTCTAATTCTAATTGGGTTCAAACTAGCCCTAATTTCACTATCTAAGGCAAGTAGCCCTAATTTTGGGTGAGGAGGTTTATAACCTATCCAACTTAAAATAATTTTGTCCTCGAAATTAAACTAGGGTTGGGTTTCTCTCTCTAACCTCACTTGATTACAGTCTAAAGAATTCTCCTTAAGTTAACATTGCAGTTTCTACCCAACTTAGGATTTACCCATCTATCATCTAAGGCTATACATCTACGAAGGCTATGTCCCAAATTATTTAATCGTGATATTGAATCCTCAAAATTTTTAACACCAAACATACCATCTATGATATTCCCTTAGTCATTTATAAAAGGTAGTCATCAAACAATGTGATTGGCCTGTGGGGTGTATCTAGTACTCTCTGTGTATCAAACTTATACCAAGCACGAGGTTTCGTCTTTCCGAAATAAGGGAAGATGGAGATCAATAATAAAGAGTTCAAGGGAGAGGTAATAGAATGCAAGTATGGGGATCAAGGCGCTTTAAAGAATTCAATTGGGAATTGTCAAAGCAGTTGTGGATTGGGATCCTATTTTGGTAGTTCCTATTCACATGCTCGTATCAGTTCAGTTATATAACGGATACGATGTGCTCAGCTATATCTAGAGGGCAAGTACATTCGTCTACTAATCACTATATATCTCAATCCACGTAAAATAGTTATATGAACGGCGAATCAAGCGCACTATGGTTGATCAGACCGTAGTACACTGATTCTGGAATGTATTAGTGTGCGCGCCCAATAATACATATGTAGTGAACAAGCTTGATAAAGAATAAGCTTGCAAAAACTAGGCTATAATAGCAGCATAAGTCAAGATAGTACAACAAATATAACTACGCTGGATTATGATGAAAGAAGGTACAAATTAATTCAAGTTCACAAAACAAAACAACATAAGCAACAATAACAAAAGACTCTACAATCTCTACAGTTATCATACAACCTTCTTGTCTAAGTCGCTAGTCGACCAAATAGGGACATGGACCTCTAATTCTATCGTCTGAATAAACACTGTCATCTTATGCTATCATACAATTAATGTCATTCAGTTACACTACCTCGATGGGTCAAGTGGACTATGTGATACTAGGTTGTGAGGCATACTACCCAACTTAGAATAATAAATTAATACGCTAATGCCTTAAAAGAAAATGTAGGAATTCCTATTAAGGTTTACAAGAAGGGGTCTTCGTGCTTATTAGAGTATCCTATTATATAGGTCATGGCCTTAGTCACAGTGCTCATAGAACATGTGTCAATGGTAGGGATAGGAGAGTTACTAGCCGTTTAAAGGAAAAGGGATCTAACTTGTATCGAGGTGGGGGTATAAATTATGTGATTTAACTCTAAGGGATAATTATCACAATCTAATTGAACAACTCAACTATCAGGTTCTAGCTACAAGGTACATAATTTAAAATTCAAGATTACAATTATGACTATAGCAAACTATATATCCTATCGTAGAGTATGATCACTTGGTCTATGATCAAAGGTGGCAAATGGCACGAGTTAAAAGATGAAGAAAAGAAAACATGATTAGTCGTCGCACGAATAGCGAGCGCTAGGGTTTCAGAGGAACAATATATGAAATAAAATAGAGAGGCTATAGATAATGTCAAGGTTTCCTAAGGGGAGATGCTATGCTATTCTCTATGCTTGCGGTAGGATCAAGAAAATACTATATTCAATGCTCTTGGCTTCCTAAGGTGATGTCTACTAATAATAAGACAATGATCTAAGTTTGTAGTTCTCCAATACTAACTAACTATGAAGGTTAGGTTCAGTTCTAATATTCAATATTGGTTCTCCATTGGTTCCTCAATACTAGGGTCAAACATTATGGTAAAACTTCTAACTAACTCTAGTAGTGTCTATACTACTCTCAAGTCCTCATAATACATCTGGGGTAATGGTAAGCCAATTCTAGAGATAAGGAATTCTAGGATTCACTAGATATTCTAAGCTTAGTGGTGTGTCTATATTCTCGTTGTATTCTTAATAGGTGTAATATCCTAATTATCATCCTAATAATATGGGTTCCTATATTCTAGCAGAAGACTATACTCAAGAAACTATTAGGGAAGCACATGAATCAAGCAGGATATAATTGTTCAAAATAGAACAGATAGGAGGAGATGAATCACAGTCAATTGTGGATGAGATCCTATACTCTAGTCCTAGGTGCAGGCTTGTTCGGTACAGTAACGTAACCGAGACAATATGCTTTCGACCTGCGTGGGCCACCACAAAAACATGTCACGCCCCAGTCCCAAAAATACGTAGGACTAGGATACGTAAACATGCCAGCCGCATGGATATGGCAACTCCAATATATGGAAACCATAACCCATACGTACGCTGTAATATGAATATCAAATCCACAAGTGGTATAAAATGTATCACAAGTCGCAGGGTATAATCTAATATCTCATCCACAGAAAATCAAATATAAATAAATAGCCAATATCTATGGAACTAGATCTCAATATAGGTATCTAAGGATGATGGTTGGATGGAAACAAATCCACTACCAACTCGAATATAAGAGTAAATACAAAATAAGTACAACATAATCAAACCCAATATAAGTATACCAGCTATCAATCACGGCTCGAAGAGAAGACATCCACGAAGCATATACAACCATCCAAATCCGCGCTCCTGCAAATACTCAAGAACAGATACACCTGGCAGTGGACCAGGTCCTCAGAGGGACATAACAAGATACTTAAACATATGCCAATAAAGTACTGAAATAAATATCCAATGGGGTTGCCTAACCGTCTAAAGTGAATGCAGTTAAGAATAACTTTCCCCACAAGTGAACTATCTGGCTGAAAATTGGGATTTGGCATGGTTCTCTTTTGAAGATCCAGGGGCCCAAAGGCACGTCATCTTTTGAACGGCGGAGGCCCGCCAATATACATAATATATATATATGGGTCATCACCGCTCGTATCTCCAGTGGAGAATCCGGGTGCACAGGAAAAAGTGCAAAGGAGCTCAAATGCGGTACTTGTTATTCTTCCCACCCCATGCTCTAAGCATGTCACCTCCATGACACGATAACACCTCTAATAACTGCCAAGTCTACTAGCATGCAAAGTTTCTAACAGCAATTATCCCTAACGCACGGCCCACACATACAGGAGGCCAGACCTGTCACGCAGTCCGTGATCTATATGAGACTCACACCCATGTAACAACTGTGTCACGGCCAATGAACCTAATGATACTACATGATAATGGGGTAGTCTCATAAACAGGGTCAATGCAAATACATAAATAAAAATATATCGCTACGACGCCGTCGTGTGCATTTTATATAACAGTTAAAATATATGAACTAAAGACAGAAAATAAAGATGCATGCAATCATATGGAATAAGAATAACAGTACAATGGCAAGGTATACTTGCCTGGCAAGAAGACTGTGATGTACCAATAACCTGCTCCAGAAGTCGCGCAGAATAAATCCAATATCCTATGTACATATGATATAATACAATAAAAACATTAGTCATTACACTAGTGCACACACACAATAATATTTACACTGGACTCAGGGGTACACTAGGAGTGGCACTAGTTATCTAACACGGTCAACTACGCGTTGAATTACGCAGGTGTCGGGTCTTTAAGTACTGTACACAATAAGTCAGTCAACTAACACGGCCTCGCCAGTACTTCGGTGTACGCAAGGCAGACACCAACATTGTTCTTAGGGTCAACAGGGTCATGGGTAAATACGGGATAGTCCACGGTGCCCTAGGGTCGTACAGTCTAAATATATATAGTCATAATTATAAATTAGTATTTACTTAATTAGATTTTCATACAATTATATAATAATATAACCAGCAATTTATTTATATAACTATTTGAATACATATAGTAAATATGTGCATAAATATATATATATATACCAACTAATAATATGCTAATGACTAACCAAATATATTTATACTAGATTGAATAATGTCTACGTACGTATACGTGTACGTGCACGAACGCGAGTTGGGTTTACCGACTCAAGGTCTGCTACCTGCTACTGTAGTACAGAAATACTAATGTCCTAATAACATATACTCAAGCACACATACAAAATAAGGTGGGGCAGGTTCGAACCTCGGTGTACGCATACGGGATTGGCTGGACGACGACGAAGAGAGGTTGACGACGATGGCGATGGTAATGGTGAAGAAGATGTCCTCGACGTTGATGGCGATGGTGATGAGGACGACAATGCTGATGATGATAATGACTGGTGGGGTGACGATGAGGTGATGGTGATGAATTGAGACAAGAAGGATGATGGGGACGATGGTGTGATGGTGAGGCTAATAATGAAATGACGACGATGCGATGATGCTGATGGGTGATGGCGATGATGATGTCGATGCTCAAGGTGAAGATGATGATTGCAATGGCGTTAATAGCAATGGTGGAGGTGATGATAATGTATGGTGGTGATGCGTTAATAGATGATGATGATGGGGATTATGTATGATGAGGATGATGAATTATAATGGTGAAGATGATCGATGATGACGGAGTTGATGATATTGATGAGTGATGGGATAAGGTCTGCCGGAGTCCGGCCAGGGGAGGAGGTCCGGCCAGGGTGGGGCTGTGGCCGAGGCGCAGCGCGGGGAGGCGTCGAGGAGGAGGAGAGGCAGGGAGCGGGTGGTGAAGGGCTGGTGGTGTGATGGTGTTAGCCTGAGTGTCGGGCTCCCGCGGGTGCGGCGGAGGAAGTCAGGGAGTAGTCGAGTCGGAGCTCCGGCCATGGGGGAGGAGCTCAGATCGAAGTCAGGGCTGGGGGACAGGTGGCTCGAGGAGGAGGATGGAGATGATGATGGTGGAAGAGATGGCTGTGGCTCGTCGGTGACGACGATGGGAAGGAGTGAAGGTGGCAATGGTGGTGGTGTTGGTGTTTACCGGTGGTCGATCTCCCCGGGGAAGATCACCAGAGGAAGAGCAGCAGCTTTGGGGAGGAGTTCGGTCGAGGGGGAAACTGTAGGCGCGGCGGAGGACATCGGGGACGAGGACAGTGGTGGTGGTAATGGCAGTGGAAGGCTGCGGCGTTGGTGAGCAGGTGGTAGGGAAAGGTCGAGGCGGTTGGTTATGTGGGTTGGCCGACTTCTCAGGCGAGCGCGGTGGTCAGGCAAAGTCGGGTGACTGGAGGTGTCGTGTTGACGGCGGGTCAGTCGTTCGTCCAGGTCGATGGGGAGATGTCGTGCTGCGGGGGATTGCTCGGCGAGGTGGCTCCGGTAGGGTGGCTCACCACAGAATGGTCAGGGGACCGGAGCCCGGCTGTGGGAGGAAGGAGACAGTGAACAGGGAAAGGAAGGGGGTGAATTCGGCTGAAATAGTTTTCTAGGTTTTGGTTTTAGGGTGATTTAGAAAAAGGGAAAAGGGAAGAAAAATTATATTTATACACATGTGGATTTTAGGGTTTGACCTAGGTGAGCTTGACTTTGGTCAATATCTCATTGTGATGGGCCTTGGGCTCCGGCTCTCATGGGAATGTTTGGGATGCCTACAAATTGCATTAATTAAATGCAAGGGATAGATTTAATATACGGGACGATGTGCGCGCGTTGTACATGCTAAAAATTACGGAAAAATCTACGTGAAGGGAAAATTGAGTTTCTTCATGAATTATCCAATGGTGGGGACACTAAAAGGCATTTTTGCATAAAAGCCCTCCAACAATTAGAAAATTGCACTAAGGCGGAAATTAGATTTATTTAATTAAATCAAAACGTGCACGATGTTCTAGAATTAATTAGGAGTACATGGGATTAAATTTAGGTGGGGTACAAGTGTCAGGGCGTAGAGGGGACAGTGTAGAATATTAATAAAATTTGGTTTGTACAGAACGGTTAAGTTTGTGTCCCCAATTTCGATTGGGACGCACAAGGGTACAAAATTAGAAATTATTTCGAATTAAGAAATAACGTCCGCGATGTTTATTGTGCGGCTAACATATAGCACCGGAGAGCAATGTTATAAGTTGCACAAGGGTCAGGATAGTAGGGGGCATGTCTAGGATGGGGTTGCGAATTGTTGGAAGGCAATGGCTAGTGAGGTGCTCCAATTACAGAAGCAACGGTAGTGTGCGCTACGCGATATAAATTATTTTATAATTAAATAAATATCATGTTCTAATTCTAATTGGGTTCAAACTAGCCCTAATTTTACTATCTAAGGCAAGTAGCCCTAATTTTGGGTGAGGGGGTTTACACATATAGTATAATAGTATTTTAATTTATGAGCTAAGAGTTATGTCTTGTAGAATCTAGAGCCAAATGTTGAATTATGTTTTATTTTAGAATAGTCACACTTTGGTAGAATTGTTGTATAGGCCAAACCGTAAACACGATTGAACTAAAAAAATCGTGACTACTCCTAACATATATATAAAGGATGTCTAATTAATATAATTTTATAATAATATCCATAGTTAAAAGATGTAATAAAATTATGTACCGTATGATATTACAAACATATAAAATTTATTTATCGTAATGTAATTACATAACATAATGAAATTACAAAACATAACAAAATTTATCTAGCATAACATAGCTACATAACATAATTAAATTATGTAATATAATGTGTAGCGGAACAAAGTTACGTAGCGTAACAAAGTTATGTAACGTAAAAGCTTTATTATTTATTTAATTTTAATTCTAAAACTATGTTACATATATGTGTGTCGTAGATTATAAACAATGTTTTATGTTTATTTATATGCATGTTTCATTAAGAATTTTATTGTGATACATAAGTATATTCATCCATGTAATCGTAGGACACAAGTCGATATATATTTTAAAAATGATCGTAGGTCACAAAGTAATTCTTGTAGTTGTATGTGTCTTTAATTTCATGATTACTCCAATAAAGTATAATTGTGTATATACTAGCATGTTCACCTTTGTCATGTAAGCCTAGAACTAGGAGGAAGTGTGTTAAAAGAAGAGTATACATTAAGTCATACCTGATTTATGTGTCGGTAATAATTTACGTAATAAATCTTAGTACCATCGTAAAATATTTTTGAGTGTTATATGGTGACTCTTACGTAAACTAAAGATTCTTATACTGTAAATTATAATGATGCACATGACTTAGAGGAGTATAGGGTTATGTATCAAGCTATTGGAAATTAAATATCTTGGAATTGAATAATATCGATATAAACCAAAATTTGTATTTTTATTAATAAGTCATTAAATTGGATAATTTGTGTCATATCGATAAAAATCTATTTTTTAAAGCTTAGTATTGAACTCTATAATTGTGTACTTGTGCATGATAAGTATTATAATTCTGAAGATATGCATGTATTTGTATTATGAACCTGAATGATTGAAATAATTAATATATTGTAAATTATTAAACTTGGTAAAAAATTATTTATGTGATCGTACTATTTATTTAAGTATTATCTTGTAGTTAAGTTCATTTTGAACTTTATATCTTTCTAACTTATGTGTTTTATTGGTTGAAAGGAAAAAGTCTAGCAAGATCAATAGTTATTGTTAAGTAGCCAAGGTAAGATAAATTTGATTTTTTTTATTACTTATGTTTTTCTTGCTTGATTATAACTACGTGTGTCCGATGTTGCGTTGTTCCACCGAAGGCACTTTGACCCAGGAGAATTTTTTGTAGAGTTGCTCTGGTCGATTTATTTGTGTTTAGATCTCGAAATACAAAGAAGACTACCAAAAAATTTAAATTTCAGGAGATAACTTAATTTTGAATCCATTACCTTAGTATCATACTAAATTCTAACCTAGATAGTTTTGTATCAACTAGAGATAAACTCTCAATAACTTTAAACATATCTAGGGGTCAAACTGTTTATGTTTTGGACTCGTAGGACACAAACACGCTGACATGGAAGTGTAGAAGCATAGAAAAACTCAAATTCATGCGCATAACCTCTATGTGCAGAGGTTATTCATTCAACAATCTAATCAGTGATATCAACAACCATGCGCCAAATACTATGTGCCATGAAGAACAAAGACAATGATTATTTGGATAACACATAATAGTCTATACGGCAAAGATAGTCTACTTTGGAAGCATACTATCACGACTCGCATCCAGATAATCGGACACGAGTACGTAGCAACGCCCAGCCTACGGGTTAACAATGACGTAGAACGTTTTCTGGGTCAATAATACTATCTATCTATATCTCGCACAATAATTTATCATAACATGTCAATGATATCTCAACTCCAAAATAAGGATAATATCAATACTCAATCACAAGATATCAATACTAGATATCTATATAAGAACATAATGAAATAACAATATTAATACTCAATCACGAGATATCTATAAGGAAGATAAAATGCATGATATGATATCAAGCAACAGAAGTCACAAAATCATAATACTAGATAGTCCTTAGCATCAACATCAATCTAAATAAGACTAACAATACCAACATGTATAGGAGTAATAATAACATCTCAAAGTCTAAGATGCTGGAGACAAATCCAGTACCAAAATGCTAAGTAAATATACTAAGATAACTGGTGACACGGGTTAGACCTCCCGGTAATCACTCTTGAATGATAGGGGTCTATGGCTGCTACTCACTCCAGCGGTCCGTAGTAAGTCGGACACCAATCCTCTAAATTAACTAAAAATATTATCTAGTCAGGATAGAACAAGTACAACCCAATAAGAGATCCAATTAATTGACAAAGACTATAAAACAATAATAGTGTATGTAATAGATGATGAGCAAAGACAGAACCAACAGCTGTCACGATCCTCACACAGATATTTGGGCACGAGTACGTGGGTACGCCCAGCCTACGCCACAGCATCGGAGGTAGAACGATGTCTGGGTCAATTCTACTATCTAAACATCTCACAAATATATATATATATATATATATATATATATATATATATATATATATATATATATGGTACTTGTCAATCATCTCAACTCCAAATGAAGGAATAATATGGTATCATATAAATATAAACTATACTCAATCATAATGCAAACTAAGGAAGATAGAGCATGAATGGAATAACGAAGAAAAAGAATCATAATACATCCACAAGACTGAAATAATATACATGTCAAAGTCTCTACAATAGTCTAATACAAGTCCACCAGAAATACTACTAAATCTCCTCAGGCTCTGGTACTAAGTCCTCATGGTCTATAGGAGTATCCTCTAATGGTATGCCCTCCTGCGGTCCGTAGAATGTAGGACACTGATCTATGAGCCAATCATCTGAAAAAAATATATTCAGTCAGGATTGAAGCAAAGTACATATTTATGAAAGTAGTTTTAAATACATAATCGAGCATATAAAACAAATAATAGAAAAGAATACAAGATAAATAAATAACAGAATAAATGAACTAGAGTGAACATGTAATGTACTGGAATGAAGAACAAGCAATATTAATATCTACAATATAAAGGAATAACTAAAATCTAACTAATGTGCCATGGAATACAAATTCATTATGTGATCGGTTTAGATTGAATACGAATATAATAAGGTAACTCGATTGCATGTATAGTATATAATCGACATGTACACGAATACATTGGGGCTTGATCACATAATCAACTCCTACTCCCCCATCCCCAACTAATACCAATGGATCCAATCACGACACGTTACGAACACGAATATGGGCACACTAAACACGAGCAGTGTGTGTACACGAATATAAGCACACTGAACATGAGCAGTATGTGAATACAAAATACAATAAATAAATACCCGATACACACGATGAAATACATGTGAAGGAGTATCCGCTGAACATGGTAGGGGGTAACATCTTCTGACAGGATCCATGTAGTACCAGTCCGTGAAACCACTATGTCGGAATCAAGTATACAATTTTAGAACATGAGATATATACACTATTATAAAATAAAAACTAACAGAGAAATGTACTCGCCTGAGGTCCTGAGCAAGATGTGTCTCTCGATGCCCAAGCTGGTGTCACATAGAACTATAAATGGTATATTGCATCAATACAAGATTTTGGAATAAAAATAAGTTAAACTAGTTCAATTCTAGATCATAGAGTCATTTCTAAGTCAAAATAGTCAAACTAGTCAAACTTGGTCAAACTAGCTATTTCTAGGTTGTATGAGTCTATCTCTAGGATATTAGGTCTGTACACTATGTAACTAGGCCATACTATACCAAGGTACTATGATACCAACAAAGTACCGTATCATAAGATACACAAGTTATTATATATGAAAATACTAATATATATGTGTGTATATATATATATATATATATATATATATATATATATATATATATATATATTACACTTAGTCAAACTAAAGCTAAGTAGATACCTTGACTTTGAACCAATGCGTTATCACACCACCTACACACCCATCTTGATATACAACTCAATACCTTGAGTATAAACCAATACCTTTACATTATCTTGGTATCACAAGGTAATCCAAATTCTAACATGTAACTAACTACCCATACACCTAACTATATACTATCATGCATTTAAACTTATATAATACTATACTAACTACATACCTCTATATTTAATACCCGTATCCAAGATATCTCAACTCTCATTACCTTGGTATCACACAAGGTAATCTAGAAATATACTAACCAATGCTAACTAGTGCTTATCCAAATATATATCATCTCTCATCTATATAATTATAACTTACTAACAACGAACATATATACATACATATAACTAACTAGTTTATCAATATGTATATGTATATAACTAACTAGCTACCTATACCACTCACTAACTTGAGCTATAAGTCAAGGCTAACCTCCTCTTCAAGTGCACATCATGAAGTTGCTGCTCTAGCTACTCTTGTTGTTGCTGCTGCCCTTACTACTGCAGTTGCAGCTGCTCTTGTTGTTGCTGCTGCAGCTAGTTGATGTTGCTCTTACTGTTGTTGCCGCTCTTGCTGTTGTTGCTTCCCTTGCTGCTGCAGCTAGTTGCGCTGTTGCTCTTGCTGTTGTTCCTCTTTCTGCTGCAGTTGCTGCTCTTGCTCTTGTTGTTGCTGCTGCAGTTGCTCCTCTTGCTGCTGCAGTTTGATACCTGTAACCCGACCCCCTCACTGATACACTAACACTCGACACTCACACACACACACACACACACACATATATATATATATATATATATATATATATATATATATATCACTAACCAAACCCCACAACACACACAAATATAAATATACTTGCATACATATATAAATAGATTACCCCCCCCCATATATATATATATATATATATACACACACAATCATCCAAATACATACATACATACATACATATATATATATATATATATATATATATATATATATATATATATATATATATATATATAATCACACTAGTGATGCATATGAACCCCTTATCTCTCATGTCCAACCATACATCAAAATAAAATGTAGAACATATACATAATTACACATATACATATATATCATATAACAATTATAATTATATCATTCTAATAGCTCTAACCAAGTTATATTGAATCTAAAATGCAAGAAAATAAATACGTGGAGTGCACTGCACCCGTATCACACTCATTCTATGATACGCTTGCTATACGGATCAACCACATAACCAAAAGTATCCCGAAGGACACGATAAAGTCTAAAATCATAATTATGAACAACACGAAGAGTTAACTACTCAACTACGTGTCCGTGTTAAAATGTGACATGCTCAAAACCTCGTGTCGGATGAAAATTACCAAATTATCCCATATCGCCAAATTGTTGGGATACGGCCTATATGTATCCAATTATGGACACGACACTAGTCACACACAATCAAACACATATTAATTTGGTCTAATTGTCCTATTGACAAACACAAGATGTGCCAATCTCAGAATTTCCCCAAAATTGACACAAAATACTACATAACTTTCTGCATAGGTCTCCTATGAACCTAATTCCAATTCCTATGGGTAGCCTTAGTACATAAAAGGGTTCATAATAATTAAATTATAGATTTAGAACCTAATTAGAGAGGGAAAACTGAATTGTACCTATTGGGAGATGAATTCTCAATAAAATTTCAAAATTGAGTGTCAAGAGCCTCCAACTTGTAGATCCTTGCTCCTCCTTGTAGATTCTTGCTTCCTTCTTGTAGATCCTTATTCTAATAGCCTCCAATGAAGAATAGAAAAGAAATTAGAAATAAATTTGAGTAGAAAATGGTGTTGGAATAAAGAAATTTGGAAGAGAAAATTCTAGATCTAGATTTGGAATGACAAATGAGGAGTCTCTCTCTACCCCTATAGTGGCCGACCCTTTCCCCTCCTCCAAGCTACTATAAAATGACCAAAATTTCTTTTGGGGCTTGTCATGAAGAAATAATTAAGAAGGGAAGGTTCTAGTCTAATTGGTTTCACTAATTAATTCATCATCCTAATGAATGGGCTTACTATTGGGCTCAATTCTAACTAGAATTAAATATTGGTCCATGGATCTAAATTAAATTAGTTAGGTCCACTAACACAAGTCCAAAATAAAATCTAACATCTAACAATTATTAAATAATATAATAAATAATATTTATAATATTTATAATATTTAATATTAAAATTCTAAAATACAAATACCCATGCCAATTTACCAAACTACCCCTAGTTGGAAAAGTGAGGGTGATAATCCTACCCATTTTAGAAAAATTTTGTCCTCAAAATTAAGGAAAAAACTAACTACCAAAAGCAATCAATACAAGCAAGAAAGAATTATACCTCACGGCTCCAACAGATAAGGATATCGCACGCGCATCTCGGTCTCTCACTCCCAGGTACTCTCTCCTGGCGAGTTATGTCTCCACACGACGCGCACCAAAGGAATGGTCTGGTTCCTCAGCACCTTCTCTTTTCGATCCAGAATCTCAACTGGCTGCTCTAGATAGCTAAGAATAGGGCCTACCTCTATCTCCGAGTGATCTAATACATGGCTAGGATCTGCCACGTACCATCTCAACTGTGACACATAAAATACGTTGTGCACTCCCCCAATATAGGTGAAAAGTTTAGTCTGTAAGCAACTGCACCGACCATCTCGAGAATACCAAAAGGTCCGATGAACTGCGGATTAAGCTTCCTACCTCCACCGAAATGAATCGTGCCACGTATCGGAGAAATCCTCAGAAACACCAAACCACCAACTTAGAACAAAATACAACCTTAGCACTCTAACAAAACAAACAATCACAAGCAATACAAAACAAAATCTATACCTCAAACTCCAATGGTCTTCGGTGGCTATCGGCCTAATGCCGCTGTCGGTCCTGCGCCACCCGAAGTCTATCCCTGACGAGCTTCACCTTCTCAGCTGCATCCACGACCATCTCTGGTTCCAATAAGGCTCTCTCACCAACATTATCCCATGATAATAGAGTGCGGCATCTTCGTCCATACAACGTTTCAAATGGTGACATCTTTATACTGGCCTGGTAGCTATTGTTGTAAGAAAACTCTACCAAGTGAAGATGATCCTCCGAAGAGCCTCCAAAATCCAAACCATAGGTGCGTAGCATGTCCTCAAGAGTCTGAATAGTCCTCTCCGACTGCCCGTCAGTCTGAGGGTGATATGTGGTACTGAACTTGAGCTAAGTGCCCAAGCTAGCCTATAAACTCCTCCAGAAGTGGGACGTGTAGCGACTATCTCAATTTGAGACTATGCTCACAGGAACTCTATGCAATCTGACTATCTGACGCACATTTATCTCAGTGAACTTCTCCGTAGACGTACCCACTTTGAATGGCAGAAAGTGGGCTGATTTGGTCAACCTGTCTACGATGAACCAAATCGCATCTTTATCTCCTGGAGAACGCGAAAGCCCTAAAATAAAGTCCATCATCACATGCTCCCACTTCCACTCTAGAATGGGTAAGGCTGAAGCAATCCTCTCGGTCTCTGTCTCTCTGCATTTACCTGCTGGCATACCAAGCATCTGGATATGAAGCTAGCCACTTTTCGCTTCATACCATACCACCAAACATGCTGTCTCATGTCCCTATACATCTTGTTGGCACCTAGATGCATCGAGTACTGAGATCGATGTGCCTCCTGAAGAATCTCCTCGTGCAATGCTCCACTCGACACACACAATTTGGTACCGTGCCGCAATGATTCATCATCTACAATGCTGAAGTCCTCTGCCAATCCTATCTGGACCTGTGCTCTGATGCTCCTCATAGACTCATCCTTGAACTGCGTGTCTTTGATCCGGTCCATCAACTCTGGCTGTACCTGAAGTCCCCACATCAGTTCTGCAACTCCAGGAACTAATACCTCATTACCCAAGCTATCAAGGTCGACCAATAAATATCTATCCCTTGTCAAGTAAATAGCCACTGGATACCTGCTCAAGGCATCAGCGACTACGTTGGCCTTCCCTGGATGATACTACAAAGCAATATCAAAGTCCTTCATTAACTCCAACCACCGTCACTGCCTCATGTTAAGCTCTTTTGTGTAAACACATACTTCAAGCTCTTGTGATCTGTAAAGATCTCTACCCGCTCTCCATACAAGTAGTGCTTCTACAGTTTAAGAGCAAAAATAACTGCTGCCAACTCCAAGTCATGGGTAGGGTAATTCTTCTCATACGGGGGTAATTGCTTGGAAGCATAGTCACCTTCCCGTTCTGCTGTAACACACAATCCAAACCCTTACCCGATGCATCACTGTATATAGAAAATCCTCATGTCCCTAATGGCAATATCAATATTGGAGCTGTAGCCAACCTCTTCTTTAGCTCCTCAAATGCAGACTGTCAATCCTCAGTCCAGACGAACTTAATGTCCTTTCTGGTTAGTCTAGTCATCGGCTCCACAATCCTGGAAAAATCTTGAATAAATCTTCGATAATAGCCTGCTAGTCCAAGAAAACTCCTGATCTCTGCTACTGAACTCGGTGTAGACCATGACTCAACTGCTAAAATCTTCTTCGGGTCTACTGAGATCCCGTCTCCTGTAATTGCATGCCCTAGGAATTTAGCCTTATCAAGGAAGAACTCACACTTTGAAAGCTTGCCATATAGCTTCTCCTTCCTAAGGTCTCCAGAACTATCCTCAAGTGCTTCTCATCTTCCTACAGGGTCTTCGAATATATCAGTATATCATTAATGAATACTACCATAAGCTGATCCAAGTACTGATGAAACACCTTATTCATCAGGTTCATGAATACCGCCGGGGCATTGGTCAACCCAAACGGCATCACCAAGAACTCAAACTGTCTATACCGAGTCCTGAAAGCTGTCTTTGGAATGTCTTCCTTCTTCACTTTCACCTGGTGGTACCCTGACCTCAAGTCTATCTTTAAGAATACCTTCGCTCCGCTCAACTGATCAAATAAATCGTCAATCCGTGGCAACGGATATTTGTTCTTGATAGTGAGGTTGTTGAGTGCCCTGTAGTCGATACACATGTGTACCGACCTATCCTTATTTGGTACAAATAATACCGGAGCACCCCACGGTGATGAACGGGAGCAGATGAAGCCCTTGTCCTTCAACTCATCCACCTGCTTCTTCAACTCCCCTAGTCTATAGAGAACTCCATATCTCTGTCTGGTGGCAACCTCGATAACTCCTCCAGAAAGACGTCTATATACTCTACAATCAATGGATGTGGCAGCTCCTGCTCTTCTATCAAAGCTCCACAGAAGTCTCCTTCGCTCTGCTCTGCTGTTCCTCTGACGAACTCAAACTCTGGCTCGTCTGGCGTCTGGAACAAAACTTTGCCTCCTCGATAATCGATACTAGCATGATGCCTACTCAACCAATCCATCCCAAGTACTATATCGTAGCTCGAAAGTGGCATTACTAGTAGACATACGCTCAACTCTCGGCCTCCTAAAGAAACTCTCCGGTCCTTGCAAATATTACTGACCAGGATAATGCCACCCCCGATCGTGATCTTCTAAGTCCTCGCCAACGGTTCAGACTCAAGATGATGTTTCAGAGTAAAAGATATAGATACAAAACTATGTGAAGCACCGAAATCAAATAAAGTATGAGCTGGAAAAGAATCAAAATAGACTGAACCTGAGATAACATCACCGACTGGCTCCTCCACCTCGATGGTTAAGGCGAAAGCTCACCCCTGTCGCTGGGCACCTCTTTGCTGGTGCTGGTGCTGAGTGAACTACTGTTGTTGTGGTGGTAGATGAGGTCTTCTCTATTGTCCCCTGGTGGTCTTGTGGGTGCTCTCTGTGACTGAGCTCCTCCCTGAGCTGGACGAGCTGGAACTTTAGGATACGCCCTCAACTGATGGTCTCCTGATCCATAGAATAAGCACTGGCCCAATCTCATCCTGAATGCATCTCATCCATATCCTTACTTCTTACAGAATATGCAAGGAATAGCTGCCTTATGGATCTGGTGCATCTGTTGTACCGACGCTCTAGCTGGTCCATGATACTGCTGTCTCGACTGCTGGAAATGCCTCTAGTGCTGCTGTTGAAAATAAGGTCGCTTTATTGGACCCCTGTTGGTACTGGATCCTCCTATGTCTCTCGGCCTCTTAGAGCCAAGCTCTAGATCATCCTCTGCCCACTGTGCCTGCCTCAGAATCTTCTCAAAAGTAGCGGTAGGATCTCCATTCGTATGTGATTTGACTTTCCTATTCAGGCCCTTTCTGAACTTCCTGGTCTACCTCTAGGGTTCTGTTCCTCCATAAAGCAACCTAATCTACAATACTCTGTCGCATACTCATCTACCGTCATACCTCCCTGAACGAGGTACTGCAACTGGCTCTCTAGAGATGTCAGAGCCACATCTGAAAAAAACTTTTTCTTGAAGAGCTCTTTGAAAGCTTCCCAAGTAAGTCCTGGTGTTGCGATCATGGGGTCTGTCACGCCCCAGTCCCAAAATATACAGGACCAGGCCACGTGGCAATGGCCAGCTGACACGTCTCCGAAGATATCCCAATTTAATGGATCCACGAAGAGTGCTACGCTGTCCTATGATACTATATGTCCAATATCAATCCATAACAGGTAATCTAATCTCATCCACAATATAAAGAGCAAGAAACACTAAATAAACTGTTGGTTGATAAATACCAGTCTCAAGATATCATAGTACAACCAGTGATGTCTGGTGGGAACAAACCCACTACTATGACGAAATAAAGTACTGAAATGAGATATAAAAGATAATGACTAGAGCATCAGCTGAGTAGATAATGATGCCCTCCATCTAGGCTAAAGGCCTACCAGCTGGTCACGGAAACTCTGACGGTTGTACCTCCAACTCCTCAGCTGTAGCAAATCTCGTCTCCTGTCCCGAGCCGTATACGGTGGGGTAGTAAGCCTCGTCTAAATCTGGAAAGGTACCAGGTCCTCAGAGGGACGTAACAAGATACAAGAAAACAACATGCCATATATGAATACTGAATAAAATAAATATAAGAAGGGTGTGCTAGCCATCTAAGTGAATGCAATGTGAGGACAACGCTGGTGCGTATGGATAGGTGTAGGCATAACGTCCATGCTCCGAAGAGAGTGGCATCTGTACAGTATATCGTCTATATCGCTCCGAAGAACGTGGCATCAGTATAAGGGAAAATCATTGGTCTGAGGTTCCTCCGAAACTACGGCTCCAATGTGTGTACTCCATACGCCTACTAGTTGTCCTCTCCGCCCAATGTAGATACGCAAGTCGACTACTCGACGTGCATACCATATATCTATATGCCATGTCTCTAGACTAAATCCTGACTACATACTAACCATAATGTAGGTGATACGCAACGATAGCTAGTCGAGTGCACAAACCTGCATCCCAATATGAATATATCTCAGTACCCATGTAAGGTGTCAGGTCTCAGACAATAACAGAGTACCGTCCAATGGGTTGAGTCTGCTAAGAGCTAAGTCCATATATATACTAATCATCGACGTACCCGTCGAATGCACCCGAGACAACTCGAACGCGCACAGTTGTATAATTTATGAGCAACAAGAATACAATACAACTTATGCATATTTAAATTAGACAGTAAATATAGCAAGGTATCTTGCCTGTGTCCTGAAGCTGTGAATGCCAGAAGCCGGTTCCTACAATATCCCCTGGCTGGTCCACTGATCCTAACACACAATATAATATAACAACCAATCATCAGACACTACGCATTAACTACATACAATTACGACTCTATACTTGAATACCGTTACGAATTCACTGTTGTTTGAGTACAGCATCACGTGTGCACGTAGCGAGGATGTACACGTGTTCTGTCTTCGGTTAACATGTGTCTCGAGTCAATAATTAACTGATTACGGGTTGTCCATAATTTTCGGTTATGCACGAACACATGTCTCTATTTCCATGCTTAACATACTAGTTTTATATTTCAGCGTTTTAAGTGAATTTCCTGACTCTGGTAACTGGTCATTAGTTTAGATTTATTATTTATTAATAAATATCTAATTAATATTAACTTCCATGCAAATATTTCTTAACTAGGTCAAATACTATGGTTATGGTTTTAAGTGCGACACGACGACACGACGACACGAAGGAGAAATATGGACACACGAGGGGCTGTTTGGAGGACGAGTACCTGACCAATAGGACGAGAGGGGGTGTCTGCTCCTTCGACGAGTCCGCTGACCGTCGATCGGTGGAACTCCGGCGTCCGACCGTTAGCAGCGGCAGGCAGCGTCGGGCGGGGTCCAGGCAGCGTCGGGCGGCGTCGGGCTGGTCCAGGCAGCGTCGGGGGGGGGGGGGGTCGACTGGGTCCAGGCAGCGTCGGGCGAGGGTCTTGGCAGTCGGAGAGGGCTCGACCCGGCTGGACGTTCGGAGGATGGCTGGATGGGTGGTGGTGCAAGCGGCCTATGTGGTCCGGTGTCGTGGAGGGGTGCAAGTGAACGGGGTGGTGGTGGTGGCTTGTACTGGTGGTGGTTCCGTCCGGCAGGGAGGCGGCGGTTGATCCGGGTGGCTGAGGGGAATTGGATTGGCAAGGGAGTTCGGCTAGGTTGAGGGGATGGGTGATATTAGGGTTTCCATAGTATTAGGGATAGTTGTTTATATATAGTAGGGTTTATGGCCTGGGCCTTGGGCTTGTCTGGCTCCTTGGGATGAGGTCTACTCCTCCTGATAGGTATAAAGGCTTGGTTAAGACTAGTATAGAAGTGATCTGGCCTCAAATTTAAATCAGGTTACAACAATTACATCCGTCATTAGGAGAAAGTTATTTTGAATAAGAATATACTTAGACATTTGCCACGACTGTTGTGCAGCTACATTAGGGCATAAGATCAGGATCTAAAGGTTACACAAGGTGTAGGTGGGTAGTCCTGCGTGTCTAGGGGATGGGTACTTAATTGGTTTGGGGGGGGGGGTACCTACTAGTATAGTGCTCCACACATTAGGGCAACCGTAAGGTGAATTTAGTCACATAAATGTTGCACCTTAATGTCATCGTATCTAGATAAACCCTAGTCACTCAATTAAACTTAATGAAACCTAAATTGGTCGAGGGGGTTTACAATCTCACCTCCTTAGAGCATTTCGTCCTCAAAATTAAAACATACGCAAGGTAATAACTACTGACTGAAATAAAAATGCTAATACGTACCTAGTCCTTCGAAAAGATGGGGATAGCGCTGTCTAATCTCCTCCTCGCATTCCCAAGTTGACTCTCCCGGTGTATGATGTCTCCATGCGACGCGAACTAGAGGGATAGTCTGACCTCGCAGTACCTTCTCACTCCTGTCTAGAATCTCCACAGGCTCCTCCTTATATGATAGGCTCGGGCCGACTGTGATCTCGGAATGGCAAGCACGTGACTAGGATCCGATATGTATCTTCTCAGTTGCGATACATGGAAGACGTCGTGGACTCCTTCCAAGGTCTGCGGTAATGCTAATCTGTAAGCAATCTCTTCGACGCGTTCTAATATGTCGAATGGTCCGATGTACCTCGGACTTAGCTTTCCTCTGTCTCCGAATCTGATAGTCCCTCGAGTAGGCGAGATCTTTAAGAATACGTGATCTCCAACCTGAAACTCTAAGGGTCGGCGATGCGCATTCGCCCAATGCTTCTGTCGGTCTTGTGCTGCTCGAAGGTGTCCTTGGATCTTCTTTACCTTCTCTACCGTCCGAACAACCAACTCTGGTCCGAGAATCTGTCGTTCGCCTATATCACTCCAGCATACTGGAGAACGACATTTCCTTCCATACAACGCTTCATAGGGAGCCATCTGAATGCTAGCTTGATAGCTGTTGTTGTAGGAAAACTCGACCAAATGTAAGTGGTCCTCCCATGATCCTCCAAAGTCCAGCATGCACGCTCTTAACATGTCTTCAAGCGTCTGAATGGTGCGCTCCGACTGGCCATCTGTTTGTGGGTGATACGCTATGCTAAACTTTAGGCGAGTACCAAGACTCTCTTGCATACTCCGCCAGAAGTAAGACATAAATCTCGTATCCTTGTCAGACACGATGCTAACTGGCACTCCATGTAGGCGCACAATCTCCCTCATGTACATATCTGCTAAAACCTTCGTCGATTGTCCAACTCTAAAGGGTAGAAAGTGTGCGGACTTGGTGAGTCTATCCACGATTACCCATACTGCATTGCGCCCACAAGGACTCCTCGGGAAGCCTGTAACAAAGTCCATAGTGATATGCTCCCATTTTAACTCAGGTATAGGAAGCGGTTGAAGCAATCCTGCAGACCTTTGGTGCTCAGCCTTGACTTGTTGACACACCAGACACTTGGCCATGAAGCGTGCTATCTCTCTCTTCATTCTGTGCCACCAGTAGTACTGTCTTAGATCTCTGTACATCTTCGTACCTCCTGGATAGACGGAGTAGGTGGAACTGTGAGCCTCTGTCAACAATTCCTGTCAAAGTTCTCCATTTGGAACATAGAGACGATCTCCATATCTCAGTGTTCCGTTCTTATGTATCCGCAATCCTGTCTGTAATCCAGCCTCTGTCCTCTGTCTGAGTCTCTGAAATCTGGCATCTGTCGGCAAAGCGGCCTTGATTCTCTCTACCAGTGTCGATTGTAATTGGAAATTCGACAACTGTCCGTCTACTCCGGATATAACAACCTCTATACCCATCTGCTCTAGATCTCTCAACAGATGCTGTTGGGTAGTCAAGAAGAATGCCATAGGTCTTCTGCTCAATGCGTCTGCTACTACGTTGGCCTTTCCTGGGTGGTACTGTAGCTCTATTTCGAAGTCTGTCATCACCTCGAGCCAACGTCTCTGTCTCTGATTTAGATCCTTCTGAGTGTAGACGTATTTTAGGCTTTTATGATCAGTAAATATCTCTACTCTTTCTCCATATAGGTAATGCCTCTAAAGTTTTAACGCAAAAATCACCGCTGCAAGCTCCAAGTCGTGGGTGGGATAGTTCTTCTCATGTATCCTCAACTGTCTAGAAGCATAAGCTATAACATTTCCATGCTGCATCAAGACGCATCCTAATCCTTTTCCAGACGCATCGCTGTAGATTACGAATCCTCCGGGTCCAGAAGGTATGGTCAAGATGGGTGCTGTAGTCAAGCGCTTCTTCAGCTCATCGAATGCCTTCTGACATTCCTCTGTCCAAGTGAACTCCTGCTCCTTACGGGTCAAGCGGGTCATTGGCTCTGCAATCTTCGCGAAGTTCTCTACGAACCTCCGGTAATATCCGACAAGTCCTAGGAAACTCCTTACTTCTGAGACATTGGTAGGGGTTGGCCATGTCTCTACAGATGAAATCTTTGCCGGATCTACTGAGATACCGTCTCCTGAGATGACGTGTCCAAGGAAGTTGACACGATCTAGGAGAAACTCGCACTTGCTAAGCTTGGCATAAAGTCTCTCTCTTCTCAGCGTCTCTAACACTAGTCTCAAGTGCTTCTCGTGCTCCTCATGGCTCTTCGAATACACCAAAATGTCGTTGATGAAGACTACCATGAACTGGTCTAAGTATTGATGGAATACTCTGTTCATCAAGTTCATAAATACAGCTGGCGCATTCATCAGTCCAAAAGGCATCACTAAGAACTCATAGTGACCATAACGAGTCCTGAATGCTGTCTTTTGAATGTCTTCTCTTCGCACCTTCACTTGATGATAACCCGATCTTAAGTCGATCTTTGTGAACACCAGTGCTCCTGTCAACTGGTCAAATAAATTGTCAATCCGTGGCAGGGGGTACTTGTTCTTGATAGTCAAAGCATTAAGGGCTCTGTAATCAATACACATACGTACTATTCCATCCTTCTTAGGCACAAACAATACTGGTGCTCCCCATGGTGATGCACTAGGACGAATAAATCCTTTGCTCTGCAACTCTTCCAATTGTAGCTTCAGCTCGTCTAACTCCTTCTTCGCCAATCGGTACACATTAGAAGATACCGGTGCTGCTCCTGGTACTAGCTCAATGGTAAACTCCACGTCTCTATCGGGTGGTAAGCCTGGCAATTCTTCGGGGAAAATATCCTCGAATTCTGCAACTATAGGTGGGGGTGCAATCTCCATAGTCATGCAAGTTCCAGCTGTTTGTCCTACTCCTTGTTCGACGGTCCCTCGCATGTACTCGAACTCCGGTTGATCTGGTGGTCTAAAAGTGACGCTACCCTTCCGGCAGTCCAGTACGGCGTTATACTGGCTTAACCAGTCCATGCCTAACACAACATCAAAGTACGACATAGGCAATACCAGGAATCGCGCTCTCATCTCTCTACCACATACGACTACCGAGCATGTTCTAATAGTGCTGGTAACCGACACGATACCTTCTCCGGTAAGAATCTTCCAACTCTTAGGTAAAGGAGAAGTTGCTACTCTATGCATTGCTACAAATCTACTAGATATAAATGACAAAGTAGCCCCATAATCAAACAATGCTGTCGCAGGTAAGGATGTGACTAAAATGGTACCTGTGATTGCTTTTTCTTCTGTTTCCTCCTCAGCGGCTGCTAATGCAAAGGCCTATCCCTGTCTCTGTCCTCCTGCCTGCAGTCGGGCCCGATCAAACTGTGTCTGCTGCGGGGCCAAGGGTGGTCCCCTCTGGAATCCTCCGGGTGCTGGTGGACGCTGTCCTCCTGGTGGGGGTAGTATCCTCGGGGCTGGTGCTGTTGGCCTTTGTCCGGCCTGTGGGGCTGCCTTCCTGCGCTGTGGGCAATCTCTGACAAGGTACTGGCTTGCTCCACAAATCATGCATGTTCCAAGTCTCTTCCGGCAGTCCTTCTCGAAGTGACCTCTCTTACCACAGTAGTGGCAAGTCGGAAGTTCCTGGTGTGGATATGGTGCTGCTCTCTGTTGTGTCTGCGCTCCGGGACGACGGATGGGTCCTCCTGCTCCGGGCTGGACTCTAGCTGGTGTGGTCGTACTGGAATGTCTAACTCTTCTGACAATGGCCTCCTGGATCCTCGCCTCTGCGAGAACCTCCTTATATAAAATCCTCGCCTATATGGTGGTATATCTCTATAGTTCGAAATTGAGGCCGTGGTGGAATCTCTGAGCCTTCTCTAGATCATTGGGTATCAGGACGGCTCCAAATCTTCTAAGGCGTCTAAACTCTGCGTCATAAACGTCAACAGTCATATTCCCCTGTTCTAGATGTAGGAACTGGGAGTACAGGGCATTTCTGACTGTTGCTGGAAAATACTTCGTATTGAAGTACTCTAAGAACTGTTCCCAAGTCTGGTTCTTGTCTACACTGCGCTCGATGGAATCCCACCAGTGATGGGCGTTGCCTTTTAGTTGGGATCTCACTGCGGTCATCCAAAGGTCTGGATGCAGTTGTGAAGCCTCTAATAGCATCTCCGTATTGGCGATCCAATTGGAGATCTGTTTCGCAGTCTCATTGCCTGAGAAGGTATCTGGTCATATCTGTCAGAACCATCTAACAGTGCCACCTGTCGGGGCTGGTGGAGGTGCTGGGGCTGGTGTCGTGACAAGTGTCCTCTCTAGTACTTTCATCAGACTCTGTCGCAGTGTCTCTATCTACTGCCACTGTGCTTGCATCATTGCCTGGAAGAACTGAAGCATCTGTGGCTGGCCATCTAGCTGTGGCATCTGGGGTGGGTAAGGCGGAGGCGGTGGTAGAGGAGTCTCTGGTTGTGCAGTAGGCATCTCCTCAGATGTCGGCCTCTCAGTCTGCGGCATCGGTGTAGCTCCTGAAGTCTGGCCCTCACAATGCTGCATGAGGATCGTTTGGGAAGTCTGTCCCTCTGGCTGTGGTGTAGGATCTTCCTGCGATGTCTCGTGCCAATGTATCAGCGGAGTCTGTAGCGGGGGTTGCCCTTGGGGTACCTCATCTCCTTGTGTGGTGTTATCTGGCACCGTGGCACTGGGTGCTCCTCGTCCACTGCGCAAATTTATCTTGCTACAAAAGATAGAGCTTCATTAAAAGAGTACGGGAGCAAACAAACAGGATGCAGATATTTAGAAGTAGTATGAAGGAAGTTCAAGGACGAATCAAAAGTGGATGAGACCTAGTAATTCCTATCTTATTTACAGGCTCGCCGGGAATGTTACCATACCACAAGCGAAAAGTCGACCTGCATGGGCTACCACTAAAACTATGTCACGCCCCAGTCCCAAAATATACAGGACCAGGCCCCGTGGCAATGGCCAGCTGACACGTCTCCGAAGATATCCCAATTTAATGGATCCACGAAGAGTGCTACGCTGTCCTATGATACTATATGTCCAATATCAATCCATAACAGGTAATCTAATCTCATCCACAATATAAAGAGCAAGAAACACTAAATAAACTGCTGGTTGATAAATACCAGTCTCAAGATATCATAGTACAACCAATGATGTCTGGTGGGAACAAACCCACTACTATGATGAAATAAAGTACTGAAATGAGATATAAAAGATAATGACTAGAGCATCAGCTGAGTAGATAATGATGCCCTCCATCTAGGCTAAAGGCCTATCAGCTGGTCACGGAAACTCTGGCGGTTGCACCTCCAACTCCTCAGCTATAGCAAATCTCGTCTCCTATCCTGGGCCGTATACGGTGGGGTAGTAAGCCTCGTCTAAATCTGGAAAGGTACCAGGTCCTCAGAGGGACGTAACAAGATACAAGAAAACAATATGCCATATATGAATACTGAATAAAATAAATACAAGAAGGGTGTGCTAGCCATCTAAGTGAATGCAATATGAGGAAAATGCTGGTGCGTATGGATAGGTGTAGGCATAACGTCCATGCTTCAAAGAGAGTGGCATCTATATAGTATATCGTCCATATCGCTCCGAAGAACGTGGCATCAGTATAAGGGAAAATCATTGGTCCGAGGTTCCTCCGAAACTACGGCTCCAATGTGTGTACTCCATACGCCTACTAGTTGTCCTCCCTGCCCAATGTAGATACACAAGTCGACTACTCGACGTGCATACCATGTATCTATATGCCAAGTCTCTAGACTAAATCCTGACTACATACTAACCGTGATGTAGGTGATACGCAACGATAGCTAGTCGAGTGCGCAAACCCACATCCCAATATGAATATATCTCAGTGCTCGTATAAGGTATCAGGTCTCAGACAATAACAGAGTATCGTCCAATGGGTTGAGTCTGCTAAGAGCTAAGTCCATATATATACTAATCATCGACGTACCCGTCGAATGCACCCGAGACAACTCGGACGCGCACAGTTGTATAATTTATGAGCAACAAGAATATAATATAACTTATGCATATTTAAATTAGACAGTAAATATAGCAAGGTATCTTGCCTGTGTCCTGAAGCTGTGAATGCCAGAAGCCGGTGTCACGACCCGCACCCGGAATTTGGGCATGAGTCGTGGGTACGTCCAGCCTACGCCGCAGCATCGGCGGTAGAACGCTGTCTAGGTCTAAACATAATATATCCTGTCAAATAATCTCAACTCCGTACGGAGGACAATGATAAATAAACCACAGATCTATAATATACTCAATCACAACTATAAACAATATGGCACGAGGAGAATTGAAAAGAGTTCTAAATAAACCACCCACAATAAGTCCAACTTAAATCCTGGGTCTAAATGACCTCACAAAGTCACAAAATAATAAGTACATCTCAGTCTCAGTCTAAAACAATAAATACAGAAAAAGCAGTCTAAGAGCAGCCAGGTACGTTCTCCTCTAGGCTAGGCAATTCCTCTGGGGTTTCTGGAGTGAAATCACCCTCTAATCCTGGGCCGTAATGAGTGGGGCAAAGATCCTCCAGGTCCTCTGAAAAATGTTATCCAGTCAGGATTGGAGCGAAGCACAAGCACTAACAGCAGTTTCATTAAATTGACAAAGTCTATAAACAGTGTAAGAGATACAAGATAGAAATAAAAGCTGAACATGTGAAGTACAGGAGAAAATGAAATAGACAATAGAGCATCTAGCAATGAACAATAAATAGTGAATGCTAGAACAAGTAATCTGAATAAAGATAAAACATCTAGCTAAGTGTGTGAAATATCAGTTTATTATGTGATCGGCTTGGGACTAGATCAGGCTGGTTATATATGATTAGCTATGATTCTTGAAAGTCAGGCTAACCATATGGTTAGCTATGATGCATGATAATGGTCAGGCTAATCATATATAACAGCTATGAAGCATGATGATGGTCAGGCCGCACCCGACGTGAGAAGTGGGGTGAGCTATGATGCATGTAAAGGATTTGGATATGATCACATAATCTACTAATAGTTCTCCATCCCCAGCTAGCACGGTGGATTCCGATCACGACTCCTCATGATGGGGATCTAGAGTGCTAACCCGTGTATCCATAGTGTCGGAATCAAGTATGTAATACACTACAATTTATAGAAGTAATCAACAATAAAAACTGTCAGAGAATGTACTCGCCTGTGGTCCTGAGCAAAGTGTGAGGATCAATGTCCAAGGAGAGATCAAAATAACCTATTTATGGAATATAAATGTCAGATACTGAATTTAAGGGATTAACATGCTTAATTAATTAAATGCGAGGCTTCTAGGTCTTACCAAGGTCTATTGGTCAATACTAGTCAACTTGGTCTCACATTAGGCCAAATCCCAAGATATAAGTAAGCTAGGGTTTTCTAGCAAGAGAGGTGTTGTGTGAAACATTTCTATATAGAAATACCTAACTCATTACTTGTTAACCCCTAAACAGAACACAGTCACTAATTACTACACACTACACTTACACACAGATACTCACTGGCCTCACACAACACTCTTACATAGGCACTGGTTCTATGGCACACAACACTCACCTAGCTATACTCACTGCACCAATACACACACTGGGTCATCTACCTACAGCACACACACACACAGACCTATAGAATTTACACATACACTAGACACTTGCCCCCACTGATGCACATTAACACTCAGGTAACACAGTACACATAAAACTGCCTGCTGATATATATATACTTACTCACCTAAATTTCTAAGATGAGACTCCTCACACCCATGTACAGTTTATGCATACACTGAGTTCACAGTCAGTTTACTGACATCTAACACCATACACACTGGTGTTCACTGCACAGTCCAAAATCCTCACTGTATTCTGACATTTTCTCCTGTACAGCAGCACATAGGTCCACATAGTTAAGATACTGAAATTAACACACTTCCACACTGCCCTCTCTCACACTCACACACCCAGACACTCACCCAACTGATACACAGCACATGCTAAACTATATAGGTAACCAATGCATATTTAAGTGGCTAACTACTGATGCTCTAACAATCCTATTTGCTCACTAAGAGACACACAGGTATGGCATACCTAAACACACTGCTACACATTAAATACCTAAACTCATACTGCACAGTTGATTTACTGATACCCATTAACACACTGCCCTCTAAGTAATTTAACTGACACAGAACCCAGCCACACAGTTAAACTGGGACTGCTCCTAAACCTCACTGCACAGAACTACACATGTAGACACAGTTTCCTTTACCTGATACATACCTACTGAAATCCTCACCTACACACTCTCTCCCCAATCTGATACACAGGCACAATTCAACAGGGTTGCACACACACATGTGCACACAACTCACTGATACCTAAATTCCTAGACTCCCTGAGAACTTCCTCAGTATACACAGGCTTGGCATTCTGTCCTACACCCTCTAATATGTATTCTGATACATATTCACAAGTACACATAGTTTCTAAAACACATACACATAATCCTAAGATAAAACTGATACAAACTCTACATACACATCTGTTCATATAGGTAATACACTGAGAATTTCTCACTCATCTACACACTGGGCATAAAATTCTACACACACACATATGCTAATTACATATGGACACAGGTTCACTGATACTAGACCTATACACAGACACAAATACATAACACTGAGACACACTATATCCTAACCCAAACACACAGAGTTTAACAGATTGGAACTACCCAGGCTACCTAGTTCTCACATTACTTACACAGCTGATACTACAAGGAACATACAAGAATTTAACACTGAGACACTGCTACTCACAGAATACCTTCCTCAACTACTTCTACTGAACACTGAACACCAATACAACCCAGAACTCTCCCCTACACAGAACAACTTCCCACAGTGTCTGACACCCCGAGACACGAGGGCACAAGACACACACTGCAACAACACATAGCACAGAATTCCACCCGACTGTACCCTGTTTTCCCCAAATCTTACTGTGCAGTGAAATCCCCAAACAAAACCCTAAATCAAGATCTAATCCTACAGGTAGGGGTATAATCGTATATGAATGCATACTTCAAGATTAGGGTTCACGAAAAAATTGGGAATAACAACCGTTGGGACACCTAAACCCTAAAATTTCTTAGGTCTCCATGTAGGATCTACAAAATCGAGATCCAACAGCAAGGGTGGGTTCCTAATGGGCATTAATCCTCAGAAAACAGAAATAAAAGAATAGAAATAGGGTTTTTACCTATAGGGAGATGGTTCCCTATGAAAGTTCTTCCTTCCCAAGTTTCCTTGACCCAAGTCCCCTGCTTTCCTTGCTTTGGAGGAGGAGAAAATGGAACCTAGGGTTTGATTTCGAGATTTGGAGGGAAGATAACTTCTCTTGTGGAGGCTAGGGTTTCCTGTTTTTCTACATGAAGGATGGCTTTGAGAAAAGCTTCCTATTTATATTAAACCTAGTTTTAGGGTTTCCATGCCTAGTCTTTTTAGGTTAAACCCCCTGGCCCTCTCATGTAGAACCTAATAGACTCAGGTTAAGTCAGTCTAGGGTTTTGAGGGTTCACCCTAAAATTTGAATTCTAGGGTTTCACTAGAACTGGGTTTACAATTAGGGTTTAGTCATTAGGGTTTGACCTAATGGGTTCTAGGGCTTGACCTAAAACAATCATCAAATAAATAGTTTTAAAATCTCAGCAATTTAATTAAATAAATAATTATTCAAAATGGCTAAATTACACAAATGCCCTTATATGGAAATGTGGTAGTGACAGCCGGTTCCTACAATATCCCCTGGCTGGTCCACTGATCATAACACACAATATAATATAACAACCAATCATTAGACACTACGCATTAACTACATACAATTATGACTCTATACTTGAATACCGTCACGAATTCACTGTTGTTTGAGTACAGCGTCACGTGTGCACGTAGCAAGGATGTACACGTGTTCTGTCTTCGGTTAACATGTGTCTCGAGTCAATAATTAACTGATTACGGGTTGTCCATAATTTTCGGTTATGCACGAACACATGTCTCTATTTCCATGCTCAACATACTAGTTTTATATTTCATCGTTTCAAGTGAATTTCCTGACTCTGGTAACTGGTCATCAGTTTAGACTTATTATTTATTAATATATATCTAATTAATATTAACTTCCATGCAAATATTTCTTAACTAGGTCAAATACTATGGTTATGGTTTTAAGTGCGACACGACGACAAGAAGAAGAAATATGGACACACGAGGGGCTGTTTGGAGGACAAGTACCTGACCAATAGGAGGAGAGGGGGTGTCTGCTCCTTCGACGAGTCCGCTGACCATCGATCGGTGGAACTTCGCCGTCCGACCGTTAGCAGCGGCAGGCAGCGTCGGGCGGGGTCCAGGCAGCGTCGGGCGGCGTCGGGCTGGTCCAGGCAGCGTCAGGCGGGGGTCGGCTGGGTCCAGGAAGCGTCGGGCGGGGGTCTTGGCAGTCGGGGAGGGCTCGACCCCGCTGGACGTTCGGGGGATGGCTGGATGGGTGGTGGTGCAAGCGGCCTGTGTGGTCCGGTGTCGTAGAGGGGTGCAAGTGAACTAGGTGGTGGTGGTGGCTTGTACTGGTGGTGGTTCCGTCCGGCAGGGAGGCGGCGGTTGATCCGGGTGGCTGAGGGGAATTGGATTGGCAAGGGAGTTCGTCTAGGTTGAGGGGATGGGTGATATTAGGGTTTCCATAGTATTAGGGATAGTTGTTTATATATATTAGGGTTTATGGCCTGGGCCTTGGGCTTGTCTGGCTCCTTGGGGTGAGATCTAGTCCTCCTGATAGGTATAAAGGCTTGGTTAAGACTAGTTTAGAAGTGATCTGGCCTCAAATTTAAATCAGGTTACAACAATTACATCCGTCATTAGGAGAAAGTTGTTTTTAATAAGAATATACTTAGACATTTGCCACGACTGTTGTGCACCTACATTAGGGCACAAGATCAAGATCTGAAGGTTACACAAGGTGTAGGTGGGTAGTCCTACGTGTCTAGGGGATGGGTACTTAATTGGTTTGGGGGGGTACCTACTAGTATAGTGCTCCACACATTAGGGCAACCGTAAGGTGAATTAAGTCACATAAATGTTGCACCTTAATGTCATCGTATCCAGATAAACCCTAGTCACTCAATAAACTTAATAAAACCTAAATTTGTCGAGGGGGTTTACAGGGTCCGTCCTAAACCAAGTTAACGCAATATCAAACATCATGCTCCCCGTGGCCTCTATCTGCAACCTCTTTGGAATCTGCACCAGCCGTAGGTTTCGCTCAATGTCTTCTATCCAATCATCAGCATAAATGATCCCTTCAGTGCCTTTAAAGTCCTTCAGCCCTATCCTCTTTAAATCTATGATAGTCCCCGGCCTTAGTTGCTACGGGATGATCTAAGGTGGTGCCATCTGTGGATGGACTAAGGCGGCTCTCTCAACTGCTGTGAGCGCAATCTGGTGAGCATTCTCAATGCCCTGCCTCATAACCTCTGACTGACGCTGTTGTGCCTCCATCATCTTCTGAAAAAGCGCAAACATCTGCGTCTGATCGACTGCGGATGGTGGGGGTAGAAGATCTCCTGAAACTGTCGGCGCTGCACTCTGTACCGGAGGTGGAGCACCTTCGAAAGCTGCTACAAAAATGCCCACCTGGATCGGTAAAGCAGACCTCTGGAATATAGCTACTAGAACAGCGTCTAATGGTGCTGCCCTCATAGGCGATGAAGTAACTAACCTTGCTAATATTGGGCCTGAGCGCTGGGAACCCGTCTTCGGTGGCATCCTGAAGATAGATGGAACAAAGGAATCAATATTGAGTATGATACGATATCACCAAAGAAGGACATAATTTATTCAAAGCAATATTCAAATAGATAAGGATAGCAAAACTAATATTGAAAGTGTTTCCTAGTTGTGATTGAGTATACTCTCAGCCTAAATCCTATTTTCTAAAGCAGGCTCGTAGTAGTACTCTAGGTGAGCACTACTATAATATCGCTCTAATTGTGACTCTAGACAGACCTGCATGGGCCACTACTAAAAATGTGTCACGACCCACACCCGGATATTCGGACACGAGTACGTGGGTACGCCCAGCATACGTCGTAGCATCGACGGTAGAACGCTGTTTGGATCAATTCTACTATCTAAATATCTCACACAATATATATATGGTAGCTGTCAATCATCTCAACTCCAAATGGAGGAATAATATGGTATCATATAAATGTAAACTATACTCAATCATAATGCAAACTAAGGAAGATAGAGCATGAATGGAATAACGAAGGAAAAGAATCACAATACATCAACAAAACTGAAATAATATACATGTCAAAGTCTCCACAATAGTCTAATACAACTCCACAAAAAATACTACTAAACCTCCTTAGGCTCTGGTACTAAGTCCTCCTGGTCTATAGGAGTATCCTCTAATGGTATGCTCTTCTACGGTCCGTAGAATATAGGACACTGGTTTATGAGCCAATCATCTGGAAAAATATATCCAGTCAGGATTGGAGCAAAGTACATACCTCTGAAAGCAATTTCAAATACATAATTGAGCATATAAAACAGATAATTAGAAAAGAATATAAGATAACTAAACAAGATAATGAATGAACTAGAATGAACAGGTAATGTACTGGAATGAAGAACAATTAATATGAATATCTATAATATAAAGGAATAACTGAAATCTTACTAATGTTTCATGGAATACAAGTTCATTATGTGATCGGTTTAGGTTGAACACAAATATAATAAGGTAACTCGATTACATATATGATATATAATCGACATGTACACGAACACACCGGACTTGATCACATAATCAACTGCTACTCCCCTATCCCCAACTAATACCAATAGATCCAATCACGACACGTTACGAATACGAATATGGGCATACTGAACACGAGCATTGTGTGTACACAAATATAAGCACACTGAATACGAGTAGTATGTGAACACAAAATACAATAAATCAATATCCAATACACAAGATAAAATACATGTGAAGGAGTACCCGCTGAACACGGTAGGAGATAACATCTTCTGACAGGATCCATGTAGTACTAGTCCGTAAAATCATTGTGTCGGAATCAAGTATGCAGTTCTAGAATATGAGATATATACACTATTATGAAATAAAAACTAACAAAAAAATGTACTCACCTGAGGACCTGAGCAAGGTGTGTCTCTCGATGCCCAAGCTGGTGTCACACAGACCTATATATGGTATATTGCATCAATACAAAGTTTTAGAATGAAAATAAGTTAAACTAGTTCAATTCTAGGTTATAATGCCATTTCTAAGTCAAAACAGTCAAACTAGGTCAACTCTAGGTCAAACTAGTCAAACTTGGTCAAACTAGCTATTTCTAGGTTGTATGAGTCCATCTCTAGGATATTAGGTCCATACACTATGTAATTAGGCCATACTAGCTATACTAAGGTACTAGGATACCAACAAAGTACCGTATCATAAGATACACAAGTTATTAGATAGGAAAATACTAATATATATATACAAGACAATATATATAGTACTCTTAGTCAAACTAAACCTAAGTGGATACCTTGGCTTTGAACCAATGCGGCATCACACCACCTACATACCCATCTTGATATACAACTCAATACCTTGAGTATAAACCAATACCTTGACATTACCTTGGTATCACAAGGTAATCCAAATTCTAATATGTAACTAACTACCTATACACCTAACTATATACTATCATGCATTTAAACTTATATAATACTATACTAACTACATACTAACATACCTCTATATTTAATACCCGTATCCAAGATACCTCAACTCTAATTACCTTGGTATCACACAAGGTAATCTAGAAATATACTTACCAATGCTAACTAGTTCTTATCCACATATATATCCCTCATCTATATAATTATAACTTACTAACAACCAATATATATACATACATATAACTAACTACTTTATCAATATATATATATATATGTATATAACTAACTAGCTACCTATACTACTTACTGACTTGAGCTATAAGTCAAGGTTAACCTCCCCTTCAAGTGCACATCATGAAGTTGCTGCTTTAGCTGCTTTTGCTGTTGCTGCTGCCCTTGCTACTGCAGTTGCTTCTGCTCTTGCTGTTGCTGCTGCCCTTGCTACTACAGTTGCTGCTGCTCTTGCTGTTGATGCTGATCTTGCTATTGTTGTTGCTTATGCTATTGCTACTGCCCTTGCTACTGCAGTTGCTGCTGCTCTTGCTGTTGATGCTTCTCTTGCTATTGTTGTTGCTTATGCTATTGCTACTGCCCTTGCTACTGCAGTTCCTGCTGCATCTAGTTGCTGCTGTTGCTCTTGTTGTTGCTGCTACAGTTGCTTCTCTTATTGCTGCAGTTTGATACCAGTAACCCAACCCCTCACTGATACACTGACACTCGACACTCACACACGATACATATATATATATATATATATATATATATATATATATATATATATATATATATATATATATATAGATATATATCACTAACCAAACCCCAACACACACACACACACACACATACACACACACACACAAATATAAATATACTTGTATACATATATAAATAGATTACCACACACACACACACACACACACACACACACATACATATATATATATATATATATATATATATATATATATATATATATATATATATATATATATATATATATATATATATATATATATAAAATTAATTAATTAATTATACTAGTGATGCATATGAACCCCTTATCTCTCATGTCCAACCATACATCAAAATAAAATATAGAACATATACATAATTACACATATACATATATATCATATAACAATTATAATTATATTATTCTAATATCTCTAACCAAGTTATATTGAATCTAAAATGCAAGAAAACAAAAATGTGGAGTACTCCGCACCCGTATCACACTCATTCTATGATACACTTGCGATACAGCTCCACCACACAACCAAATATATCCCAAAGCACCAAGCAAGTATAAAATTATAATTATGAATAACACGAAGAGTTAACTACTCAACTATGTGTCCGTGTCAAAATATAATATGCTCAAACCCCCATATCGGAAGAAAACCACCAAATCAATCTGTATCGCCAAATTATTGGGATACAGCGTACACGTATCCAATTATGGACACGACGCTAGTCACACACAACCAAATACATGTCAATTTGGTCTAATTGACCTATTGACAAACACAAAATATGCCAATCTCGGAATTTCCTCGAAATTTGATACAAAATACCACATAACTTTCTCCATAGGCCTCATATGAACCTAATTCCAATTCCTATGGGTAGCCTTAGTACATGGGAGGGTTCCTAATGATTAAATTATAGATTTAGAATCTAATTAAAGAGAAAAAACTGAATTGTACCTATTGGAAGATGAATTCCCGATAAAATTTCTAAATTGAGTGTCAAGAGTCTCAAATATGTAGATCCTTGCTCCTCCATGTTGATCCTTGCTTCCTCCTTGTAGATCCTTGCTCCTCCTTATAGATCCTTGCTTCCTCCTTGTAGATCCTTATTCTAATAGCCTCCAATTAAGAATATAGAAGGAATTAGGAAGAAATTTGAGTAGGAAATGGTATAGGAATGAAGAAATTTGGAAGAAAGAAAATTCTAGATCTAGATTTGGAATGACAAATAAGGAGAGAGAGAGAGAGAGAGAGAGAGTCTCTCTCCACCCCTATAGTGGTCGGGTCCTTTTCCCTCCTTCAAGCTACTATGAAATAAAATACCCCTTGGGGCTTGTCATGAAGAAATAATTAAGGAGGGAATGTTCTAATCTAATTGGTTTTACTAATTAATTCATCCTCCTAACAAATGAGCTTACTATTGGGCTCAATTCTAACTAGAATTAAATATTGGTCCATGGATCTAAACTAAACTAGTTAGGTCCACTAACACAAGTCTATAGTAAAATCTAACATATAACAATAATTAAATAATATAATAAATAATATTTACAACATGCACAATATTTAATATTAAAATTCTAAAATACAAATATCCATGACAATTTACCAAACTACCCCTAGTTGGAAAAGTGATGGTGACAACAACATATCCTGATAATGGCCATATGAGGAATAAGTTACACTGAGTAATGGTATACAGGTAATGAGAAGTAAGTGAACAAAGCAAATGAAGTACAACACAATAAATATAAAATAGACAAGAAAAACTATAACAACTATGTGTTTTGAAGTACTAACTTGATATGTGATCGGCTTGGGAATTTGGACAATGAATACTGGCCTGGCTAACCATACGTAAGGTGTATGATTAACACTGACAATGATGACGCAAATACACTAGGGATTTGATCACATATCTAGCTAGCACTTTCTCACCCCGATTAGTGTAATGCCCCGCTTCGCGAAAAGGCATTACGCTGGAATTATAGATGGATCAGACTGATGTAATACAAGTGGTACAAGAAATCGAGATGCTTGGTGTGATGATGCCGTATTGCTTAACTTGGCTGGATGGGATATCTTATGTGACGTGGCATGGAAATAATGTTTATATAAGTGAGTGGATCTTGCCCTTCTTCTCTACTCCTTCATGCTCTAATAAAATGAATGCTAGTATTGCTTTGTTGTATGTCATAACTATATGCTGCTCTAGTCCATACACTAATAATGATGCCTTATGTTCAATGCCACTGTAATTAATAAAATACCTGAATAATGAACTGCTAGTACAATTGATACAAAAATGCTATAAAGTAAGTCTGCCATGAGAAATAAGTAATATTATGTAATCTACTTCACATGCTGGTAACACTGAGAATGAAACATTGAACATATGTACAGTATAAATGTATCAGTGCACAGTAAATATGCAGAAAATGCTTCATATGCAAGTATAATTATGGTTTGGTACCACCGGGCCACGAGAAGGTCTGTAAGTTGGGACCTACGAGTCACCAACCGATATGAGAATGAGCAAAACAAGAAGGATCAATATTGTGAGGCTTTACTTATATTTCTTTACCACACAATTTATGTTTCAATTTTATTTGCATAATCGTTGCATGGTTAGGGACAACTTGTGCACAATGTTTGGTAAGTTTTCTCGAACAAGATTTACCGGGGCACCGAGATTGTTCGGCCTAGGAGGAAACATAGTACTTTGGTAGCACTGGGTATAAACGAGACATTCATTGGGGATTGCAACCTTATGAATGATGCCTCGTACGTCCTTCAAAGTCCTATATGGCATGTCCCTCGTGGTGCTAAAGCATATTGCCAATGACCCTCATGTAGTTAGGCTACATACTAACAAGAATATTTATACAGGCTTAACATTATCTTTGTAAAAATGTTTCATATTAATTATGTTGTGGCTAATCCTTGTTTTGCAGGGATACAATGAGTGGGTTATTTGTAAAAATCAATGTTAAGCGATATGTACATATTTCACATATATTTAATGTATATTGATGTTACCAAAGTATGTTTCATTATGCTGATGAATACTCTGATCATTGAAATAAACCTAGTTCCTAATATTTTAATCACTAAGTTAATATGCATATTTTTCACATAAATTCTTAATGTCAGTTTAGGCGAGTGGGCTAGTTTCTGCTCACCAGTACGCGATATGTACTAACCCACGTTTGTGTGCATCCCCCGGGTACTCAGCAATGGGGAGTAGATGTAACGGTTCCGAGGTATCGCAGCATTGTTGGGACACGTAGAAGCTCTTTTTCCATTGGAGGCATCTTCGGTTATAAAGGGCATAATGTATGGAACATGTCACGACCCGCACCCGGGGTAAGGGTACTAGTCGGAAACAACGCCCAGCCTACGCCGCAGAATCGGCGGTAGAACGCTGTCTAGAAAGTCTATCTAATATAATGAACCACCAAAAGATAGTGTACTCAATCACAGAACTAAGATAGAATGAACACGAATCAGATAAGAATAGAATAGTCACAAAACAACTCATGAGTCTAAAATAATACATCAATGAGTCTGAAGAAAATTACAGAAATATGCTGGAGACAAATCCAGTACAAAGAGTACTACAAAACTATAAAGCTACAACTCCAGGGTCAACTGTCTCAGTTGGGATAAGTCCCACTTGAGCCAGGGTCTCAGAATCTAAATCCACAACATCCTGGGGTCCATAATAGGTAGGGTACTCCTCAGTGTCATCTGGAAAAATATATCCAGTCAGGAAAGGAGCAGAGTACAACCCTAACAGCAGTTCTCAAATAATGATAAAAACTATGTAACAGTAAGTAGCCGTGGATAAACAAGATGCATAAATAGATACAAGAAATATATAGACAATAAGGAAGTACTGGAAAGAAATACAATAATGAACAATATGCTGATGGAACAAGAATACTAATGACTAAGTGTGTGAGTACTAGCTTTAACATGTGATCGGCTTAGGAACTTGCACAAGAGTATAATGGCCTGGCTGATTATACGTGCGGTGTATGATCAACACTCACAAGGAACAAGACATGCACAAGGAGGGTATGATCACATATCTACACTAAAATACTCCCCACCCCGACTGGTATAATAGATCCAACCACGGTACGTTATGGCACTAGATTCCCCAAGAAGATAGCTAGTCTCCCCGAGAATCGGTGTCTGTACATGTACAAGATAACCAATGAAACAATACTTGCACCATATACACCATATACCAAGGAATAACATCTCATGACGAGATCCGGATATACCAATCCGTGTAACCATAGTGTCAAGAGAATATGTATATCTACACTAGATACAACGAACATAGAGGATATCATAAATGAGAAACTATCAGAGAATGTACTCGCCTGAAGTCCAATGAACAGTCTCACAAATGTCTGACTCGGTGCCTCGAAGACCTAGATATGGAATACCACATTAATACAAGGTCCCGGAAAGAGAACAAGTCAAACTAGGCAATTTCTAGGTCAATAAGTCAATTCTAAGTCAAAAGTCAACTATGGTCAACTCTAAAGTCCACTAAAGTCAAACATGGTCAAACCCAAAGTCAACCTCACAAGACATCTATAAAATAATATAGAGATAAACTACAATAATTTAGGAATCAAATTAGATTCAAAAAGAACTCACACAAAGTATACTAATAATATAATTAATATATACCCTAAAATAATATATATACAACCCAACATTTATATAAATAACATAATATATTATTACAATTATTATTCCTCACAAAACACATATATATATATACAATTATAATATATAATATATACATTAAATCTGTCAAAGCGTCATTGAAAAACAGTGAATAAAATAGGATTAAATCAAAACAGTTTAAATAGTGACAGTCGGGACTGTCACCGAAGGACTGTCACCGAAACCCAAATAATAAACTGCCACTGCTTTGGTTTTCGCTGACAGTTAAACTGTCGCGGAAAAGCGTCGCAGAAAAGCTGCTATTTCCCGCTGCTGCAATTAATGACAGGTTTGTCATTAATTGCCCGAAGGCTACAGCGGCTGCTATTAGTCGGCTAATTAATGACAGTTTTTACTGTCATTAATTCACTGTCACTAAAACAAGTTATATATATATAATTATATATATAAAAACAGAATATATAAAATAATATATATATATATATATATAAACAGAATATATAAAACAGTATATATATATATATATATAAACCATTAATACAAAAATGTACATATATATATTAATATACACATAAACTTATACCTTCAAATATTTAACAAAGAACATATAATTTACATGGCTAGAAGCACACCTAAAATATTTACATTAATATCCAAATAATTACATAATAATTATAAATAATATAATTACACAATTAAACATACAAATATATTTTATAAAACATTTTATGTATAAATTATATTATTTAACAAGTAGTAACATATATATTTGCATGCAAGAAAGCTACATATTATATTGTACATTATATTAGCACACCCAAAATATAGATCTATGCTACAATAATTACTATAATAAATACACAAAATAAATATTTAATATCCATATATATATACTATTCATAAATGAAGAATTGAACTACAATTAATTAGATCTATACAAAAATACACACAATTGGAGAGTATCTCACCGTATCCCACTAGATCTAGGATACGCATGCGACACGAGTCCAACACACAACTAAATGCACCCCGAAGGACACAAACAAATCACAAATAATATTTATGAATAAATCAAAGCGTCAAAAGTAGATCTATGTGTCCGTGTCAAAATACGACATGTTCAAAGCCCCGTGTCGGAGAAAAACCCCCAAATGACACGTATCACCAAATAGTTGGGATACGAACCACAAGTATCCCAATATGGACAAAACACTAGCCTCAAACACAAATCTCATGTTCAATTGATCTATAGGATCAATTGACACACACAAAAAATATAAATTCGGAATTCCAACAAAATTGACACAAAAAGTACCATAACTTTCTCTATGGGTCTCCTATGAACACAAAACAAAGTCCTATGGGTACTACATACATATAGGTTGATTTTACATAATTAAATCTCAGATTTAGAAGCTATTTAAATGGGAAAATCTGAATTATACCTATTGGGAGATGGATTCCCAATGAAACCTCTAATTGAGATGAACTTGCTTTCAAATTGTAGATCCTTGCTCCTCTTTGTAGATCCTTGCTTCCTTCTTCTAGATCCTTGCTTTCTTCTTCTCTAATGGTGAATTGGGAAGAATTTGGAATGAATTTGGTAGGGAATTGGATTTGGAATGGAGGGAATTTGGTAGTGGAAGAATTCTAGATCTAGATTTGGAATGAGATGAGAGGAGAGAGAAATTTCCCCCCCTCTTTAATAGGCCGGCCATAGCCCCTCCCCCAAGCAATTGTAAAATGTCCAATGTACCCCTTGGGGCCTCTCATGAAGAAATAATTAAGGAAGGAAGCTTCTAGTCTAATCATTTAATTAATTTAATCCATCTCCTTAATTATGGGCTTTCTAAATGGGCCAAGTCTAACTAATTAATTCATGTTGGTCCATGGGTCCAAACTAAACTAGTTGGGTCCACTAAAATAAGTCCAAAATAATTAAATAACATCCAACAATAATTAAATAATACAACAAAAATTATTTACCATGCACAATATTTATTTAAATAGGAAATTACCAAAATACCCTTTCCTAGAAAATGTGGTAGTGACAAGTCTACCCTCCTTAAAATAATTTCGTCCTCGAAATTCAAAGACGAAAACTACCCCCAGAAAATCACAGAACAGAACTAAAGAATCACAACTAACTAATGAACAGAACATAACAATGAACAGAACATAACTAAAAATAACATACCTCAAGGTACAAACAAATATGGATAACGCTCTCGCATGTCATCCTCTCTCTCCCAGGTAGACTCCCCCGGAGAGTGATGCCTCCATGCGACGCGCACCAAAGGAATAGTCTGGTTCCTCAGCACCTTCTCTCTCCGATCCAGAATTCCAACTGGCTGCTCTGGATAGCTAAGAGTAGGGCCCACCTCTATCTCTGAGTGATCCAATACATGACTAGGATCTGCCACGTATCGTCTCAACTGCGACACATAAAACACGTTGTGCACTCCCTCCAATGCAGGTGGCAAGTCTAGTCTATAAGCAACTGCACCGACCCTCTCTAGAATAGTGAAAGGTCCAATGAATCGCGGACTAAGCTTTCCGCCTCCACCGAAGCGAATCGTGCCTCGTGTCGGAGAAATCCTCAGAAACACCAAACCACCCACCTAGAACAAAACACCACCTTAAGAACTTATCTATAACAAACAACCAAGAACAAGCACACAAAATAAAATCTAAACTATACCTCAAACTCCAAGGGTCTCCGATGGCTATCGGCCCAATGCCGTTGTCTGTCCTGCGCCACTCGAAGTCTGTCTCTGATCAACTGAACCTTCTCTGCTGCATCCACAACCATCTCTGGCCCAAGCAAAACTCTCTCTCCAACATCGTCCCAAGACAAAGGAGTACGACACCTCCGACCATATAGAACTTCAAAAGGTGACATCTCTATACTGGCCTGGTAACTGTTGTTGTAAGCAAACTCTACCAAATGGAGATGGTCCTCCCAAGAACCTCCGAAATCTAGTACACAAGTGCGTAACATATCCTCGAGAGTCTGAATAGTCTTCTCTGACTGCCCATCTGTCTTGGGATGATATGCAGTACTGAATTTGAGCTGAGTGCCCAAACTCTCCTGCAAACTCCTCCAGAAATGAGAAATGAAACGACTATCTCGATCTGAGACTATGCTGACGGGAACTCCATGTATCCTAACGATCTGCCTCACATACATCTCTGCCAGCTTCTCCGTAGACAAACCCACCTTGAAAGGCAAAAAGTGGGCCGACTTGGTCAATCTATCAACAATGACCCAAATCGCGTCTTTCCCTCCTGGAGATCGTGGTAGTCCGGACACAAAATCCATAGTAATATGTTCCCACTTCCACTCTGGAATGGGTAATGGCTGAAGTAAACCTCCTGGCCTCTGCCTCTCGGCTTTCACCTGCTGGCACACTAAGCATCTGGATACAAACTGTGCCACTTCCCTCTTCATGCCATACCACCACACACTCTCTCGCATATCCCGATATATTTTGTTAGCACCTGGATGTATGGAATACTGAGAGCGATGCGCTTCCTGCAATATCTCCTCTCGCAACTCCCCACTAGGCACACACAATCTAACTCCATGCCTCAAGGATCCATCCTCTGCAATAGTGAAATCATCCTCCAATCCTGCTCTCACCTGAGCTCTGATACTCCTCAAAGATACATCATCATACTGTGCTGCCTTGATCCTGTCCATCAAATCTGAGTGTATCTGCAATCCCCACATCTGCATAGCACACCCAAGAACAATCACCTCAATGCCCAAGCTCTCCAAGTCCTCCAACAGATATCGATCCTGCGTCAAGAACATAGCTACCGGATACCTGCTCAAAGCATCGGCAACTACATTGGCTTTCCCAGGATGATATTGTAAAGAGATATCAAAATCCTTCATCAGTTCCAACCATCGACGCTACCTCATGTTCAACTCCTTCTGCGTGAAAACGTACTTCAAGCTTTTGTGGTCTGTGAAGATCTCCACACGCTCTCCGTACAAATAATGTTTCCACAACTTCAGGGCGAATATGACAGCTGCCAACTCCAAATCATGGGTAGGATAGTTCTTTTCATGAGGACGCAATTGCCTGGATGCATAGGCAATCACTTTCCCATGCTGCTAAAGAACACAACCTAAACCCTTTCCCGATGCATCACTATAAATAGTGAAACCTCCGGACCCTGATGGCAATGTCAAAATAGGAGCAGACGTCAACCTCTTCTTCAACTCCTCAAAAGCAGCCAGGCAATCTTCCGTCCAAACAAACTCCACATCCTTCCTTGTGAGTCTGGTCATCAGCTCGGCAATCCTCGAAAAATCTTGCACAAACTTTCTGTAGTAGCCTGCCAATCCCAAGAAACTCCTGATCTCTGCTACCGAACTCGAAGTCTTCCAAGATTCCACTGCTGAAATCTTCTTCGGATCCACTGAAATACCATCACCAGTCACAACATGCCCCAAGAATTCCATCTTGTCCAAGAAAAACTCACATTTGGACAACTTTCCATACAGCTTCTCCTTCCTCAGCACATCCAACACAATCCTCAAATGCTCCTCATGCTCCTCCGGTGTCCTCGAGTATATGAGTATGTCGTCGATGAACACCACCACGAACTTGTCAAGGTACTGGTGGAACACCTTGTTCATCAAGTTCATAAATACCGCCGGTGCATTAGTCAAACCAAACGGCATCACCATAAACTCGTACTGACCATACCGAGTTCTAAAAGCAGTCTTCGGTATGTCCTCCGGCTTCACCTTCACCTGATGGTAGCCTGATCTCAAATCTATCTTAGAAAATACCTTGGCACCACTCAACTGATCAAACAGATCATCAATCCGTGGCAAAGGATACTTATTCTTGATAGTGAGATTATTCAAAGCCCTGTAATCAATGCACATGCGCACCGATCCATCCTTCTTCGGTACAAACAATACCGGGGCTCCCCATGGTGAAGAACTCGATCTGATAAACCCCTTATCCTGTAATTCGTCCACCTACTTCTTCAACTCGACTAGCTCGCTGTTGTTTACTCTATAGACATGCTGCAAAATTGGTTCTGCACCTGGCACCAAGTCTATAGAAAATTCAACATCTCGATCTGGTGGCAATCCTGGCAATTCCTCAGGAAACACATCCAAGAATTCTGCTATCAACGGATGCGGCAACTCCTTATCTTCCACCATAGCTCCACAAATAATGCCTTCCCCCTGCTCCGCAGCTCCTCTAGCAAACTCGAACTCTGGCTCTCCTGGCGGACCAAACAAAACTCTATCTCCTCTACAATCTATGCTAGCACGGTGCCTACTCAACCAATCCATCCCGAGTACAATATCGTAGCTCGGAAGTGGCATTACAAGTAGACACGCACTCAACTCCCGGCCTCCCAGAGTAACTCTTCGGTCCTTACAAATATCATTAACCAGGATAATGCCTCCCCCGGTCATGATCTTGCAAGTCCTAAGCAAAGACTCAGCTACCAAACCATGCTTCAGAGCAAAAGAAACAGATACAAAACTATGGGAAACACCACTATCAAACAAAGCTAAAGCTGGAATGGAATCAAGAAGAATAGAACCTGCGATAACATCTCCGGTGGGTTCCTCCTCTTCGACGGTCATAGCAAACGTTCGTCCCTGTCGAGCACCTCCCTGCTGTTGATGCTGGACAAAATGCTGCTGCTGTGTCGGAAGCGGTCCCCTCGGCTGTGCTGCAGGTGGTCTCGTCTGTGTCCTCGGAGCTGGAGCTGCTCCCTGAACTACACGACGAGGACACTCCCTCAATTGATGCCCTTCAGTACCACAATACAAACAAACTCCTAGCCTCTTTCTGCAAACTTCCCAGATGTGGCCGGGCTTCTTGCAGAAGTTGCATAGAGCTTGCTGTAACTGCCTCTGCTGCTGAGGTGCCTGGTGAAAAGGCGCTCTAGCTGGAGTCTGGTTCTGCTGTGGCTGCTGGAAAGGTCTGGACTAGAAATGAGGACGTTTGGCAGATACTGCACTGCCGTTGGCCCCCAGAAAAGAATCACGGTCTCTCTTGGTCTTCAAACCCAGATCCCGCTCAACCTTGCGTGCCTCCGCAAGTATCTCCGAGTATGTCTCATAAAAAGACGGAATGAGAATCTTCACCTCCCAGTTTAGACCCTCTCGGAAACGAATAGCTCGAACCTCCGGCTCCCTCACCAGATACTCTGCAAATCGGCTCAGCCTACCGAACTCTGCAGCGTATTCCTCCACAGACATGCTTCCCTGAATGAGACTCTCAAATTGTCTCCCCAAGTCAAGCCTGTCTATCCGGGCGAAAAACTTCTTCTTGAAAAGGTCCCTGAATACCTCCCAAGATTGTCCTGCGTCAACTAGAACCGGCTCATTCCTGAACCAGGTACGAGCGACGTCGAACAGTTGAAGTCCTACCGCCTCAACCTTCAGATCTTCAGAAAGACGGGACACCCTCATAAGACGCTCAATGTCCTCGAGCCAATCATCAGCATAGACGATGCCCTCCGTCCCTTTGAAAACCCTAGGCTCCAGTTTCTTGAAGTCCTGAATGTTGCCTGGCCGAAGCTGAGCAACCTGAGGAACAACCTGCTGCTGGACCGGAACTCCTCTCTCAACTACAGCACGAGCAAGCTGATGAGCACTCTCGATGCCCTGCCGTAGAACGTCGGTCTGTCTCTGATGTGCCTCCGACTGAGCCCTCTGTGCCTCGAGCATCTCATGAAACAGAGTAAACATCTGTGATGCCTCTGCTGGCACAGGAGGTGGAGGTGGAAGCCCCTCAGATACAGCTGGCACAGTCCTCTGAGTGGGTGGTGGACCTCCGAAAGCAGCTGACACTCCAATCACCAGAGAAGTGACTGGTGCAGGCCCTCGGGATGTCGCAGACCTCTCAGAAACTGCTCTCCCTTGCTGTGATCTAGTCTTAGGCGGCATCCTGAGACAAAGCGAAAGAAAGAATCAATATGGCACAAGATGTAAGATATTCAAGGAAAGGACAGTTTAAGAGATCAAGTATCAACGTCAAAGGAGAATAGTTGAATCAAAAGAATTTTCTTAGATGTGATTGAGTATCTCAGCCTATATCCTATATCCTATTGCAGGCTCGCAGTAGTACAACTAAATTGTCGCACTACCACGACATCACATACTTTGTGAAGCTAGACCTGTATGGGCCACCACCAAAAACGTGTCACGACCCGCACCCGGGGTAAGGGTACTAGTCGGAAACAACGCCCAGCCTACGCCGCAGAATCAGCGGTAGAATGCTGTCTAGAAAGTCTATCTAATATAATGAACCACCAAAAGATAGTGTACTCAATCACAGAACTAAGATAGAATGAACACGAATCAGATAAGAATAGAATAGTCACAAAACAACTCATGAGCCTAAAATAATACATCAATGAGTCTGAAGAAAATTACAGAAATATGCTGGAGACAAATCCAGTACAAAGAGTACTACAAAACTATAAAGCTACAACTCCAGGGTCAACTGTCTCAGTTGGGATAAGTCCCACTTGAGCCAGGGTCTCAGAATCTAAACCCACAACATCCTGGGGTCCATAATAGGTAGGGTACTCCTCAGTGTCATCTGGAAAAATATATCCAGTCAGGAAAGGAGCAGAGTACAACCCTAACAGCAGTTCTCAAATAATGATAAAAACTATGTAACAGTAAGTAGCTGTGGATAAACAAGATGCATAAATAGATACAAGAAATATATAGACAATAAGGAAGTACTGGAAAGAAATACAATAATGAACAATATGCTGATGGAACAAGAATACTAATGACTAAGTGTGTGAGTACTAGCTTTAACATGTGATCGGCTTAGGAACTTGCACAAGAGTATAATGGCCTGGCTGATTATACATGCGGTGTATGATCAACACTCACAAGGAACAAGACATGCACAAGGAGGGTATGATCACATATCTACACTAAAATACTCCCCACCCCGACTGGTATAATAGATCCAACCACGGTACGTTATGGCACTAGATTCCCCAAGAAGATAGCTAGTCTCCCCGAGAATCGATGTCTGTACATGTACAAGATAACCAATGAAACAATACTTGCACCATATACACCATATACCAAGGAATAACATCTCATGACGAGATCCGGATATACCAATCCGTGTAACCATAGTGTCAAGAGAACATGTATATCTACACTAGATACAACGAACATAGAGGATATCATAAATGAGAAACTATCAGAGAATGTACTCGCCTGAAGTCCAATGAACAGTCTCACAAATGTCTGACTCGGTGCCTCGAAGACCTAGATATAGAATACCACATTAATACAAGGTCCCAGAAAGAGAACAAGTCAAACTAGGCAATTTCTAGGTCAATAAGTCAATTCTAAGTCAAAAGTCAACTATGGTCAACTCTAAAGTCCACTAAAGTCAAACATGGTCAAATCCAAAGTCAACCTCACAAGACATCTATAAAATAATATAGAGATAAACTACAATAATTTAGGAATCAAATTAGATTCAAAAAGAACTCACACAAAGTATACTAATAATATAATTAATATATACCCTAAAATAATATATATACAACCCAACATTTATATAAATAACATAATATATTATTATAATTATTATTCCTCACAAAACACACATATATATATACAATTATAATATATAATATATACATTAAATCTGTTAAAGCGTCATTGAAAAACAGTGAATAAAATAGGATTAAATCAAAACAGTTTAAATAGTGACAGTCGGGACTGTCACCGAAGGACTGTCACCGAAACCCAAATAATAAACTGCCACTGCTTTGGTTTTCGCTGACAGTTAAACTGTCGCGGAAAAGCGTCGCAGAAAAGCTGCTGTTTCCCGCTGCTGCAATTAATGACAGGTTTGTCATTAATTGCCCGAAGGCTACAGCGGCTGCTATTAGTCGGCTAATTAATGACAATTTTTACTGTCATTAATTCACTGTCACTAAAACAAGTTATATATATATAATTATATATATAAAAACAGAATATATAAAACAATATATATATATATATATATATATAAACAGAATATATAAAACAGTATATATATATATAAACCATTAATACAAAAATGTACATATATATATTAATATACACATAAACTTATACCTTCAAATATTTAACAAAGAACATATAATTTACATGGCTAGAAGCACACCTAAAATATTTACATTAATATTCAAATAATTACATAATAATTATAAATAATATAATTACACAATTAAACATACGAATATATTTTATAAAATATTTTATGTATAAATTATATTATTTAATAAGTAGTAACATATATATTTGCATGCAAGAAAGCTACATATTATATTGTACATTATATTAGCACACCCAAAATATAGATCTATGCTACAATAATTACTATAATAAATACACAAAATAAATATTTAATATCCATATATATATACTATTCATAAATGAAGAATTGAACTACAATTAATTAGATCTATACAAAAATACACACAATTGGAGAGTATCTCACCGTATCCCACTAGATCTAGGATACGCATGCGACACGAGTCCAACACACAACTAAATGCATCCCGAAGGACACAAACAAATCACAAATAATATTTATGAACAAATCAAAGCGTCAAAAGTAGATCTATGTGTCCGTGTCAAAATACGACATGTTCAAAGCCCCGTGTCGGAGGAAAACCCCCAAATGACACGTATCACCAAATAGTTGGGATACGAACCACAAGTATCCCAATATGGACACAACACTAGCCTCAAACACAAATCTCATGTTCAATTGATCTATAGGATCAATTGACACACACAAAAAATATAAATTCAGAATTCCAACAAAATTGACACAAAAAGCACCATAACTTTCTCCATGGGTCTCCTATGAACACAAAACAAAGTCCTATGGGTACTACATACATATAGGTTGATTTTACATGATTAAATCTCAGATTTAGAAGCTATTTAAATGGGAAAATCTGAATTATACCTATTGGGAGATGGATTCCCAATGAAACCTCCAATTGAGATGAACTTGCTTCCAAATTGTAGATCCTTGCTCCTCTTTGTAGATCCTTGCTTCCTTCTTCTAGATCCTTGCTTTCTTCTTCTCTAATGGTGAATTGGGAAGAATTTGGAATGAATTTGGTAGGGAATTAGATTTGGAATGGAGGGAATTTGGTAGTGGAAGAATTCTAGATCTAGATTTGGAATGAGATGAGAGGAGAGAGAAATTTCCCCCCCTCTTTAATAGGCCGGCCATAGCCTCTCCCCCAAGCAATTGTAAAATGTCCAATGTACCCCTTGGGGCCTCTCATAAAGAAATAATTAAGGAAGGAAGCTTCTAGTCTAATCATTTAATTAATTTAATCCATCTCCTTAACTATGGGCTTTCTAAATGGGCCAAGTCTAACTAATTAATTCATGTTGGTCCATGGGTCCAAACTAAACTAGTTGGGTCCACTAAAATAAGTCCAAAATAATTAAATAACATCCAACAATAATTAAATAATACAACAAAAATTATTTACCATGCACAATATTTATTTAAATAGGAAATTACCAAAATACCCTTTCCTAGAAAATGTGGTAGTGACAGAACAGTATAATTCAGTTGTATTAGTGAGATAATATACCAAGATGACAAATATCAATGTAAGCCAATTGGCCAAGTATCAGTTGTATTTGAGAGCTTTGTAAATCTTTTGTAAGCCATGTACTCAATTATCATTATTAATAAAGAGAAGCTTTTTATTATATTCATTGTAATTTTAATTTGTTAGCTTAATTTTGCTGCGATGTCATTGTTTATGAGATATACCATATCTTGTCTATCTTCTTGTCTTGTACAAGTTCAATCTAGGCTTGTACGGCATCACGCCCGTGGCTACTTTCGGTTCTTTAGAATCGGGGCATGACAAATTGGTATCAGAGCCAGGTTTATGCATCATTTGACTCGGCAAATTCTAAATCAAAAGTTTCTTCCACGATTACTCAATGATGCCTCTGCGGATACTCAAAGTTGCGTTAGTAACTATTCAAAGTCTCTTCTGCGATTAGTCACAGTCACCTCAGTGCGTATTCAAAGTTGTCTTCTACGAGTATTTAAAGTTGCTTATACGATTATCGAATTTGCATCTGTGATCGTTCTGTGTTGCTTCCTCTATTGTTCGAAAGTGTTTCCAAAATCAGAAATATTTGACCTCTTGGTTACACTCACTGAATGTTCCATACAATAAGCCTACATATTATGATACCCTAATTGTTGTGATTCTTGAATTATAAATAATACCAAGAACCCAACGATGATTCGATGTTATAGATAAATAAGTTGTGATTAATATTTTGTATGTGGAAATGAAAGAAATCAATATGTGCGTTGTAATCAAGGAGAATTGTGCATGAGTAATTTTAATAGAGAAAATCAACAGTAAAGCTGAGTTAATTTATATGTGATGACGGGATTGTGTTTTATACCTGACTATGAGAATCATGTTATAGCATACAATGCTACTATGTGAATGTAGTACGCGATGGATGTTAGATCAGTGTAAGAACGGTGTGATAGTCAGAAAATGGCTTCGTTTTAAGTGGTATATGCCTCTACCCTCTTAGTGATGCATGTGCAGTAACCCTTCCATAAGTGATGGTATTGAGCCTACCAGTAAGAATAGGGTAATACCGAGACTTAGTCGAAAATAATGTCTTATTGTATACGGTGCGAGTATCCCTTGGATATTTCAGATTATGTATCAACATCAGACCCTGGATAGTTGGATTTGAGTTGTCAACATTAGACCCTCGATAGCTTAATATTACATAGGGTAGTAAGGAAGTGAGAATGTATGAGATGGATGCCTTAGCTGGGAACAACGAGTTGGATTATATGGTTAGATGGTGGCTTAAATGGGCTGGGTGAAAGTTCTAAATTTTAGGCATCGATGATCGAATGTTACTATCGTTAAACAAGTTGGATCGTATATCCAGTGAGATTGGTTGAAACATATTGAGAATCACAAGCGGGATATTATGTTTGGTTACCTGAGTTGGAAGTTCTTAGAAATCAATTAAAGATGGACCAAGTATGTGGAAAACTAATTCCTTTGACCATAGGTGTGTAACATTTACTATATGTCTAACTTAAAAAGGGTAGCAGCCATGAACTGAGAATACTTGAACATAGTAATTGGCGAATAATATTTAATCGGCATATGAACTTGTGGGATTGCAAGTAACTAATCGATGACCCTTATTATCTGAAAATATATGAAATTTTGGTAAGAGGCTTCGATGGATGGAATACTAATAAAGCTTGAGGTCTAGCACGTTGGGATAAATATTATCAACGAAAAGTTTTGTTGCATCAATAACAGTTGATTGACAGATATAATTGATCAAATTATTAATATGGGGTGATCCCTACTAATATACCGAGTACGTAAATAATTATCAAATGTGGCTAAGCGAGATAAAATTCTGTGAGACATTGATGTGGTGATGTAATTAAGTTAATGATTAATGCAAATAAAAGTTGACCCTATCAAAATAAAGTTGGCAAAAGTATGTTTGATGGAATAAATCAGAAGAAATATATTTTTAATATATTGATTGGATGATATTTTCGGTTCAAAATTATTTGGGTGATACTGAACAAACGAATACGTAATATGAATGGAAATGAATTAAGAGCAAGGATCATGAACAATATACTAGTAAAGGTGATCGATCAGAATTTGATTTTGGGTTAGTTGCCTTGTCCCATAGATAAATCAGACGCACAAAAATTCAAGAATGATATGTTGGTACAACTAGAGGATGACTATGAAATAAAAAATAAACCAATATGTTGGAGCAATTTAGATTTTGAATATTGGTGATTTACTTGATGGATATTAGATTTGAGCATGCAGTTCTAAATTGACTTTATCGGGTTAGGGTAAGTCTAGAATAAACCTTTCTTTGAGGTAAACCCTTAAGAAATTGATCGTAAGTAGATAGACCTGACCCAGACCATTGGATGTCCCTTATTTGTGGGTAGGTCAATGGTAGTACATTCGTGGTTTGAGTTGGTAATAATATTTGGGTAGAAGTTCCTATGATTGGTTAGATTACGGTTGGCCTTAAGAATAGTGATGAGTATGCTCCCTTTCTGCTGCCTAGCATGAGATGAGTTGCCTATGAATACTCGGTTTAGCTGTCGTTATAGCTAGCCTTAGAGACTTGACCAAAAATTTATGTTGGTTATCGGAGACCCATAGGATGACCCATTAATGATGCATGGGTAATGCAACATCGTGTGAGACTCGAATAGTGTATATTATGAGTTGGCCTATATTTAGTGGGTATTGGGATAGTTTGTTGCGAGATTTGGGTATGTCACTACCACTTTTCCATATAAGGGCATTTGTGTAATTCACTATTTTAAATAATTATGTGCTTAATTTAAGTTGCTGAGATTTTTATAAACTATTTATATATTATTATTAGTAATGTTTAGTTTTAGGTCTAACCCTAGAACTCATTAGGACAGACCCTAGTGAGTCAACCCTATTTGTAAACCCTATTCTAGCAAAACCCTAGAATTTTAATTTTAGGGTGAAACCTCAAATCCTAGAAGGCCTAAACCTGAGTCATTAGGTTCTACATGACCTACCATATAGGGTTTAACCTAAAGCTACACATGGAAACCCTAAAACTAGCTTAATATAAAAGGGAGCCACCATTCTTCATGTAGTAGAGGAAACCCTAGCCTCCATTAAGAGAAACCATCTCCCCACCCAATTTTCAAGATTTAACCCTAGGGCTTCCATCTTCCTCCTCCAAAGCAAGGAAAGCAAGGAACGTGGGCCAAGGAACCTTGGGGAAGAAGAACTCCCATTTGAGAACCCATCTCTATAGGTAAATTTGAATTTTTTATCCTTTAATTTCTGTTTTTCTGGCGATTGTTGACCATTAGGGAACCCTTGCTGTGTAGTTCGATTTTTAGGGTTTTGGATTGGGTTTTGGTGACCAACATGGGGTTTTCCCCCAATTATCAGGAACCCTAACCCTAGGTATTGGTTTGTAGACTGATTTCATCACATATGTGTAGGTGGAACTCGATTATTAGGGTTTTGATTGGGAACTTAGGGGTTTGTATGTAAATCGGGTTTTTCTGCACTCTTTGTGGTTGTGGAAATGGTTATTAGGGGTTGCTTATCTCTGTATATAAATTCTGCATGTTTGATATACATAAATCTATATACATAGATATCTTGTATGGGTTTTGATATATATATATATATATATGCTTACGTTGTAGATGTGTTGTTCGATTGATGTTAACTGTGAAATTGAATGCATTTGGGGTATCTATGAGAATTCTGTGCAGTCGGGCCTGGGAAGTTTTACCTATGGGAAATACCTGTGTGTTAGGTCCTAGGTGTCTCAGATTATAGCAGTGTGTGTGTGTAAGGTTTTATGTTTAGTTTTTGCACTGTGGTTCTGTGTGTTGGGTGTCAGTGAGATCGTTGTGTAGAATCTGTATGTCACTGTGTGTGGCTGTGTGTTTATGTATCAGTCAGTAACTAGTTGTGTGTGTTCAGAGAGGATCACACATGCTCGAGTACAGTGAGGGTAGTGAGGTATTCTCGAGTGTATGTGCACAGGTGGGAAGAATCAGTTGTGTAGAGTTCAAGTCAGAAACTGGGAGGAGGTTCGGGTATTGTTAGAATGGTTGTGATGAGGGAATATAAATTTGGTGTTTGTGTATTCAGGAACTTGGGTATGACCCTATGCTGAGTGTATCAGTGAGCCTGAGATGGGCAAACATGTGTATATGTGACAGTGTGTGAAGAGTGTGTCTGTATGCAGACAGAGTGCCAGTGAGTGATTTGTGAGGACTGTGTGACTGTGTGTAGGAATCAGTTCAGTGTTATGTGTGGGCTTTGGTGTAAGGGAGCTGATATATGAGTATCAGTTAGTAACTTAAGGTGTCAGTTAGTATATTTTAGTGTAGATCTGTTGGTTAGTTGATCAATTCATGTGCAGTCAACAAGTTTAGGGTGGGGTGTTAAGTTATAAAGGTGAGATTAGACAGTTTATGTGTGTTCCTATGTAAATACCTGTGTGTAAGGTATATGTATCAGTAATTTTGTATTAATGTGTGTAGGTATGTGTGAACTGATTGAACCAGTGTGAACATGCCTATGTGTAATTATGTAGTGTAGGATTTATATTTAGGTATCAGTATCTATGTTAGAACTGTGGGAGTCTCAGTGTGTGCAGAATTATACCAATGTGTATCAGTACCTGGGTAGGATAGTGTGTGAACCTAGCTAAGTCTGTGTGTAAGCCTGAAGGTGTTTCAGTGAGTGAGAGAGAGAGTGTGAACCTGTGTGTTTCAGTAGGCAAATCAGGGTGTACAAGTGTGTGTGGGTATTAATTCTGTAGGTGAGAGTGTATTACCTAGGAGTGAATGTGTGCAGTGTAGGTAATAAATCTATGTATTGTGAGATACCTAGGTGTCTAAGTGTCTGTGTATGCCTCAGAATTCCCAGGTTGGTTAGAAACATAACATATATGTGCAGTGAGATTTTGTGTCCAGACTAGTGTATACCTGTGTGAATATTATTAAATGTGTGTGTTAGCATATTAGTCTTAGTATTATATAGTGTAAGTTGTGTACAGTTAAGATTAGTTAGCTGTTAGTGTTAAGGATGTATCATTGAACAATTAGAATTATATATTGTCAGCTAATGTATATATGTCAGTAAGTATTTCATAGAGTTAGTTAACTGTCCGTTAGTTAGTGTAGTAAAGGTTCATATCAGTATATTTATATTGGTAGCAGTCAGTGTATCATCATTAGTGTGTCAGTAGAGGGTAAGGTTATATTCTTTTGTTTAGCTAAGACCTAGTTTAGCTAGTATTGACCTAGAAATCTCGTATTTAAATTGTTAAGCATGTTTATTCTTTTGTTTCAATATTTTGACATTAATATTCCATAAATAGGTCATTGTGATCCCCCTTTGGACATCGATCCTCACACTTTGCTCAGGACCACAGGCGAGTACATTCTCTGACAGTTTTCATTGTTGATTACTTCTATAAATTGTAGTGTATTACATACTTGATTCCGACACTGTGGATACACGAGTTAGCATCCTAGATCCCCATCATGAGGAGTCGTGATTGGAATCCACCGTGCTAGCTGGGGATGGGGAACTATTAGTAGATTATGTGATCATATCCAAATTCTTACCATGCATCATAGCTCACCCCACTTCTCACGTCGGGTGCGGCCTGACCATCATCATGCTTCATAGCTGTTATATATGATTAGCCTGACCATTATCATGCATCATAGCTAACCATATGGTTAGCCTGACCTCCAAGAATCATAGCTAATCATATATAACCAGCCTGATCTAGTCCCAAGCCGATCACATAATAAACTAATATTTCAAACATTTAGTTAGATGTTTATCTTTATTCAGATTCATTGTTCTAGCATTCACTATTTATTGTTCATTGCTAGATGCTCTGTTGCCTATTTCATTTCTCCTGTACTTCTCATTTTCAGCATTTATTTCCATCTTGTATCTCTTACACTGTTTATAGATTTTGTCAATTTAATGAAACTGCTGTTAGTGCTTGTGCTTCGCTCCAATCCTGACTGGATAACATTTTTCAGAGGACCTGGAGGATCTTTGCCCCACTCATTACGGCCCAGGATTAGAGGATGATTTCACTCCAGAAACCCCAGAGGAGTTGCCTAGCCTAGAGGAGAACGTACCTGGCTGCTCTTAGACTATCTTTTTTTGCATTATTGTTTTAGACTGAGACTGAGATGTATTTATTATTTTGTGACTTTGTGAGGTCATTTAGACCCAGGATTTGAGTTGGATTATTGTGGTTGGTTTTATTAGAACTCTTTTCTATTCTCATCGTGCTATGATTTCTATTAGCTTGTGATTGAGTATATCATAGAACTGTGGATTATTATCATTGTCCTCCGCACGGAGTTGAGATTTTTGACAGGATATATTGTGTTTAGACCTAGACAGCGTTCTACCGCCGATGCTGCGGCGTAGGCTGGACGTACCCACCACTCATGCCCAATTTCCGGGTGCGGGTCGTGACAGGGTATGTGTATTATTGGCCCAACGTTTTTATTGAGTTTTTAAATATGGCTAATCGATTAAGTTTAGCATTTTGGTAATCGATCAATCACTATAGTATCTTCTACTTAAACTCAGCATTGTCCAGATATGTAATATTTGCTTATGTATATTTTCTTATTCGTCTAACATGTACTTGCAGAAAGCAATAAGCAATGGACATAAGCTATATGACGATGAGCCAAAGACGGCATTATATCCGAAGGTTTTGTCCAACAGCCTACGACCTATCTGGAGCCTTGCACCCGGGGGTTCCGCTGCCCGGTCAGCGGAACGTCCGTCGAGGGGGCAACATCCCTCATAGGGGTTCGGGGGTGAAACCCCTGAAAGGTATATTCAGATTTCCAGATCTGGTTATCTTTGGACAACTGCCGTCAAGGAAAAAAATATCTTCAAGTCAGCAGATGTTTCAGAAGTTTGGCATCATCAGTGCTCTTGGTTTTCATATGTAATCTTTTATTTATTTGAGTCTAGGATCGATGTAAGCTAAGTCACACTGGCAAATCCATGTACCCATACTCAGATACCTAGTCCACTAAAATAAGCCAACGAACCTATCCACCAAATCAGGCCACATTTATTTACAAAGTCTACCATTCTAAGAGACCGAACTCGGGCCGAACTCATGCCGAACTCGGTTACCCTTTTGGTATGAAATCAACCAGTTCAATAAGCTCATGATTTCTTGGCCCAATGGTTGGAAATTTGAATTAAACCCCATCCGAATTCTGGCCGAATTCTGTTTGCCTATACCCTATAAATAGGATTAGATTTTCACATTCCTACTCACTCAACCATTCTTAAGTCTTCTATCCTATTGTGGGCAAACCCATAAAGCCTTAACTTTTCCATCTCAAAGAGCAACTCCCTAGCCTTTCTAGTTCCAAGTGCAATCTCGGTCTAGAAGTCTTCAGAGTTGTAAAGAGCTTTGTTCTATCAGTTACTCTCTCTCTAAGCTGTGAAGTTGTGAGACTTCGGATCAAACCTCATGGTGTAAGAAGTGGCAAGCCTTCGGATCAAAGCTTGTGATTCACTATTGGTGATTATAGTGGATAAAACTCTGAGCTTGAGTTCTCGGGACTGGACTAGTCCTCTCAGAGGGAAACCAGTATACATCGCTGTGTTTGCGTTTGCTCTCTCTTACTTTTACTCTTATTTTATTACTGTCTTATATATACACTGTTAGTTAGTAGATGCCTTCACTCTGCTTAACTTTTAATTGGATAGATTATTCAGCTGTACTTTATTTACCCCTCTCTAGAGTTGCCTTACGATCCTTCAATTATTTCAGGATGAAAGGTCATGTCAGAATGGTTAAACTGTTGGATGTATAAGTTTGAGAATTAACGGTTACTAGAGTTGGATTTGATTGCTTCGAATAGAATAAAAATTAATAGTGGGTTCGGTTGGATATATTATCTTGGAATGGTTTCTCTTGGAATCAAGTTGAAATGAGAAATAAATCGTAATAAAAGATAGAAATATCGCTTGAGAATTTTGATGGAAATTTCATACGTTGGGAAGAGAAATTTGATATGTGATGTAGCTAATGCAACTATTGTATGGGACGGATTATGATTATTAAACTATGATAAAATTTTGTGGCTTGGATAGCGACATGACCAAAGGAAACTCTGGATTCATGAGAATTTTGATACTACTAATGTGGAAAAAAGATTGCTAGAAGTTTGAATAAAAGAAATTATAATATTGAGGAAATGGTCAGAACGATTATAAATACACTGAGTATGGAAGAAACATATACTCAGGAAAATCTATGTGATTATCACCTAGTCTTCGGTTCCTGGTTCTGCTCTACTGTATGCACATGATTCTGCTTCTGCTCCTGCTAATGCTCATGTCCCGTATACCTCGGGGTAGATCTCGTCTGCTAATCCTGGGGACATAATCCGGATCCAGGTCCTCAGGGTACATAGCAAGGTACAAAATAACTTATGCCAAAATAAATACAGTGCAGCAATAAATGAAACAATAGGGTAAACTATATACCCATCTATGTGAAATGCAAGTTGAGAGCAACACTAGAACTTAGGCTGAGACCACTACAAGCTCTGTGTCTCGGAGCCAGTAGCAGTTATACTATATAGTTTACTATGTAGTGATATATATATAAAATTAGCCTGTAGCCTGTATGTCTCTCCCCACCCAATGAAATCACACGTCTCATGTCCATGACACCAAAGATCAAAACTAATGCAGCAAGTCATAATAAGATCTAAGCATATAATGTCTATGTCATAAATCCTGCAACCTATACAGAATCACCTTGAATATTTCAGGAAGATTCTGTCTCATGATTAGTGTCAGGTGTCCTGGGTATAACGTACTTGATATGACAAGTACGAGAATGTAAAGGGTCACGATATCCATCTCTAGTTGACCTTACACAATCCCGCGTACGGTGTTGGCACCCGACTATTAATCGGACGCTAAGTAAAGTCACACGGTCCTAGGTTTAAGCATGCACAATAATGTATAAATAAGTCAAAGAATATGTAACAAAAACTGTAGGATTTGGCAAGGTACACTTGCCTGGGGTTCCGGCTCCAATTGTAGCTCTGACTTCAGCGGGATTTGCAGGCAGTTATCCGGTTGCTAAAATAGACATCACTATCAGATCCAGAAAATATCAAATAGCTAGAAACACCTATCCTTGAGTCCAATTTGGACACAGGGGCAAAAATGACATTTTCAAGTCCAAGCGGGGTCCACATGTGGCCCACTTCGCACCGAAAAATGTGTCAGAACCAAAGGTCTCCAAATTTGTCAAACTTAGTGTCAACTGATCCAGAACGATGATATGAACCCAACGGAACTTCCATAATTGGATTCCGATGAGCCGATCACAAAATCACTCGTCAAGTGGAGCCGTGGGGCCTACAATACGTGATTTTGTCAACGTTCTCAGAATCGAACCAAACTTGGGTCACAGGACCAGCGTATTGCTACGAGTCCGATGGCGCAAGTTTTGTTTCGATCCGATGTGTGTACACTAAGTTACATCGAGATTCAGAACGGATGGATATGGGGCGTTGTCGGCGGATACGCGTTGATTCCGGTGTGCACACACATCCAAATCAACTTCTACGAAATCCCGCACATCCGTATCAACGACGTGCACGTTTCGATGAAGACCGCACGTGACCAAGTTTTCCCGTTTGGCGGGGCGTACTCAGTTCCGGGGTAAAACAGGGCATTAATTTTCCTATTTTTGGATCACGGTTCGCGATCACCACAGGATGCGACGCACCGAGCGGGTTGCACGGGCATCGAGAGGGTCACGCAGGGTTCGCGTCACAACTGACGGAACGAGAAACAGAGCAACGAGGAAAGAGAACGAGTTACCTGAATAGGGCTCCATGAAATCTGAATTTCGTGTCCGTGAGTCGACACAACGTGACTCGACACGGGGATACGACACGCACTTCTAGGGTTCCGGTGCTGGGGCGGCCAGAGCTTGCCGGAGGTCACGGAGGAGGTGCCCGGGGCTTCGTCGGAGGCGACTAGGGCTCCGGTACGGCGCTCGATGGTGGCGGTGGCATGGCGGGGCTGGCCCACTACTGCTGCTGCTGCGGGTGGCGGCTCAGGCGCTGCTCGAGGGAGGGAGGCGGCTCAGGCGGGGATCTCGGCTGCGGAGGTGGCAGCGTTTGTCGGAGGCGAGGCTGTCCAGGATGGCGCCGGTGGCGGAGGATGAAGGAGAGGGTCGGGGGAAGCTCGGTCGGGGTTTTGGGGAGGCGGAGCTCTGGGGCAGTGGCAGCGGGGCTGCGGGTCGTCGTGCAGCGGTTGGCTAGGCTGGGCTTGGGCGGAGAGATGCGAGGCCGGAGGATGGAGGCGGCGCTGGTGGTTAGGGGTGCTGAAGGGCGGTGGAGGGTGCTGGTGGTTAGGGGTGCTGGAGGGCGGAGCTAGGGCTTGGGAGTGGGTTAAATAGGCCGAGGGAGGGAAACGACGGGGTGGCGGTTGCGGGAGGTGAAGGGGAAGGGAGACGGAGCGGCGAGCGGACGGTTACGGGAGCGGGGAGGCCGAGCGGCGGCGGTTCGGCCGACGGCGAGCTGAAGGTGCGTCGGGTTTTGGAGAGAAAGGGTTGGCGGTTTTCGGGTTCGACGGGTCGGGTCGGGTCAAGCGGATCCGGCCCGATCCAATAAGAATTAAATGCGGGTCGGGTCGGGTTTCGGGTCGCGGGTTAGTCCCGGATCCGACCCGCTAAGGTTGGGTTTGGGTTTATTAAACCGGTCCGGTTCAGCAGTTTGGTTTGGTTTGGTTCAAGTGAACCGGGTTCAGGGTTTAATTAGGTTTAAATATACAATAGTTTTTAGGGCTTTAAAAATGTTTTCGGGGTCCAATAAATTCTCGAAAAATTACCCTATGTCTAGTTTTTCATTTTACACCAAAAAATATTATTTTCATAATATTTTAATATTATTTAACATCATTTAAAAATTATTGAAATTCAAAATACCTTAGTTTTAATTTAGAGAAAAATTCCAGAAAAAATCCAAAAAATTGTAAAAAATTCCAATTTAAAAATTCTTGAAAATCAGGGGGTTTACATAATTCAAATCATCAAATTGTAAAATTTTAAATCTAATTCACCAATTGTTCAAGTCAAAAATTCTATATTTATCCTCAAATTTAAATTATTGATTCAACCTTCAATATTCAAAATTTAAATCATTTGCTCAAGGTATAAATATTTGGTCCACAATATCAAGATTTTAAAATTTATTAAACCCTCATCATCTTAATCATTCTTCTAAAAATTCTCAAAATTAAAACTGACTTAAATCTCTCAATCTAATCTTACTTGATCACAATCTAAAAGAAATTTACCTCAAGTTGATAATGTGACTTCTATCCAACTTAGAATTTATCCATCTATCAGATAAGGCTATACATTTAAGAAAGAATTTCTCAAATTATTTAATCGTGTTATTCAATCCTCAAAAGTTTTAATACACAAAATATCTCACATGTGATGTGCCATTAATTATGAAAGATAGTCACCAAGTAATGTGATTGGCCTATAGGATATATCTAGTACACTACGTGTATCAAACTTATACCAAGCACGAGTGTTCGTCTTTCCAAAATAGGGGAAGACGGAAAACAACAATAAAGAATTCAAGGAGAAGGTGATAGAATATAAGTACGGGGTTCAAAACAATTAAAGACTTCAAAAGAAAGTTGTCAAGGCAGTTGTGGATTGAAATCTTATTTTGGTAGATTCCTATTCACATGCTCATATCAGTACTATTATGTAACCGATAAGATGTGCTCAAAGATATCTAAGGGCAAGTATATTCGTCTACTAGTCAACTATATATCTCAATCCACGTGAAGTAGTTATGCGAAGAGCGAACCAAGTGTACTAAGCTTGTCCAGACCATAATACACTGATTCTGATTAGACAATTATATCATTGTATGGTTGATCAGACCCCAATAACACATATGTCATAAACAAGCTCGATAAAAGAATAAGCTTGCAAAACTAGGCTATAATAGCAGCATAAGTCAAGGTAGTACAAAAAATATAAGTACGCTGGATTATGATGAAAGAAGGTACAAAATAATTCAAGTTCACCAAGAAGATAAGACTCGTCCGGTGTTGTGCCTCTACAGTTGTTATACTAACTTCTTGTCTAAGTCTCTAGACGACCAAATGGGGGTATGGGCCTCTTAGTTCTACCATCTGGATAAACACTATTGTCTTATGCTAGCCTATAGTTAATGTTATTCAATTACACTTCATTAATCGGTCAAAAGGACTATGTGATACTAGGTTACGAGGCATACTACCCAACTTAAAAGAATTAACTAATATTGTAACTGCCTTGTGGGGATAAAGTAGAAACTCTTGTTGGGGTACACGAGAAAAAGATCTTGGTACTTATTAGGGTATCCTATTGCTTTATATAGGTAATGGTCATCTTAAGTCTTAATCATAGTGCTTATAGAACAAAAGTGTTAATACTAAGAATGGAGAAGTTACTGGCTCTCAAGTGAAAGAGGATATAACCTATATGGAGATATGAAACAGATTACTTGATTTGAAGCCAAAGGATAATCATAAAATCATAATCTAAATGAGCAACTCAAACTATCAAGTTCTAACTACTAAGCACATACTTTCAAAATTCACTATTACACAACTATAATCCTAGCAAACTATATATCCTTAACATAAAAAAAATCACTTGGCCTACAATTAGAAGGGTTAGGTGGCACGAATTGAAAGATGAAAGAAAATTTTAGTCGTCGCACAAATAGCGAGCGTTAAGGTTTCGGAGGAACAAGATATGAAATTAAATAGAGAGACTCTTGATAATATCATGATTTCCTAAGGGGAATGTGATATGCTAATCTCTGTATTCGAGGTATGATCAAGAAAGTATTCTATTCATTCCTCTTGGCTTTCTAAGGTACTGTTCTGCTAATATCAAGACAAGAATATAAATTTATAGTTCTCTAATATTATCTTACTATGAAAGTTAGGTTTAGTCCTAATATTCAACCTTGGATTTCTATTGGTTCCTCAATACTAGGGTCAAACAATATGGTCAAATTTCTAACTAACCCTAGTAGTGTCTATACTACTCTCAAGTCCTTCATAAATATATCAAGGGATAATGGTCAATTAATCTACAGGTAAGGGATGATAGGGTTCACTAGGTATGCTAAACTTAGTGATGTGTCAATATTCTAGTTGTATTCTTAGTAGGAATGTTATCCTAATTATCATCCTAACAACATGGATTCCTATATTCTAGCAGAAGGCTATACTCAAGAAACTATTAGGGAAGTACATGAATCAAGCATGATACAATTATTTAAATAGAACGGATTGGAAGGAAGGTGAGTCATAGTCAAATGTGGATGAGATCCTATACTCTAATCCTATTTGCAGGCTTGCTCGGTACAGTAACGTAACCGAGATAATATACTCTCGACCTGCATGGGCCACCACTAAAAACATGTCATGCCCCAGTCCCAAAATACGTCGGACTAGGAATACGTAAGCATGCCAGCCGTATGTATATGGCAACTCCAATATATGGAAACCATAACACACACGTACGCTGTATTATGAATAACAATTCACAATTGGTATATAATTATCACAAGTCACAGGGCATAACTAAATCTCATCCACAGAATCAAATATAAATGAATAACCAATCAACTATATAACTGAATCTCAATATAAAGTATCAAAGAATGATAGTCGGGTGGAAACAAATCCACTGCTAAACTAGAATATAAAAGTAAACAGAATAAGAACATCTAATGAACAATGAGGCTCGAAGAGAAGACCCCCTCGAAAGATAACGAAGTAGCAAGTCTTGATCCGCGCTCCTGCGAATAATTATGATCGTCTACACCTGGAAAGGGACCAGGTCCTCAGAGGGACATAACAAGATACATAGAAGCATGCCAATAAAGTACTGAAAATAACCATCAAATGGGTCGCCTAACCTTCTATGTGAATGCAGTTTGAGAACAACTTTCTAACAAGTGGGCTATCTGGCTAAAATGGGATTGGCATGATTCTCCCAGAGATTCAGGGGCCTATAAAGCATGTCATCTTTTGAACGCCAGAGGCCGCCTGATAATATATAATATATAGTGGTCATCATGACCGCGCATCTCCGGCGGAGCGTATGGGTTACACAAGGAAAGTGCAAAGGAGCCAAAACGCCTTACTTGTTGTTCTCCCTACCCCATGCTCTAAGCATGTCATATCCATAACACGATACCTCTAAATAACTGCCAGGTCTTCTAGCATGCAAAATTTCTATCAGCAGTTATCCCTATCCGTCGTACGACCTATACGTACCAGTGGCCAGCTGAGTACGCAAGTCCGTATCCTACATGAGACTCACACTCGTATAACAACAGTGTCATGGCCAATAAAACATAAAAATGTCTCATGATAATAGGGTGGTCTCATAACTAGGTCAACATGCATATATATAATAAAAACAGAATACGACGCCACCGTCATTGCACCCAAGTTATCATTGGACGTGCAGTTTATATAGCAGTTTAATATATATAAACTAAATAGACAAAAATAAAATGCATGCATCATATAGAATGTCAATCATAGTACAATGGCAAGGTATACTTTCCTGGCAAGAAAGCTGCGTAATATAAACGTCCAAGTGTCAAGTACACAGGATCAGAAACTATGGCCTCCGAATGAACGTCTCCGGATGCTGAAATGAACATCACCAACATTCCCAGAATAAGCAAGATAGCTAGAAAATACTATAATTTCGTCCAATTTGGACATAGGGGCAAAACGATAATTTTGGGTCAAAGCGAGATCCACATGTGGCCCACTTTGCACCGAAATACATGCCAGGGATAAAGGTCTCTAAATGGGACAAATTATAGGTTAAACAAATTCTAAACGTCAATACGAACTCAACGGTATGTCCAATTTTGGATTCCGGTGAGTCAAACATAAATTCGTCCTAAAAGTCAACCGTGGGGCCTGCAAATAGGCAGTTTGGTCAACTATCTCAGAATCATGTGAAACTTGGGTCACAGGACCATCATGATACCACGAATCCAATGGTATAAGTTTCATAGCATTTCGACGAGCGTACACTAAATGGTGCAGTATTTTGTAAAAGTCTCTATATGGGGACTTTTTACGGATACAGGTTGATTCCGACGCGCACACACGTCCGAATCAGTTTCCGCAAAAGTTCACATGTCAGGATATACCATACACGCCATTCGGTGTAATTGGTACTTGACGAGGCGGTCCCGTTTGGTGTGGCGCGCTCCGTATCACAATTTTCTAATATTTTAAACATAAATTTTTGGTCGTTTTGGAGGTCGAATAATTTAACACATAGAACAAATTAACAAAACTAAAAGAACAGAAAAATTCTCGGTTATATGGAAAAGAAAAACCCTTTAATTAGTTTTCGAAAATAATAAACAGGTTGGCGACAAATTGGGTGTGAACATGGGGATTTGGATTGAAGTTTCTGGACTATTTTTATTAGTTTTTTGGTCATTTTCTGGTCGATTTTTTGACCAATCCGGGGCACGAACACTCGTCCCGCTTGAATAAAAATCCTAGAGGGTTAGGTTGTGAACATACACGAATAAACCGCTCGAGAAAAGGATGAGAGATGAGAGAGATACATCACTGTGAAGATGGGATGCTGCTGTGCACATGCACGCGAGAATGCGGACACGGATGGCCGGCGGCGGAGCGGGGTAGCTGGGGGCGGCTGCGGTCGGCGCGGGGTGGTCGGCCGGAGGTCGGGGCGTTGGTCGAAGGCGCGGGTAGGGTTAGGGTTTATGTATGGGTTTGGGAGATTTATATGTATGTGTGTATATATATATATATATATATATATATATATATATATATATATAGAGAGAGAGAGAGAGAGAGAGAGAGCGAGAGAGCGAGAGAGTGAGAGAGAGGGAGCGGGGAGAGAAGGCTACGGGTTTGCTGAAGTGGGGTTGGGGAATTAGGAATAGGATTAAGGTTAAGGGTTTTAGTTTAGATTAGGTTTTAGTTTAGTTTTAGTTTTAGTTTTCTTTTCTTTTTCTTTTCTTTTCTTTTCTTTTTCTTTTTCTTTTTCTTTTTCTTTTCTATATTATTATTATTATTATTATTATTATTATTATTATTATTATTATTATTATTATTATTATTATTATTATTACTACTATGATTATTATTATCCTTTCTTATTATTATTATTACTAACATTATTATTATTATTATTATTATTATTATTTATAATAACCTTATATTTATTAAGTATATTAACATATATAAATGAGGAAAAATCCTAAAAATAATATTTGCACACCAAATAAATTCTAGCAAATTACTTTGTAAAGATTTAATAATATTTTACACTCAAAAATATTTTATGAAATATTTTTGTAATTAATAATTTGATATTTATCTAGTTCTCCGTAAATAATTGTATTATCTAATTAACTAAGTAAATAAATAAATGGTTATCCACAAAATAGGATAATAATAAAAAATATGCACATCTACAAAAAGGAAATGTACGAAGAATTATGGGATGCTAATTGTAGAAAAGTTGAAATTAGAAAATAACCACAAATAAATTATATATATAAATTATCTAAATATTTAACAATTAATCTATGATCGTTACACTAATGTCATACTAACACCAAGGAATCGAATTTCTGTGCCACGAAAAGATCCTACAGGTAGTGTCTACCGTATAGACTATTTTTCATGAAGGGCGATACAGATTTTGGGACCATTCTATATTATTAATGTCCAAACCACGGTGACGTGTCCTAATAAATTATTGGATTTTATTTATTTTGAAAAATAATCTAAAATAAATACACGAAATAAATATACACACAAAATATCTATTTTTGGGTGAGGGGGTTTACACATGGCTAGCAATCCTCTGAACACTGCTTGTGCATTGCTGCAAACATAAAAGGCACTAGTGTACTGCTTAAGTGCAGCTGGACTTAACAGCAAGTGCTGGGCACTTGCTCGAGCACTGTCACTACATCCTTACGGTCATCCCGACCCTCTTCCCTGCATTGCCAAGCAATAACAAACTAAGCACAACAGTCATAGTTGTAGTAACTGTGATAACAACAATCTCTTCAACATCATAATGAACAACAGCAGCACTACAACAAAACCACCTGCACTCGACCACAAGTGCCAAAACATCAATCACCCAACTCTAATACATATATCACCCAACTTTAATACATATATATACCCTGATACCTACTGATATACTAGATGCTACACTTACTGTGCACTCACAAGTTCACTCATTAGACACATACACACACAGTTAAGTATGTACACTATAAATATACACACTATAAATATATACACATTATCATATGAATAACACACTCTAAATAGATACACATCCTAATAGTCAATTTAATAAATGCCTAGGGTGCATAAGTAATGATACCCTCTATAAAATACCACTTTAAGTAGAAAATATCATGGAAACCAATAGAAACTAATTTTCCTCCCCTTGTGGCTATTCCTAAACCATGGGTGGGCTTCTAATGGCCAACAAACCCATGAAAACAGAATTTAAAGGAAATATTTTAGAATTTCATCTCTTGGGAGATGGATTCCCAATGCAAACTTCTTCTTCTCCAAACTCCTTGAACCCTAAGCTTCTAGGCTTCTTAGATGAGGAGAATGAGAGAAATTGGGGTTTAAATTTCTAAAATTTGGTGGAGGAAAAAAGGGTTTTGGGGAAGAACTACTTCTAGGATTTTTTATGAGCTAATGAATGAACTAGAGGGAGGCTCCCTCTCTCCTATATAGGGCCAACCACATACCTTGGGCTTCGCTAATGCACAATGTCCTCAATGCCACTATAGGTTGATATGAAGAGTTACAAATGCGGAGTTTTCATCCCAAGTGAGGGTTTTAACAATTTCTCTAATTAATTGAAAAGGGATTAACTAGTGGGTCCAAAATATCTAGTCTAAGGTTGAGTCTATTGGTCATATTAAGTCTAGCCCACTAACCCATATCATTAATAATAATATAACATATTATATATATCATGTACCTATAAACACAATATATATATATATATAGATATTGCAAATGAAAATAATGCCCCTACTCTAGAAATGTGGTAATGACATGTCTACCCTCCTAAAAAAAATTTTGTCCTCGAAATTGAACTAAACTAGCACAAGAACATAATCAGAACAATAATAACTATACCTCAAGGCTTGAAGAGATACGGGTACTGCTCGCTTATTTCGTCCTCCCTCTCCCAGGTTGACTCACCTGGAGAGTGATGTCTCCATGCAACATGAACCAAAGGAATAGTCTGGTTCCGTAATACCTTCTTTCTGCGATCCAAAATCTCTACGGGCTGCTCAGGATAGCTAAGAGTCAGACCAACCTCTATCTTTGAGTGATCTAGTACGTGACTAGGATCTGCCACGTACCATCTCAGCTGTGATACATGGAATACATCATGTACTCCCTCCAGTGCAGGCGGCAAGTCTAGCCTGTAGGCCACTGTACGGACCCTCACAAGAATACCGAAAGGTCTGATGTACCATGAACTAAGCTTTCCGCCTCCACCAAAGAGAATCGTGTCTCGTATTAGCAAAATCTATAAGAATACAACACGCAATCTAAAATAAAGCAATCACAAGCAATTTTAACAAAACCTATACCTCAAACTCCAAGGGTCTACGGTGGCTGTCAGTACAATGCCGCTTTCTGTCTTGCACCACTTTAAGCCTATCTCTGATGAGTTTTACCTTCTTTGTTGTATCCATGACCATTTATGGTCCCAACAAGGCTCTCTCACCAATATCATCCCAAGATAACGGTGTACGACATCTCCGTCCATACAGAGCCTCGAATGGTGATATCTCAATATTGGCATGGTAGCTGTTGTTGTAAGCAAACTTTACCAGGTATAGATGATCCTCCAAAGAACCTCCGAGATCCAGAACATAAGTGCGTAGCATATTCTCAAGAGTCTGAATACTCCTCTCCGACTTCCGTCTGTCTGGGGGTGATATGCGGTACTGAACTTGAGCTGAGTGCCCAAGCTAGCCTGCAAACTCCTCTAGAAGTGGAAAGTGAAATAACTATCCCGATCTGAGATGATGCTCACAGGAACCCCATATAACCTGATAATCAGCCGCACATACATCTCTGCTAGCTTCTCGTCGACGTACCCACTTTGAATGGTAAGAAGTGGGCTGATTTGGTCAACCTGTCTACGATGACCCAAATTGCGTCTTTTTCTACTGGAGAATGCGGAAGCCCCAAAACAAAATCCATAGTCACATGCTCCCACTTTCACTCTGAAATGGGTAAAGGTTAAAGCAATCCACCTGGGCTCTGTCTATCCGTCTTTACCTGCTGGCACACTAAATACCTCAATGCAAAAATGCGCTACCTCGTGCTTCATACCATACCGCCAAACGTGATCCCTCAGGTCTCGATATATCTTGTTGGCACCTGGATGCATCGAGTACTAAGAGCGATGTGCCTCCTGGAAAACCTCCTCGGGCAGCTCCCCGCTTGGCACACATATCCTAGTACCGTGCCGCAACGATCCATCATCAGCAATAGTAAAGTCCTCTGATAAACTTGTCCGAACCTGTACCCTGATACTCCTCAGATCCTCATCATCATACTGCATAACTTTGATTCTGTCCATCATCTCAGACTGTATTTGCAATCCCCACATCTGAATCTCGATACAGGAACTAGCACCTCAATTTCCAAGCTCTCGAGTTCGGCCAACAAGTGCCTATTTGTCGTGAAGTACATAGCCATCGGATACCTTCTCAAGGCATCGACGACTATGTTGGCCTTTCCTGGGTGGTACAACAATAAAATATCAAAGTCCTTCATCAACTCCAACCACCTCCTCTGTCTCATGTTCAGCTCTTTCTGCGTAAACACGTACTTCAAGCTTTTGCGGTCTGTAAAGATCTCCATACGCTCTTCGTACATATAGTATTTCTACAGCTTTAGAACAAAGATAACCGCTGCCAATTCCAAATCGTGGGTGGGATAGTTCTTCTCATGAGGACGTAATTGCCTGGAAGCATAGGCAATCACCTTTTTGTGCTGCTGAAGAACGCAACCCAAACCCTTCCCTGAAGCATCACTATAAATAGTGAATCCATCTATCCCTGATGGCAACGTCACTACTGAAGATGGAGCTGTCATTAATCTTTTTTTTAGCCCATCAAATGCGGCCTGACAATCCTCCATCCAAACAAAATCCACATCCTTCCTGGCCAGCCTAGTTATAGTCTCTATAATCCTAGAGAACTCTTGTATAAACCTCCTATAGTAACCTGCTAGTCCAAGAAAACTCCTGATCTCAGCCACTGAATCGGAAGTGGCCCACGACTCTACTGCCATGATCTTCTTCGGGTTAACTGAGATCCCGTCACTCTTCACCATATGTCCAAGAAATTTAACCTTGTCAAGAAAGAACTCACACTTTGAAAGCTTCCCGTAAAGCTCCTATTTCCTGAGAGTCTCCAAAACCATTCCCATGTGCTCCTCATGCTCCTCCGGAGTCCTTGAATACACAAGAATGTCATCGATGAACACCACCACGAACTTGTCAAGTTACTAGTGGAACACCTTGTTTATCAGGTTCATGAATACTGCTGGTGCATTAGTCAACCCAAACGACATCACCATAAACTCAAACTGGCCATATCGAGTCCGAAAAGCTGTCTTCGGAATTTCTTTCTTTACTTTTACCTGGTGGTAGCCTGACCTCAAGTCTATCTTTGAGATTCACCTTTGCTCCGCTCAACTGATCGAAGAGATCATCTATCCTCGACAGCGGGTATTTATTCTTGATAGTGAGGTTGTTCAAAGCTCTTTAGTCGATACACATGCGTACAGACCCATCCTTCTTTGGTACAAACAATACCGGAGCTCCCTACGGTGATGAATTAGATTTGATAAAGCCCTTATCCTGTAACTTATCAACCTGCTTCTTCAACTCCGTCAGCTCGCTGTTGTTGACCCTATAGACGTGCTGTGATATTGGCTCTGCATCTGGCACCAAGTCTATAGAGAACTCGACATCTTTGTCTAGCAGAAAACCTGGCAATTCTCGTAGAAAGACATCCAGCAACTCTGCTGTCAAAGGATGTGGCTACGCCTTCTCATCCATATTAGCTCCACAAAAGATGTCCTTGTGCTGCTCCGCTACTCCTCTGGTGACCTTGAACTCTGGCTCTCCTAGCGGTCGAAATATTACTTTACCTCCACGATAATCTATAGTAGCATGGTGCATACTCCAACCAATCCATTCTGAGTACAATATCGTAACCCAGAAGTGGCATTACGAGTAAGCACACACTTAACTCTCGGCCTCCCAATGAAACCCTCCGGTCCTTGCAAAAATGACTAACTAGGATAATTCCTCCACCAGTCATGATCTTGCAAGTCCTATCCAAGGGTTCCACCTCTAAAAGATGCTTAAGAGCATAAGATACAGATACGAAACTATAGGAAGCGCCATAATCGAATAATGCAAGTGCTGGAATAGAATCGAGAAGAACTGAACCTGATATCACGTCTCCTACTGGCTCAGCCTCCTCGACCGTCATGTCATACGCTCGTCCCTGGGGTGCACCTCTCTGCTGGTGCTGGTGCTGGAAAAACCTATGCTGCTATGGCGGAAGTGGTAGTCCCCTATGTTGGCCTCCTGGTGCAGTAGGTGCTCTGGCAGGTCCTCTCTGAGCGGCTGCTCTACCCTGACCTGGACAAGTCTGAATAGACGGACAATCTCTCAACTGGTGCGCTGAAGATCCACATGACAAATATTTACCTAGCCTCTTTCTGCAGATGTCTCTCATGTGTTCTGCTTTCTCGTAGTACGCACACTGGACAACAGGCTGGGCCTGCGCTGTTGGATATGTCCTCGAGCTGGTGCCTGGTGCTGCTGGTGCTGATACGGCCTCTGTTGTTGCTGAAAGTGGGTACGCTTGTCCGATCCCGCACTACCACTCGCTCCTCCAGAAATATCGCGTCCTCTCTTGGGCCTGAGGTCCAAATCATCCTCAGTAATCTGGGCATCCATCAGAATGCCGTCAAAGGTAGCAGTACGACATCCAGAAGTACGAGACTTGATCTCTCTCATCAGTCCCTTTCCAAACTTTCGAGCTTGGTCTCCTGGGTCCTGAATTATCGATGGTGCAAAATGACTTAAGCGATAAAACTTTGCGGCGTACTCGTCGACCGACATGTTCCCTTAGACCAAGTCATGGAACTGATTCTCCAAGGCTCCCAGGGCCACGTCAGGAAAGAACTTCTCCTTAAAAAGCTCCTTGAAAGCCTCCTAAGTAAGTCCTCTAGCAGTAAGTCTCAGCTCCGTACGATACTAAGTCAGCGCGATATCGAACATCTGGCTGCCGGCGGCCTCGATCTTCAAACTCTATAGAATCTGAGCTAAACGCAAGTTCCTCTCTATGTTCTCCACCTAGTCGTTGGCATAGTGTATCCCCTCTACACCCTTGAACTCCTGAGGTATCATCCTCTTAAAGTCCATTATAGTGTCTGGCCTCTATTGCTGTTGCTGCTGGCCAGGATGCTGCTGTGCGACTCTCTCCACGACCTGGAGAGCCACCCGATGAGCATTCTCTATGCTCGCCCTCATCAACTCAATATGCGCTTTGTGCACCTCTGCCTGCACCCTCTACACCTCAGCCAGAATTCCCTGAGCCTCTGTCGATGTCCTTTGAGCATCAACCATGCCCTGGATGAATGTGAACATCTGTGCTCCGTCAGCGGACATACCTCCTAGAAACAAAATCTGTGGTGGTTGAAGGTCCCCCGTAACAACCAGGATAACCCTCTGGACAAATGGGGAAGGAGGACCCCCAAAAACTGTAAAAACTCCTATACGAATAGGTAAAGTAGGAGGAGCAAATCCAGCTGTCTGGGTGGCAGGTCCAGAGGTGGCAGACCTCTCAAAAGCTGTGGGTCCCAATCTCAGCGACCTAGTCTTCAGTGGCATCCTGAAGACAGATCAAGAAAGAAATCAATGAAGGCAAAATATACGATATCATCAAAGAAGGACAGTAAAATTTAAAAGAAGCAGTTATTCAGAATCGCAAAATAAAATTAGAAATTTCCTAGTTGTGATTGAGAATACTCTCATCTATACCCTATCCCATGCTCGTAATAGTACTTTAAGTTTGAACACTACTATGATATTGCACCAGTTATGACCTAATCTTACTCTCCTAGAGTCGTCTCGACCTGCATGGGTCTCCACTAAAATGTGTCATGCTCGTAATAGTACTTTAAGTTTGAACACTACTATGATATTGCACCAGTTATGACCTAATCTTACTCTCCTAGAGTCGTCTCGACCTGCATGGGTCTCCACTAAAATGTGTCATGACCCACATCCGAAAATTGGGCATGAGTCATGGGTATGTCCAGCCTACACCACAACATCGATAGTAAAACGCTGTCTAGGTCTCAATAAGACTAACACAACACACAAAATAACCTGTCAGTGATCTCAACTCC